>CM057340.1:129939453-130365028 GCA_030015575.1 Agapanthus africanus | reverse complement strand
TCATTTCCTCCGGCCGGACTTTTCCGATGGAGGGGGTTTATTTGCAGTTGTGCAAATTATTCTTTTTGTGGAGGGGTTTCTTGCATTTGTGGCATTATGATAGGTTAAGCATCTTTGCTTTTTTATGATGGTTTTATTATTAATGAGATTAGAAATGAATTAGAAGTTGATTTGATAATGTTATCATTGCCTTTTGGATGTGGTCACCCATTCTACTTTTTCCTACACTCACCACTCTTCGTGCTTGAGTTTTTCTCATCCTCATTTTTCCATATAGAGTGGGGCCGGCCACATATTAGAGGGGAGGAAAGAGAGAGGTTCATTTTTAGATGAGGGAAATTTGATCATCTTATTTTTGGCATGGTTCACAAATTCATCCACCTCACTCAAAATTCCATTGCTCATTCCTCCATCAAAGGCAACTTCATAACCCCAAAGAGACAGTCACTACACTTTGCCTACAGCATTCCTTGGATGCGTCAGCTAGCCAACTTCGCGCCCGAGTTGCCTCGGTCCAAAGGTGGGAGCCCGGTAAAAGAACCTGTTAGTTGTATGTATGCCCTAGAGGCCAGTATTGTACATATGATGTATATTATATTGGATGCTTGGACATATATAGAGATGACTTTTCTTGCTCGATATGATAGTATGCTATCTGGTTACTCTTATCTTAACATGTACACTAGTCTCTTTAAACTGTCTTATAGTTACATGTTGGTAAAAGCCCTTAGGATGTGTACTTGACTACCTGGACTATGATACAGATCATACTAGTAGGGACATGGTAGTCCATAGGTACATCCTTCAAGGTCCCTAGTCGTAGGTGTATTGAGACGGGGCATCGATATACCAGTGTAGACTAGCGTATACGCTTCTCGACCCATGAGATGGGCGATGGATTGATCCCATTTCCATTGGTGGTTTGACATCAGAGATGGTGTACGGGTGCTCAGTGGAGACTGGGTACACTGGACGGACTCGCCGAGAACTCCCAGATGGTATTATACCTCACGTCAGATGGCAGTTCTCAGGTGACACTTGTGCAGGTTAGTCTGTAGACCCGAGATCGTCATAGAGTCCTTGTGTGATTCGCACTGTGCTTTGATCTCCACCTTACCACGTCCATGAAGGGCGTGCAAAACAGTGGTCTTTGGGTACAGTCCCGAGTCACATGGAGGCAAATGAGCGATAGGAGGGGTTTTCATCTCTCCCGGGTATTGGGGGTTGATGGTGCGCTGTGCTCGATTGGCCGTAACAGGGAAGTCCCTGGCCAGGGCTGATCAGAGATTTGCTGGTAAGTGTTACCAGTAGTTTCTCGACCCGTTATGAGCCTCACATCGGCACGAATTATCGGTTATTGGGGTCTGACGTTTACCACCCCTAGACTTGATATGCGACATATCAGACGAACAGACCGGACTGTACGGTAAGTGTTACTGGTTGGATTCACAGGAGTGTGAGCGGGGATAGCTCGTCGATCTTCTGATTGCTCAATACCCGGGTTGGCCGTTATGTTTAGCAGACCGCTTGCGGCTTGTGGGTGCTTGATATGATCATCATCTGCTGCGGCGTATTGACGAGTCTTTAGAGTCCTACACAGAGGTTTCCTGGCTCAAGCGAAACGAAAATAGGAGCGCATATGAGATATGTTGCGGGACCGAGAATAATGCGTGTATGTGATACCGTATTTCATTCTCACGATAAATGTTTCGATCGGTTGTATGCGATATAACCTAGTTATTGAATCGAAGATTGATTCGATAAATCGATACATTGTATACTAGTCGGTTTTGTGTGCGACATGACCGGTTCATTGAATCAAGTGTTGATTTAATGATTTAAATGTATAATTATATATTTGACATATTACTTTCCATTAACTAGTATTGGTACACTTTAAATGGATTTTCTCACTTGATGTGCAAGATGTATATGTGATATACTTTTTGTGCACATGTTTTGTATCATGTTTGATGATACTTGCTCAGTTGGTTAAGTGTAAAGAATTAAACCTTGGTTAAGTAAAATGGTTAGGGTTTTATTTATTCATTCATTTATATTTTTAATTTGGAATTAAAAATAAATTGCAAAAGAAAACAAAATGGTTGCTTTCATTCTTGTGTCTTGTTGAAGCTTCATGAAGCTTTGACCAAAGTGACCATTTTTGTCTTCATGCTTAACCCTAACCATTCATCTAACCTTAGTCAATTCTCTACACCTAACCATGGTTCAAATTATTATAAGTATTCATTTCTTTTGCATTTTAAATAACTCATCATAATCATCTTCATCTTCTTCTTCTTCTTGAGTTCAAGAAAAAGCTTGCCCACCATTAAATGGCATCTTGAGTAAACAAGTGAGAAATTCCAATTCTAAAGTGAACCCACCTCCTATTTCTTCACCCTCTACCTCTTGCCAAGTAGTATAGGGTGTTTTCTTCACATGTTTCACAACTTGGTGAAGTCCGGAGCTTGATCTTGTGAAGCCTCGACGTAGATCATCTTCGGCAAACGTAGCCGACGACTATTCCGCTCATTTCTCCGATGAAGCCGATGCTAGGGTCCGAGATCCGATTTGGAGAGAGAGAGGACGACTACGTGGAGCTAAGCAAGAGGATAACCGGATCTACACAGGTTGTAGCTTCTTATATTTAGTTAAGTTGTTAACTAGTTTAATGTTTCGCCTAAAATTCTAGTTGACGATCCGTATTAGGGTTTTCTCGGCACTCATAAAATTTGAAATTGGCATGGTTGATGCCTTGTGAGACCTCTATAGTGTGCCTAGCTACCCTCCAGTGGTATCAGAGTCTAGCTAGAGCCTTAGGCGATGCGTAGACGAAGTTTTGAAAACCCGAACGAACCCGAAAACCCTAAAAATTTCATGCTCTCTGGACTTTTTCTAAAAACTGGGGTTTTTTTGAGTATTAAAAATATGCAGAAAAATCAGCAGGATATTCTAAGAATTACTGTGAAGCCCGTACTCCTAAGTCCACCAAAAGCGAGGCGGAACCGCGGCATTAGCAAGCTAATGCGGCAGTTCCGCGGCCCTTTAATCTCTTCTTGCATTGAATTTTGCACAGTAACTCCTACTTTACAGTGCTGGTTTTCCTGGGAATTTTTAATATTTATTCAAGAGTTGAATTTTTCTGGGGTTTGTTTTGGGGATTCGATTATTCGATCGGATTGTCAAACTTTGTCCGTGTGTTTTTCCGAATAATTCAGAATATGTTAAAAAAGTTCGACAGGATATAAATACCCACCTTTTCCCCTGTCGGGAAAGTTCCAAGTGTTGGATCTTTCTGTAGTTTAACGACGTTCTAAAGTAGTGCAAGTAACGCGATGGTCCCTCTAGAAGACAACAAACCTTAACTCGATTATGTGGACCGTCTTGAACTGCCCTTTGAACCTTCGGGTTTGGGGCAGGTACGGCGTGCCACATGTGAGGCGTTGGCTTTGACCCTTCTATGGCTGGACCGTTGGTACTGAGGCACGAACTAAATGTTGTTAGACTTATTTCATGTGTTGAGCTGTATCGGGAAAACTTGGGTGTTCGAATGTTCGATCGGAAAATTTAACATTTTCTGTTTATCTGGAATGTGATACAATACTTGGAATCCACAAGTAGTTATGAGATAACTGATATGAATGTTATAAACATAGCACTTTAGTCTCACTTGATCGGTTGCCACGGAATTTTTGATGTGATCGAAAGTCCGTCGCAAGCCACGTAGCATACGCGGATACTCGCCGGATAAACTTAATAGACAGCCTCACCCCATAGCCCCGACCAAGTGACTGTAGGAGAACCCCGTCGCCGAAAGCATCCGTTCGGGTGATCGCGGCAGCGGTGTTCCGCCTTGGTGCACTTCGTCGACGGTATCGGGGGTGCAGCTGCCTACAAAAGTTTGCGACGAGCATTCGATCAGAATGTCGGGATTCCTGTTGAATTGCCCGACATGATATTGAAAAGTGTTTTCGATAATGAGACTAAAATGCGGGGTTTATAATTGTTAGGCATGTGATGTCTAAGTAATTCATTTGATTAGGCATGCGATGTCTAATGTAGGTTGCGGATTCCAACTGTTGTAGTTTTACACTTTCTTTTCTGTGACCGTAAGTGTAGTATGTTGATATCGCCGGTTTCGTTGCTATACGTCAACGACAATTGGGGTATGCATACTTACTTACGTTGATGACATGTGATGTTATGTGTTGCTGGATATGTTATATTGGATCGTCGTGTTCGAATAGCCGGGGGTTTTTATGAGAGATGAGTGTTTTTCATTTTCATTCATGTAAAAACTTGTATGTAATATTCTTTTATTTGGGGCACTTCCAGGTTGCGGAAGCTGTCACCTTTTGTATATTATTTACTTTTCCGCATTAGGATAGACCCAAGGAGGGGAGCACAAGTAACCGGGTTCTAGGGTCCAGTGGGAGACCATCTCGAGGAGTCGAGTCCGGATCTCCTAACCATAGAATTGGTAGGGTTGCTTGCCGCTCTCGTAGGGGTCTAGGGGTGTGGGATTGGCTATTCATCACGACCGTGGAATCCGTGTTTTATACTGGCTCGATTGAAAACACGGACGTCCTAGTATATCCAATGTTTCATATGTTTCTTCTGCTGCGATATCTGTGATGTGATCATGTGATGTTCTGTGATAGATACAGTATATAGTATATATGATATATTATATAGTCGTTACTTATGTTTTGCATCCACACTAGCCCTGCCCTGCTCTGTCGTTAATTACCTAACCTAACGGTGTACGAGGGGACATCCAGGCGAATGCGGATGGCATAAGTGTACGTCGTATTTATCTGTGATGTTTAGGTAACATAAATGATGGGACTTCATTAATGTGATTAATGCAAGAAAAGAAGCCTAAAAGATGTTGTAGAATCAAATTTTAAAATAAAACAGGTAGCTACAGTTCTTTCTTTGCATAGCGGTATATATGATGTACCCTGCACTTTATTCGATGTGGAAAGGACCGAGATCCCTTCACCGGAAGTGACTCCTTTAGCAATAACTGGCAGATGCTACATACTCGGTCTGCTTTTGATTGCTTCTATAGTTTCTGCTTTGCACAGTGATATATATGATATATCCCGCACCTCATTCGACGAGGAAAGGGCCGACGATCCCTTTACCGGGAGTGACCCCTTTAGCAAAACTAGAAAAGCCTCAAAATCACTCCATTTCAAAACTTCATTTGATTCAACAACGATATCAAGTTCATTACGCTCATGGTTTTTTCTGAAAAAACCCGTGTAGCCCTCCGTCATTTCAGATAGATATTATTTAGTATTCGTACTATGTTTGTTGACTTAGTCAATGCATAGTGTATGGTAGCTAAATTATGTTTATCTGTTACAACATGAGATGTGATTGGATTAGAGCATTCGCACGGCCTTGTTGACTCAGTCAAGGGTCGTACGGGTGGGTTTAATTCAATCGGGAAATGTACGGGTTGAACTTGACTTGCGATTTATGGTTTGTTGACTTAGTCAAGGTCATAGATCGCTAGGGGCAAAAGCATTATCGGGAATTTCAAGAGTTGAAATTTGCAATGAGATTGCATACCTTCTATAAGATAGTTGGATCCCGATACCCACTGCGAGTAAGAGTTATTCCTGGAAGAGTTTTACACATTACAATTAGCCGATCAAGTAAGTGTCTAGAAAGGTGTTAACGAGGTTACGCCTCTGGGAAAACGAGGTTTACATTAATTAGGTTCGTGCGAAAGCACGGGGGACCTCCCTCAAAGTACCGACACTGGCCTGGCTGAAAGATTGGCGAACTTGTAGTGTGTAATTAATCTCGGCTAATCTTTCCTTTTACGGTTTGAAGGAAGATTTGATAAAAAACAGTGGGAGCCATCCTGATTAGATAAGATAATAACCAATCTGATCTTGCACGAGCTTACGCTAAAGTGTTTTCTTCTCTCTCTCTCCAGGTAGCGACCATTTCATGCCCTAATAAAGATAATAATATGGATGTATTGACCGAACCCGCATGTTATACTGTGCAGGGGAACATTGGACCCGTTCTGTCTTATAAATGTTATAAGACTGAACAGGAAACAGGAGAATATCTGGATTCTCACACCGCCCAAACGGAGAACGTGCATGATGATGCACCTTCTTCGGGTGTGTTAGTTATTGAGAACTGTTTCTCAGTTCACCCTACGTCCTGGGTATTAGATACCGGATCAGGATCCCACATATGTAAACAGTTACATGGGCTACGGAAAGGTAGAGAACTGGGAAAAGGTGATCATTCCGTTCAAGTAGGGAATGGGGCAAATGTTGCAGCCAAAGCAGTTGGCATATATCACCTGGTATTACCAAATGGTGATACACTAGTCCTGAATGAGTGCTATTATATACCGAACATGATGTGCAACATTATATCAGTTTCTTTATTAAGTAAAGAAGGATATAATTTTGTAGTAAAGGATAATGTTATGAACATATTCCTAGATCAAAAGTTGATTGCATCAGGCTCGCTACATAATGGCATATTCATTCTCAATCAAAATACAGTCCTCAATATACAAAACACACACAAGAGGAAAAGCTCAAAAATGAACGAATCCTTCTTGTGGCACTGTAGACTTGGCCATATCAATGAGACACGACTAGCTAAGTTGCATAAGAATGGATATTTGAATTCATTCGAATTATCATCTTATGACACTTGCCACTCATGTCTCAAAGGAAAAATGACCAAAACTCCGTTTACGGGACACGGAGAAAGAGTTACAGAACTCTTGGGACTGGTGCATAGTGATGTATGCGGTCCTATATCTACACACGCCAGAAATGGTTCTTCCTACTTCATTACATTCACTGACGATCTCTCTAGATACGGGCATGTGTTCCTGTTGAAACACAAGTCTGAAGCTTTTGAGAAATTCAAAGAATATAAGCACGAGGTAGAGAACCAAACGGGCAAAAGTATTAAGATTCTTCGATCTGATCGAGGAGGTGAATACTTAAGCATTGAATTCCTGGATTATTTAAAAGAGAATGGGATTCTCTCTCAGCTTACTCCTCCTTATACACCACAGCACAACGGTGTATCGGAACGAAGGAATCGCACCCTATTAGATATGGTGCGTTCAATGATGAGCAATGCTGAGTTACCTATTTTCTTTTGGGGGTATGCGCTTGAGACAGCCATATACCTATTGAATCTGGTTCCGTCTAAATCTGTACCTACCACACCATATGAGATATAGAGTGGGAAGAGACCATATTTTAAACGAATTAAGATATGGGGTTGTCCGGCCTATGTCAAAAAGCAAAATCCGGACAAACTCGAGGCACGATCAGTCCTTTGCAAGTTTGTGGGATATCCAAAGAATTCTCAAGGATATTTTTTCTACCACGCTGAGGAACAAAGAGTGTTTGTTGCTCAACATGCCACCTTTTTGGAAAGGGAATTTCTTGCAAAAGAAATTAATGGCAAAGAGGTAGAGCTGGAAGAGGTTTCGGCACCACAAACTGCAACTAATGATTTAGTAGAACCAGAGGATTCAGTGGTGCCCGACGTACCCCAGCCTCTCCGCCGATCTAGCAGGGTTTCTCGTCCTCCTGAGAGATACTACGGTTTTCTCATTGATGGTGGAAGCGAGGATTGCATCATGGAGGATGATGACCCAACTAGCTTCGAGCAGGCCATCACTAGTAGGGACTCAGTGAAATGGCTGGATTCTATGCGGTCCGAGATGGAATCCATGTACACCAACAAAGTATGGACTTTGGATGTTGCTCCTGAAGGGGTAAAACCCATTGGGAGCAAATGGATCTTCAAGAAAAAACTTGGTGTAGATAGGAAAGTGGAGACTTTCAAAGCTAGACTTGTTGCAAAAGGTTTTTGTCAAAGACCAGGTGTGGACTATGACGAAACCTTTTATCCAGTGGCTATGCTTAAATCCATCCGGATCATGCTTGCCATCGCTGCATATCATGATTATGAAATCTGGTAAATGGATGTTAAGACCGCCTTTCTAAACGGTGATTTAGAAGAGTGCGTGTACATGACTCAGCCAGAGGGCTTCGTAGACAGTGGGAGCAGCGGGAAGGTGTGCAAGCTGCTTAAATCCATTTATGGATTAAAGCAAGCATCGCGGAGTTGGAACATCTGCTTTGACGTCGTTATCAAAGAGTTTGATTTCGTCAAAAATCCAGATGAACCTTGTATCTACAAGAAGGTGGCAGAGAGTAAGATAGTCTTCCTCGTATTGTACGTGGACGACATACTCTTGATAGGAAATGATATTCCTATGCTGCAATCGGTCAAGCTCTTCTTATCATAAATATTCTCAATGAAAGATCTTGGTGATGCCTCCTGCATATTGGGGATTAGGATCTATAGAGATAGATCCAAACGGATATTGGGATTGTCCCAATCCAGGTACATTGACACCATACTAAAGAGGTTTAGTATGGAAGAATCCAAGCGTGGGAACTTGCCCACGATCTCTGGAGTCACTCTCTCCAAAGAGATGTCTCCTAAGACTGATTTGGAGAGAGCTCGCATGCAAGGGATACCCTATGCTTCGGCTGTAGGCTCTATCATGTATGCGATGCTATGTACCAGACCCGATGTAGCATACTCACTAAGTGTAGTGAGCAGGTATCAAGCTGATCCTGGAGAGAGTCACTGGACAGCTGTGAAGAGCATTCTCAAGTACTTACGAAGCACTAAAGAGATGCTCTTGGTGTATGGTAACGGAGAACTCCAAGTGGAGTCCTTTACCGATTCGAGCTTTCAGAGTGATAAGGATGACTCTAAGTCGCAGTCGGGGTTTGTCTTTACCCTTTACAGAGGGGCGGTTAGCTGGAAGAGTTCCAAGCAGGAAACCGTGGCAGACTCGACGATGGAGGATGAATACATCGCTGCCAACGATGCTGCTAAAGAGGCTGTCTGGATCAAGAAGTTCATTACTGAACTTGGAGTGGTTCCATCCATTGAGCATCCAATACCTTTGTATTGCGATAACAATGGAGCGGTGGCTTTGGCCAAGGAACCCAGGTCCCATCAGCGATCCAGGCATATTCTGAGGCGGTATCACTTGATCCGGGAGATAGTTGATCGCCGGGAGATCGAAGTCAGGAGGGTTGACACGAAGAACAACACGGCGGATCCACTCACGAAGGCCATACCCCAGATACAGTTTGAGAGACTCTTCGGGATGCTCGGTATGCGATACTACAGCAGCTGGCCCTAGTGCAAGTGGAAGATTGTTAGTTGTATGTATGCCCTAGAGGCCAGTATTGTACAGATGATGTATATTATATTGGATGCTTGGACATATATAGAGACGACTTTCTTGCTCGATATGATAGTATGCTATCTGGTTACTCTTTATCTTAGCATGTACACTAGTCTCTTTAAACTGTGTTATAGTTACATGTTGGTAAAGCCCTTAGGATGTGTACTTGACTACCTGGACTATGATGCAGATCATACTAGTGGGGACATGGTAGTCCATAGGTACATCCTTCAAGGTCCCTAGTCGTGGGTGTATCGAGACGGGGCATCGATATACCAGTGTAGACTAGCGTATACGCTTCTCGACCCATGAGATGGGCGATGGATGATCCCATTTCCATTGGTGTTTGACATCAGAGATGGTGTACGGGTGCTCAGTGGAGACTGGGTACACTGGACGGACTCGCCGAGAACTCCCAGATGGTATTATACCTCACGTCAGATGGCAGTTCTCAGGTGACACTTGTGCAGGTTAGTCTGTAGACCCGAGATCGTCATAGAGTCTTGTGTGATTCCCACTGTGCTTTGATCTCCACCTTACCACGTCCATGAATGCGTGCAAAACGGTGGTCTTTGGGTACAGTCCCGAGTCACATGGAGGCAATGAGCGATAGGAGGGGTTTCGTCTCTCCCGGTATTGGGGGTTGATGTTGCGCTGTGCTCGATTGGCCGTAACAGGAAAGTCCCTGGCCAGGGCTGATCAGAGATTTGCTGGTAAGTGTTACCAGTAGTTTCTCGACCCGTTATGAGCCTCACATCGGCACGACTTATCGGTTATTGGGGTCTGACGTTTACCACCCCTAGACTTGATATGCGACATATCAGACGAACAGACCGGACTGTACGGTAAGTGTTACTGGTTGGATTCACAGGAGTGTGAGCGGGATAGCTCGTCGATCTTCTGATTGCTCAATACCCGGGTGGCCGTTACGTTTAGCAGACCGCTTGCGGCTTGTGGGTGCTTGATATGATCATCATCTGCTGCCGGCGTATTGACGAGTCTTCAGAGTCCTACACAGAGGTTTCCTGGCTCAAGCGAAACGAAATAGGAGCGCATTTGAGATATGTGCGGGACCGAGAATAATACGTGTATGTGATACCGTATTTCATTCTCGCGATAAATGTTTCGATCAGTTGTATGCGATATAACCTAGTTATCGAATCGAAGATTGATTCGATAAATCGATACATTGTATACTAGTCGGTTATGTGCGACATGACCGGTTCATTGAATCAAGTGTTGATTTAATGATTTAATGTATAATTATATATTTGATATATTACTTTGCATTAACTAGTATTGGTACACTTTAAATGGATTTTCTCACTTGATGTGCAAGATGTATATGTGATATACTTTTGTGCACATGTTTGTATCATGTTTGATGATACTTGCTCATCTGGTTAAGTGTAAAGAATTAAACCTTGGTTAAGTAAATGGTTAGGGTATTTATTTATTCATTCATTTATATTTTTAATTTGGATTAAAAATAAATTGCAAAAGAAAACAAAATGGTTGCTTTCATTCTTGAATCTTGTTGAAGCTTCATGAAGCTTTGACCAAAGTGACCATTTTGTCTTCATGCTTAACCCTAACCATTCATCTAATCTTAGTCAATTCTCTACACCTAAACATGGTTCAAATTATGATAAGTATTCATTTCTTTTGCATTTTAAATAACTCATCATAATCATCTTCATCTTCTTCTTCTTCTTGAGTTCAAGAAAAAGCATGCCACCATTAATGGCATCTTGAGTAAACAAGTGAGAAATCCAATTCTAAATTGAACCCACCTCCTATTTCTTCATCCTCTATCTCTTGCCAAGTAGTATAGGGTGTTTTCTTCATAAGTTTCACAACTTGGTGAAGTCGGAGCTTGATCTTGTGAAGCCTCGACGTAGATCATCTTCGGCAACGTAGCCGACGACTATTCCGCTCATTTCTCCGATGAAGCCGATGCTAGGGTCCGAGATCCGACTTGGACAGTGAGAGGACGACTACGTGGAGCTAAGCAAGAGGATAACCGGATCTTCAAAGGTTGTGGCTTCTTATCTTTAGTTAAGTTGTAAACTAGTTTAATGTTTCGCCTAAAATTCTAGTCGACGATCCGTATTAGGGTTTCTCGGCACTCATAAAATTTGAAATTGGCATGGTTGATGCCTTATGAGACCTCTATAGTGTTCCTAGCTACCCTACAGAACCCGGCGATGTGGTGCCCGTTTCGACGAGGAGGCGACGACCGGAGATTCCGCGAGGAGATCGGAGTAGAGGCGAAGTCCGAAGGACACAAATCGCTTGTGTATCTTTCTACTCTTATTCTTGTTTGCTAGGATTAGGTTAATGGCCCGATCCGGGTTCATAGTGCGCGGTGGTGCCGGTTTGCAAGTTTCGCAAAGTTTTTCGTTTCCGCGTCTCCGGCGTCGGATTGACGGCCGGGGCGGCGCCGTGCACTTACACTGGTATCAGAGCCTCGCCATTAACCTAGTCTAGCTTGCTCTAGTATGTTTAGAACTCAATCGAACAAAAATCCCAAAAACCGTATTTTCTTGTGCACAAGTTTCTGTCGAAATTTTTTTGGCTCGAAAACTTTTTCAGGTTGTTGCAGAAAGATGTGCAGGTAATTATAAGCATTCTATAAAAATTTGGTTGCGTGACGTCATCATACCACCGCGGAACCGCGGCCAAACCCATGCTTGCGCCGCGGTTCCGCCGCCATTTTGACCCCTCTCTGCACCAAATTTCTACAGTGGCTTTCTATGATGAAATTGGGGTTTTTGGTTTATACTGTTTGGGCCCAGAATTTCTTTGAGTGCTACAGTAGTGCTTGAGGCCCACTTGGGAAAATTTGGTCGATCAAAAATTTTAAACATGTTAGTTCACAGTTTTTACATTATATCTGCGACCGTGAATGTCATTTGATCGGTAAATCCTGTCTAACTGCTATAGCCCTTTTAGACGGATTTACGAACGTGACATTCACGTTGATGTTCTGTGTTGTGCTGTGATGTTGCTGATTGGTCGTGGGGGATAGCCTGGATTCAATGTTAGTACAGTTTTGTTTTATATGTACATTTGATATTGCGGGGCGAGCGTCCGACATGTGGACTGCCATCACTGCCTGTTTGTATTATTCTTTTGGGGCACGACTGGGTCGAGGTCGATGTACCCGTTGTATGTATATTTTACTTTCTGTACTAGGATTACCCCACGGAGGGGTGCACGGATAGCTGGGTTCTAGAGGGCAACGGGCCCGCATCTCATGGCTTTGAGACGGAGGGGGCTTTACTCTAGAATTGGCGGGCTATTCGCCGCACTCGTAGGGCGTACAGGTTGACCCAGGAGGGGTGCCCAAGTTACCGGATTCCGTGAAGTGCTGGGTGGTCCATTCACGTTGCTGAAGGGGGCTGCCTCGCTTCAGGTTTTGGCGGGTAACTTTCTGCGCCCGTAGGGGTCTAGGATTTTATTGCACAGGCTATCCACACGACCAGGGGAACGTCGGGTTTCAGTAGCGGCTCTGTGAAACTCGGGGATCCCAGATATCTGTATTGTTCTGTGATGCTTATTACATTTCTGTGATGTTGCATTTTATCACGCCTTGAGCGATATTATGTATTGATATATATACTAATAGATGTTGTATATGTTTTGCATCCGCGCTAGTCCAGTCCCCGCTCTGTCGTTAGTTAAGTAACCTAAAGGTGCGGATGGCATATACGTACATCATTATTTTCGTTGTTTTGTTGTGTGATCAATTGATGGGACTGCGTTGATTCGGATCAATGCAAGTTAAACAAACCTATTCTGATGTTGTTGGAATATTTTTCAAAAAGCTGTTATTGGAAGGACGTTCACTTTTGTTTTGCACAGTGGTATTCAGTTGGAATATCCTGCACCTCAGTCGACGAGGCAAGGGCCGAGATCCCTTCACCGGGAGTGACCCCTTGGACAGAAGTTTGCGTCAGGGCAATAACTTCACTATATCCGTTTACTTTTGCTTTGCATCGTGGTATTCAGTTGGAATATCCTGCACCTCATTCTACGGGGAAAGAGCCGAGATCCCTTCACCGGGAGTGACCTCTTTAGCAAAGGTTTTCATCACTATATTTTTAAAAAGCTATCTGGTTCCTTCAACGATATCAAGTTCATTACGTTAAAGGTTTTCGCCAGAAACCATTCGTAGCCCTCCGTTGTTTCATATGGATAGTCAATAGTATTCAAGCTGTGTTTGATGGCCAAAGTCAAGGCACAGTGATTGGTAGCTGTTGGGTATTCATATGCATCATAGATAGATGCGTTGGTTTGGGACAGTCGTACTGCCTTGTTGGCCAAAGTCAAGGGTAGGTATGGGTGGGTTCAAATTAACCAGGACAATGACGGGTAAAACTTGATATGTGACTTATGATTTGTTGGCCAAAGTCAAGGTCATAAGAGCATGGGGTAAAAATCACATCGGGAGTTTCTAAAGAAACTGAAACTTGCCAGATATGCGCATACCTTCTGGAGTGTGATAATGTGAGCGGATTCCGTCACGTTATCTTGCGATGATAGTTGGATCCCGATTCCCACTGATGAGTTGGTTTACTCCTCGGGTGATCCCGGCTAATTCTTCTTTCAGGTTTGGGGAAGAATTTGACGTTACAGTGGGAGGTTTCCTGATTAGATAAAGTGATAACCATTCTGATCTAGGTTAGAGTGCACGCTGAGTGTTTCTTTTCTGTCTCTCTGGCAGCGACCATTGACCCGACCCTAGACTATGACTCAGTGACCAAGTTGACCGAATCTTCTTAACACTGGCTTTTGGATTGTCAGAGTTGCAAACCTCATTGCCACTCCTACTTTTACCCTTTTCTCCAGGACACCCCGTATTACTACGAACGTCCACTTCCATTGGACAAAACCATCGTATGATTATATACGAACTCGAAGGAATTCGAGGATGGTTTCCGGTTCTGGAGAAAACGAATAGGACCATTCAGTTGTCTTTTCCTTTTACCTTCTCTCAGGTTGCGAGTACTCCTTAGTTTAGGAGATAGTACACCTATTACGCAAATTGGATAGTCTTTTTCCAAACCTTAGGCTGGTGCCGAATGGTGGGGAATGAAGAAAACCAATTAGCCTAAACGGTGTACAGAAGGTATTATGTAAAGACAAAGAAAGGGATTAGTAAAAGGGCAAAGTAAATTGCGACTGTTATTCACAACCAAACCAAGTATTTCTTCGCCAATCCTAAATCACCTTTGTATTTCTCCAGGACACCCCGCATCACTAAGAAGATCCACAGTTTATTTGGATACTCCATCGTATGGTAATATACGAACTTGAAAGGAACTTGTTCCAGTTCGGGGATGGATTCTGGTTCAGGAGAAATAGGAATAAGGTTTATTCGGTTGTCTTTTATCTTCACCTTCTCTCGCATTGCGAGTGTTCCTAGGACTAGGACAGTACACCCATTATGCTTATTGGATAGTCTTCTTCCAAACCATAGGCTGGCGCCGAATGGTAGGGAAGGAAGAAAACCATTTAGCATAAGAGGGTGTACAGAAGGTAATGACTAAAGACATATAGAGGGATTTGGAGAGATGGAAAAGAATATACGGTTACAGTTGTGAATCTGGATAATGGAAGAGGAATTTCTAGGAATACCCGGATACCCTATCGAAACATTTCAATGTTTCAGTTTCACTGTGTACTGTCAAAAGAAAACTGATTTCCTAATTAGACACTTGCTCCAGGGTATGTATTTACCAGGTATGATTCTCACATCTGTATGATTTTACAGATGATGAGTGGAAGTAAGTTATTGGGAATTAGGTGATCATCCTCATTATATCGGGATTCGTTGTAATTGGTGATATTTGAGGAAGTCACCTGGGATGTTTGCCAGACAGCAAATATTTAGTTTTGAATATCCGTTGTTATGGACCATTTTCAAATTGATATATTTGTACGTCTATTTTTTATAGAGTGAGATATACCTTTTTGAAATTATGTCTATGACATTTACCTATATTAGTGGATGGTTAGGTAAGGAGCATTGGACAACGGTGTAATTCTTCTTAACCATAAGTACAGTTTTCAACCTACGACACACAGTGAATGAGTTATTAGACTCAGGGGACTTATACAGAGTATTGTATATTGTCCAGTGTCCATTAGGACAAAGGGGTTGGTCCTCATACTATATTCTGTTTACTTGTGATTTCTCTAGTTCTTAGACAGGTGTTTCGTAGAAACACAGGGTCTGAGTTTTGAGAAGTTATAAGTATAAGATTAAAGTAAAGAACCAGGTATTGCAAGTATCGGGATTCTTCAAGGTGATCGAAGATGTAAATACTTGTGAATGGTATTCAGTTGATAGTAATGATTAAGAGAACTTGCTTCTCTTTCAGGTTACTCATAATTGGAAGCACTCCTAAGTTGAGTAACGCTGATCGGCCTCCTTCCATTTAGATGACATGCACTGGAGATAGCTGCATAATTTGAATCTGGTTCAATTAAATCAGTGCCTCTGTTTATATATTGGATATAGAACAGTTCATATCTTGACATTGTTAAGGTACGGGGAGTTGTCCGGCTTATGCTTATAACCAGACTCTGGATAACTCAAGACACGTTTCTGTAATGGCTGTTTGTGGGTTGGCCCGGGCTATGACGAAGGTTGACTTTCTACCATCTGGAAGATCAATAGTGATATTGTTCTTGACTCGCCACAGTTTTAATAAAAATGGATTTTTTTTCAGAAAACAGTAGTGGGAGTATAGTAGAACTGGAAGTGATTCCAGAACCGCAAACGATTACTGAAGATTTGATAAGAACCTAAAGATTCAATCTGGTTTGACATTCCATTGGCCACTCCGCAGATATGGTGGGTAACCTCAGGCACCCGAGAGGTACTTCGGTATTCTTAAGGATGGTGGCAGGGAGGTTCTTGTTTACCCAGACTTTCCATTACTGTTGTTCCAGACTTTGAGACCCGGCAGGAGGATGAGTATAGCGTCGTTCTAAACTGGTTTTAGAAGTGTACGTCTATATGACTCTGCCAGAGGGTTGTCGTGGTCAGTGGGAGCAGCGGAAGCATGGTGGACAAGTGGCTTATGTCTATTAATAGACTAAAGAAGATTTTGCAGAGATAGATCATCTAATTCTGATGTGACAGTCATAGGTTTGACTTCATCAGAATAGGGGATGGATCTGTTAAGAAGGTAGTAGGGTATGATATCCTGCTTTTTGGATGACATACACAGAGTAGGAAGTGATATTACTATACTACGATCGGTTATACTTTGGTTGTCACACAGTAGTTTCTCCACATAGGAATTGGATCTTATATCGTACATTCTGGTTACTAGATCTATGGTTTTAGATCTAGTGTAACGTTTAGAAATAATTAAATAAATAATTAAATGAATAAAATTGTTTATGTGAATTTTATGATTTTCGGTAAAGCAAAATGTATTTTTCGTAAAACCAAACCGCAATTGTTTTTCATTATAAATTCAAAAATACCTATTTAATTATGTAATTACTAGTAAATAGTGTTTATTTAGCCACTTATAAATTTTTAGTTTAATAAAATATTTTTCCTAAATTAATTATTTTAAATATTAACATAAGCTTTATTTTTTTTACACTAAATTAGTGTAAATTACAAATTTGAAATGGGTTAATTTTATAAAATGAGCCATGACAATTTAAAATAAGTGTGAAACATGTAAAATTGTTTCTCAAATTTTTACATGGTTCTAGAATTTTCTAGGAGTAGTTTAGAAAAGAAAATAAATAAAATTAAAAGAAATTAGTGAAAAGACCTAAAGGAAATGATTTCTTCATGTGGTTTCCACAACTTTCTACACTCATTTCTCTCTCTCTCTTCACCCCACCATTGTGGCCGGCCTCACTAGTGGCAGCCCCCCCATTTTCCCCTCTCTTTCTTCTTCAAATTTCATCAAAATTCCTTCAAAAATCCACCGAAATTCACACTTTTCCTTCATAAATTCAAACCAAAACCTTAAGCCATCCATTCTCAAACCCTAGTTGGTCTAAAGCAAGGAGAAAAGATGCTACTTTGGAAGTTTAGTTCAAGGGAATCAACACTTGTAAGGTATAATCCTAATCTAGTTGTTTAATTGTAGTTTAGTTGCTAGATTAAAAAGTTTTAGTGTGTAATTTGGTTATGAATTCTTGTTTAGGAAATTCTAGTAAAGGATTTGTGTTTTAATTAGGATTTTCATTATTGGGTATTGATCTAAATTTGTAGTTTAACACATTAGGAAATGTTAAACCTAATCTAGTAGCAAAAATTGCTAGATGTTGCATTTAAAATTGTTGAATTAGGTTCTTTTTGCAAACTAGATTTTTACAAAACATATAAATAAGTTAGATAAAATTCTAATGAGAATGTTTATAAGTTGTTCATGGTTTTAATGGGTAGATTAGCATGTTAATTTAATGCAAAGGCTAATCTAGTTGCTAGTTTCAATATGTTAGTTGGAAAATTTGATAAGTATGCTTATTTTTGCTAACTTGGTTTTTGGAAATGGGCTAAATAATGAGGATTAAAATCTAATTATGGTTTTCATGATATTATTAACATTCTAGTCTGTTGTTAGCAACTTAGATCATGCAAACTTAGTTTAGTTGTTGATTTGTAAAATTTTGCTTAAAAAGTATTAAAATTTGTTATTTTTGCAAACTAGAATTTTCATGTCCAATACAAATTGGTGCGGATAAATTATAGGAATGGTTTATATATTCTAGTTATGATATTTAATGAGTATTATGATCATTAGTTCCATTTAAACATCATGTTCTGAAGTAAAACGGTAAATTGGCGTTTTCGGGTTTTACGAAATCGGACGATTTGATCGATTTTAGAGTTTCGATGAATTAAATCATGTTTTATATTATAAATAATGAATTTTGAAACTACAAGTTGTTTGTTGGTGTTTTATCTCGATCAATCGGCGTTTGTACGCCGATATCGAGCGGTATTGGGTTCTTTTGCATGAGCGGGACATAGGTTTTAACCTATGCGCGTTTCGTGCATCGTTTTGATGTTGTCCGTGATTCAGTTTACGATACTACATATGTTTGCGTATAGGTACCCCTCACGTGGACTGCGGGCGATGAAGAGGAGGATGGCGACACTGTCTTCGGCAGACATGGACCAGGTGAGTAGATGCATATCTACGGGGGGAAGTCGGGTGGATGGCGTTTAGCACCCCCGCAACGTAGAATAGGAATAGTACTTATTGACATTAGGAAACCCGATGTGACCCTAGATTCTTACTAAGCAGGACCCTAGTAATGACCCTAGGCGGGACTAGACTGATTTAGGAAAACCATACCTGAGGATGAATACTTTGGGAGAGGTTCGTAAGTTTCGGATAGAAACACACACGCACAAACTAAAACTTGACATGGCGTATACGAATATGTGTGTGTATATATATATAAAACTAGGTATAGGTATATATATACAAAACACGTATATGGGATTCATTGATGTGATATGATATCTGAGGTATGATGAAACCATATACCTGGGCTTGATGCCGTGATTCTTGGCTATACAGTCGTATTAAAGTGTTAGCGGATCATTAGATAATGAACATGAATATATAAATCATAAAGAGTGGTGGTGATATTGATGTACATGTGACGCTAGAATAGTACCCGGACTGTAACTTGTGACTGATCACGATATGATATATGTATAACTTGATTACGACATTATATTGGTATGACCTGATGCCGATATCATATAAGTATGACTTAATCAATATGATACATATGACATGATATTTCTGAGGATAATTTAATGATGCTTATCATGATGGCAATGATATATGATTGATGTATGCGATCACAGTTTAGAACCTGGATCATGAGAGGCGTTGATGATGACACATTACGAATAATAAGACACCTAGGAGATACTTGACCCGTACCCCGATATAGGGATGCCGTACGATGGATTTTACCGTACGAGGCTTAGATATGATGATTGATCCGCACTCTTGATTCGAGGAAGCCGTACTACGTACGCGACGCTATTGAGGCGGGATCACCGACTATTAGAGATATTGGTTCGGACCTTAGGTAGATGTCGTTCCTTACTGACTAGTTTCTTAGGTTAGTTCCTTAGGATAATAGATGGACACTGGTTTAGGTTCGACTCACATAGTAGTAGTTGTACTCGTATCTCGCAGAGGAGTGGATAATGCACACCTGTATTTACTTTCGTACTGTATTCATCATGGTGCATGTTCTTTTATATGTTGCTATAATCAGTATAAACTTTACCTGTTAGGACACCAGCACTATTACCGATGATGCGCATATTCCACGCACACTTATTTGCCGGCTCACACACATCATCATCGGTAATTGCTATGTCACGTACACTTTAGATCATATTGTCTTTTATGGATAGAATCAGTTAGCAACTAGACAGATACAATATTGTGATTATTCTCTGACATTAGTATAAGACATGATATTTATTACTTAGACATTCATGCATTCATATTTCATGTTATCGCACAGTAGTATGGGCATATGCCGACACTTATCATATACTTACTCATGATTTTGAGATTTGGATTTCTATGAGATTTCTGGATTTTTAGGGAAAACCGCAAAAATATATAAAAACTTCTCTCTCTCTCCTCTTCTCTTTTTAAATAAGATGCGGTTTTCTCGTGATGTATGTGTCGTCCACCATGAGATTTCATGTTTTCTACTGGATTTCGAGACCCGATTCGAGGAGTGGATGAACCGTCTCGGGTACATGGTGGGCCCGGTATGGTACCCCGGGGCAAGAAGATCGAGTTGTAGACGATGAGCCTGGCAGGGGAAGGCTACCTACCGGTGATGTCTGGCGCGGCGGATATCCGGAGGATACCGACCGTTGTCGTGAGATTTGATATAGGCCGATCCGGACTGACGGAGCCCGAGATATTGAGACTTGAGATTACATGTGTTGTGTCGATGTTTGACACGGATTTCCATGGATTTCATTATTGAGATTTCAGACTCTTATACACATTCTACTATGATAACAGCTAAAGATTTCTTATACATATATATCTGGATTTCAGGATTTGTTACTTTACATTCATGGTGCATGCATTTCATTCATATGACATAGTATTATATGAGGTGCTGACACGACACGGAGTAGTTGCACTTACACGTAGTATTACCCTGCTATTACTAGATGTTTGGGATATAGTAGTGTATTATTATGACCTAGGATAGCGTCGTGGATTCGATTTCTTTTCGTAGATGTCTTCTACTCACGAGTTGGCAACTCACCCCCGTTGTGCCAAATTTTATTACAGGTTCGATGTACAGGTTTCCGTGGCAGCTTGTTGGCACATCTTTTCTTCAGGGTGATTTGCACGGTAGGTTGGTTCACTTGTATCCGAACAACCATTGTACTTTTATTCACTCATTTGTATCTAGTAAGCTCCATCAACCATACTTGTATTATTTGACAAGTTTATTGGACCAGTCTTTTATTTCGACCTTAGAGTCGCGCATGTATTATTCTGATCTGGTGGTTTTGTTTTCTTTTGAGTTTTGAGCCTCGCCCTTTGGCGTTGTATATTATTGTGCTTGTTGTGGATGTTTCCGCCTGTTGGCGTGATGCTAGCTCCCGTTTTGGGGATGCTTTTTATTGTTTATTCATATTATTCTTGTTGTACCCGTTTGGGGGCCAGTTTTTACAGAGGAGACTCTGCCGAAATTTTTGGTAAATTTGCTGATGTTTTTATACTTGTTTTCTTTTCTTTTCTTCTTTTCTTCTTTTTATGGTTTAGATTTCTGGGCTTCGGCTTACTTAGGTCACGTGGCGCCTCCAGACGCTTCGTAATCTAAGTGCCGGTCACGTTCCGTACTTTCGGGTCGTGACATCTAGATTTGGGTGGTTTCCCAATCAGGGTACTTAGATAGCATTCTAAGAGTATTTAGAATGGACGACTCCTGGCATGGTGGTGTACCTGCAGGTAATGGAGTCACCCTCTCTAAAGGTGTCTTACAGACTAAAGGGGAGAGGGATGCGCATGATTGGCAGATCACTTCTTAGGCAATTGAGTCAATCATGAGATGTCAAGTACCACACCAGATGTTGTTTTTGCAGTAGGTGCAATAAGTTAATATTGATCCAACCCTGGAGAAACATTCGGAAGCAGTTTTAGAACATAAGTGGATGTTCTAGGGATATGATAACAGCAGCCTCCTTTGGGAGACGGTTATCATTCCAGGCTTCCAAGGTGACCTGGATGAGAGAGAGGTTGTCAGAGTTATAGTTTTCCCTCGGGGGCAGTATTTTGGACAGGTGGTCCAAGTGGATACTGAGGGAAGGCATGGCGCAGGATACTGATTAAGTTCAGTTGACGATACAGTCTAAGAAGTTTGGATTTGGAGTTCACTTATGAGCTAGGTACCATCAGATATCCAGACACATTCTAAGACAGGTATTGCTCATTTCGGGAGATGGCTTTCTCCGCGAACTTGAGATAAAGAGAGTCATAGAAAGAAACATCACAGCGGGTCCACTCACTGAGGCTATTCCTCGAACGCAATAGTTTCGCAAACCAGCTTTGTGAGACTGACTAGTAGAGGAGTTGGGTGTTCGGTATCACACGGGCTGTGAGTATGCGACATCGCAATAATTATCCTTGAGTGCAAGTGGGAGATTGTTGGAGATAGTGCCCTCAGAGTCAATTACTGGATCACAGGCACGTGATTGCAATGATTGATGGAGGACCTATCCCGATAGGATAGTCTTACTCAAGATGATAGTATGCTATCTGATTTATCTTTATCATCGTGTACTGTTTTAGGTGACTTTACGAGTCGCTATTACACGTTGGTAGAGCCCCTATGATTCTTGCTTGACTACCAGCAGTATGAGGGCGATCATATACGTGGGAGCTGGGGTCTATAAGCACATCCTTAAAAGGTCCCTAGTCGTGGGAGTTTCGAGACAGGGCATCGATATTCCAGAGTAGACTAGTGTATACAGTCGAGACCCCGACGAAGGGAGGTGGCCGGTCTTATAAGCCACTGGTGTCAGTTGGTTTACCTAAGATGTATACAGGTGCTCATTGGGTTATGAGTACACCGGACAGGACTCGCCGGGAACATGCTAGTTGGTCTTATACCTGACGTCAGATAGCAGTTCCCTGGTGACATATGTACAGGTTAGTTCATCGACCTGAGATCGTCATTTGTCTTGTGTGAGTTACCACTGTGCTTTGATTATTACCCTACCACGCTCAAAGGAGACGTGCAAACAGGTTTTAGTTGGGTACAGTCCCGAGCCACATGGAGGCAGTGAGCGGATCTGTAGGGGTTCGTCTCTCCCGGTATTGGGGGTGAGGTCGCGCTGTGTCTAGGAGAGCCAGAACATGAAAAGTCCTTGGCCAAGGCAGGAGATTTGCTCGTAGGTATTCCAGTAGTATCTTAGGGTGTTCTGGGCTACACTCTGACACGACTTGTACCGCTTTTGTGGGTCTGACTTTTACCAACCCCCTATGCCCGCTATGCGATGCTCATAGAAGAACGGGCCGGACTGTACGGATATTGTCACTGACAGGCTTAGTAGGGTGTCAGGATGAGTTCGCTCATCGACGTCCCTTTTGGTCAATAGCTGGTAGCCCGTCACATATGGCTAATACCTCTGACGTGCTAGTTGTTAAATCAACAGCCATAGTATTGACGAGTCTTTAGAGTCCACCACACACAGTTACTCAGGTTTCGGGCGAAACGCTGTAGAGGCCGTATGGAGATATGACAGGGTTCGATCAGATACGTGCGGTATTGCACGGATCGTGATCGAACGGATTTTACTAGCCGGCTTTGGTTTAAGCCGGATCCTAGTATTAGATAGTGTAGATTCTGTCTCTTTGCATTTGTGTTCATTGGGAATACAAATGCGGGCATGTATATGCAGTCGCGGGGTTTTCCTGTAATTTATTACGGGATCAGTTTTTTGAAGTTCCCAGTTTGTATTCTGTTCCGGCCAGTTTTCCTTTGTTCATTCCCGGCCGGACTTTTCCGATGGAGGGGGTTATTTGCAGTTGTGCAAATTATCTTTTGTGGAGGGGTTTCTTGCATTTGTGGCATTACGATAGGTTAAGCATCTTTGCTTTTTCATGATGGTTTAGCATTAATGAGATTAGAATGCATTAGAAGTTGATTTGATAATGTTATCATTGCCTTTTGGATGTGGTCACCCATTCTACTTTTCCTACACTCACCTCCTTTCATGCTTGAGTTTTTCTCTTCCTCATTTTTCATATAGAGTGGGCCGGCCACATATTAGAGGGGAGAAAGAGAGAGGTTCATTTTAGATGAGGGAAATTTGATCATCTCATTTTTGCATGCTTCACAAATTCATCCACCTCACTCAAAAGTCCATTGCTCATTCCTCCATCAAAGGCAACTTCATAACCCCAAAGAGACAAGTCATTACACTTGCCTACAGCATTCCTTGGACGCGTCGGCTAGCCAACTTCGCGCCCGAGTTGCCTCGGTCCAGAGGTGGGAGCCCGTAAAAGAACCCGGCAATGTGGTGCCCGTTTCGACGAGGAGGCGACGACCGGAGATTCCGCGAGGAGATCGGGGTAGAGGCGAAGACCGAAGGACACGGATCGCTTGGTATATCTCTCTACTCTATTCTTGTTTGCTAGGATTAGGTTAATGGCCCGATCCGGGTTCATAGTGCGCGGTGGTGCCGGTTTGCAAGTTTCGCAAAGTTTTTCGTTTCCGCGTCTCCGGCGTCGGATTGACGGCCGGGGCGCCGCCGTGCACTTACATCGACTTCATGATTGCTTGACTTTATGATGAGATGATTGGTTGATGGAGTGTGGGTTTTAGTGGGTGATCATTTCTTTTCATGATAACCATTTTCTTTCTCTTGCATTATGTGACTCTCTCTCTTTTTGGATACATTTTGATACTCCTCTCATTTTCTCTCTATCATGCAAGGCCGGCCACATTAGGGAGGGGCTGTCCCAATTTTGAGAGTGGGGTTTTTATCTCCTTTGCTTGCTAAAAACTCATTAGCCACCACCAAAGTTCATATCACCTTTCCTCCACTAAATGGGCAACTTCTAGTGACCCCAAATGAGACATATCACTACACTACATTCTACAGCAACTCTTGGGCACGTCGGCTCGCCAACTTCGTGCCCGAGTTGCCTCGGTCCAAAGGTGGGAGCCCGTAAAAGAACCCGGCGATGTGGTGCCCTTCCGACGAGGAGTTGAAGACCGGAGATTCCGCGGGGAGATCGGGACGATGACGAGAAGACCGAAGGACACAGATCGCTCGGTATATCTCTCTACCCCTTCTCTAGTTAGCTAGGACTATGTTAATGGCCCGATCCGGGATTTAAGTGCGCGGTGGTGCCGGTTCAAAAGTTAAAGTAAATTATCGTTTCCGCATTTTGGCCTCGGATTGACGGCCGGGGCGCCGCCGTTCACTTACATGGTATCAGAGCCACGCCATTAACCTAGTCTAGCTTGGTCTAACGTGTTTACAAGTTCGGTCGATCAGATTTTCAAAAACCGCATTTTCAAAAGCATCAGTTTCTGTCGAAAATTTTTTCAGGTTGTTGCAGAAATATGTGCATAGAATTCTAAGACTTCTGTAGAAATTTGGTTGCATGACGTCATAGTTCCACCGTGGAATCGTGGCCAAACCCATGCATTGGTCGCGGTTCCGTCGCGACCTTGACTCCTCTCTGCACCAAATTTGCACAGTAGACTTCTGACTTGAAAATAGGGTTTTTAGAACTTTCTTTTTGGGCCCAGAATTTCTTTGAGTGCTACAGTAGTGCTTGGGGCCCACTTAGGAAAACTTTGGTCGATCGAATATTTTAAACATGTTAGTTCACAGTTTTTACATTATATCTGCGACCGTGAATGTCATTTGATCAGTAAATTCTGTCTAACTGCTATAGCCCTTTTAGACGGATTTGCGAACGTGACATTCATGTTGATGTTCTGTGTTGTGCTGTGATGTTGCGGATTGGTCGTGGGGGATTGCCTGGATGCAATGTTAGTACAGTTTGGTTGTATATGTACATTTGATATTGCGGGGCGAGCGTCCGACATGTGGACTGCTGTCACTGCCAGTTTGTATATTATTCTTTTGGGGCACGACCGGGGTGAGGTCGATGTACCCGTTGTTTGTATATTTTACTTTCTGTACTAGGATTACCCCGCGGTGGGGTGCACGGATAGCCAGGTTCTAGAGGGCAACGGGCCCGCATCTCATGGCATTGAGACGGAGGGGGTTTTACTCTAGAATTGGCGGGCTATTCGCCGCACTCGTAGGGGGTACAGGTTGACCCAGGAGGGATGCCCAAGTTACCGGATTCCGTGAAGTGTTGGGTGGTCCATTCGCGTTGCTGAAGGGGGCTGCCTCGCTTCAGGTTTTGGCGGGTAACTTTCCGCGCCCGTAGGGGTCTAGGATTTCATTGCACAGGCTGTCCACACGACCAGGGGAACGTCGTGTTTCGGTAGCGGCTCTGTGAAACCCGGGGATCCCAGATATCTGTATTGTTCTGTGATGCTTATTACATTTCTGTAATGTTGCATTTTATCACGTCTTGAGCGAATATTATATATTGATATATATACTAGTAGATGTTGTATATGTTTTGCATCCGTGCTAGTCCTGTCCACGCTCTGTCGTTACTTAAGTAACCTAACGGGTAATGACGGGACCCAGTGGCGAATGCGGATGGCATATACGTACATCATTATTTTCGTTCTTTATTGGTGTGATCAATTGATGGGACTGCGTTGATTCGGATCAATGCAGGCTGAACAAACCTATTCTGATGTTGTCGGAACACTTTTCAAAAAAAGCTGTTATTGCAAGGACGTTCACTTTTGTTTTGCACAGTGGTATTCAGTTGGAATATCCTGCACCTCAGTCGACGAGGCAAGGGCCGAGATCCCTTCACCGGGAGTGACCCCTTGGACAGAAGTTTGCGTCAGGGTAATAACTTCACTATAACCGATTACTTTTGCTTTGCATCATGGTATTCAGTTAGAATATCCTGCACCTCATTCTACGTGGAAAGAGCCGAGATCCCTTCACCGGGAGTGACCTCTTTAGCAATGGTTTTCGTCACTATATTTTATAAAAGCTATCCGGTTCCTTCAACGATATCAAGTTCATTACGTTAAAGGTTTTCGCCAAAAACCATTCGTAGCCCTCCGTCGTTTCATATGGATAGTCAATAAGTATTCAAGCTGTGTATGTTGGCCAAAGTCAAGGCACAGTGATTGGTAGCTATTGGGTATTCATATGCAGCATAGATAGATGCGTTGGTTTTGGACAGTCGTACTACTATTTTGGCCAAAGTCAAGGGTATGTACGGGTGGGTTCAAATTAACCTGGAGAATGACGGGTAGAACTTGACATGTGACTTATGATATGTTGGACAAAGTCAAGGTCATAAGAGCATGGGGTAAAAATCACATCGGGAGTTTCTAAAGAAACTGAAACTTGCCAGATACGCGTATACCTTCTGGAGTGTGATAACGTGAGCGGATTCTGTCACGTTATCATGCGATGATAGTTGGATCCCGATTCCCACTGATGAGTTGGTTTACTGCCCGGGTGATCCCGACTAATTCTTCTTTCAGGTTTGGAGGAGAATTTGACGTTATACTGGGAGGTTTACTGATTAGATAAAGTGATAACCATTCTGATCTAGGTTAGAGTGCATGCTTAGTGTTTCGTTTCTCTCTCTCTTTGGCAGCGACCATGACCCAACCCTAAGACTATGACTCAGTGACCAAAATTAACCGAACCTTCTTAAACACTGGCTTTTTGGATTGTCAGAGTTGCATACCTCATTGCCACTCCTACTTTTACCCTTTTCTTCAGGACACCCCGTATTACTACGAACGTCCACTTTCATTGGATAAAACCATCGTATGGTTATATACGAACTCGAAAGAATTTATTCGAGGATGGTTTCCGGTTCTGGAGAAAACGGATAGGACTATTTAGCTGTCTTTTCCTTTTACCTTCTTTCAGGTTGCGAGTGCCCTTTAGATTAGGGGATAGTACACCTATTATGCAAATTGGATAGTCTTCTTCCAAACCATAGGTAGGAGCCGACCGGTAGGGAATGAAGAAAACCAATTAGCCTAAACGATGGGGTACAGAAGGTATTATGTAAAGACAAATAAAGGGATTAGAAGGAGGGCAAAATAAATTGCGACTGCTATTCACGACCAAATCAAGTATTTCATTACCACTCCCACTTCACCTTTGTATTTCTCCAGGACACTCCGTATCACTACGAAGATCCACAGTTTATTGGATACTCCATCGTATGGTTATATATGAACTCGAAAGGAACTTGTTCCAAATCGGGGATGGAATCTGGTTCAGGAGAAATAGGAATAAGGTTTATTGAGGTGTCTTTTATCTTCACCTTCTCTCGCGTTGCGTGTGCTCCTAGGATTAGGACAGTACACCCATTATTCTTATTGAATAGTCTTCTTCCAAACCATAGGCTGGTGCCGAACGGTAGGGAAGGAAGAGAACAATTTGGCCTAACGGGGTGTGCAGAAGGTAATGACTGAAGACATATGAAGGGATGTGGAGTGATGGCATAGAAATATACGTTTACAGTTGTGAATCTGGATAATGGAAGAGGCTTTACTAGGAATACAAGGATACCCCATCGAAACATTTCAATGTTTCAGTTTCACTGTGTACTGTTAAAAGAAAACTGATTTCCCAATTAGACACTTACTCCAGGGTATGTATTTACCAGGTATGATTCTCACATCTGTATAGTTTTACAGATGATGAGTAGGAGTAAGTTATTGGGAATTAGGTGATCATCCTCATTATATCGTAATTCGTTGTAATTGGTGATATTTGAGGAAATCGCCTGGGCTGTTTGCCGGTCGGCAAATATTTGGTTTTGAATATCCGTTGCTATGCACCAATTTCAAATTGATATATCTGTACGTCTATTTTTATAGAGTGCGATATACCTTTTTGAAATTATGTCTATGATATTTACCTATATCAGTGGATGGTTAGGTAAGGAGCATTAAACAGCGGTGTAATCCTTCATAACCATAGTACAGTTTTCAACCTACGACACACAAGGAATGAGTTATTAGACTCAAGGGACTTATACAGAGTATTGTATGTTGTCCAATGTCCATTATGACAGAGGGGTTGGTCCTCGTACTATGTTCGGTTTACTTATGACTTCTCTAGTTTTTAGACAGGTGTTTCATAGAAACACAGGGTCCAAGTTTTGAGAAGTTATAGGTATATGAATAAAGTAGAGAACCAGGTGTTGCAAGTATCGGGATTCTTCAAGGTGATCGAAGATGTAGATACTTGTGTAGGGTATTCAGTTGATAGTAATGATTAAGAGAACTTGCTTCTCTTTCAGATTACTCATAATTGGAAGCACTCCTAAGTTGAGTAATGCTGATCGACCTCTCTCCATTTAGTTGACATGCACTGGAGACAGCTGCATGATTTGAATCTGGTTCAATTAAATCAGTGCCTCTGTTTCTATATTGGATATAGAACAGTTCATATCTTAACAATGTTAAGGTACGGGGAGTTGTCCGGCTTATGCTTAAAACCAGACTCTGGATATCTCAAGGCATATTTCTGTAATGGCTGTTTGTGGGTTGACCCAGATTATGACGAGGGTTGACTTTCTACCATCTGGAAGATCAATAGAGATATTGTTCTAGACTCGCCACAGTTTTAATAAAAATGGATTTTTTTTTCAGAAAACAGCAGTGGGGGTATGGTAGAACTGGAAGTGATTCCAGAACCACAAACGATTACTGAAAATTTGATAAGAACCTAAAGATTCAATCTGGTTTGACATTCCATTGGCCACTCCGCAGATACGGTGGGTAACCTCAGGCACCCGAGAGGTACTCCGGTAGCCTTAAGGACGGTGACATGGAGGTTATTGTTTATCCAGACTTGCCATTGCTGTTGTTCCAAACTGTGAGACCCGGCAGGAGGATGAGTATATCGTCGTTCTAGACTAGCTTTAGAAGTGCACGTGTATATGACTCTGCCACAGGGTTGTCGTAGTCAGTGGGAGCAGCGGAAGCATTGGTGGACAAGTGGCTAATGTCTATTTATAAACTAAAGCAGAAATAGCGGAGATAGATCATCTATATCTGATGTGACAGTCATAGGTTTGACATCATCAAAATAGGGGATGGATCTGTTAAGAAGGTAGTAAGGTGTGATGTCCTGGAATTTGGATGACATACACAGAGTAGGAAGTGATATTCCTATACTACGATCGGTTATACTTTGGTTGTCACACAGTGGTTTCCCCACATAAGATATGAATATTATATCAGACATTCTGGTTACTAGATCTATGGTTTTAGATCTAGATTTGGGAAGTGTCCCAATCAGGGTACTTAGACAGTATTCTAAAGGTGTTTTAGATTGGACGACTCCTGGCACGGTAGTGTACCTGCAGGTGATGGAGTCACCCTCTCTAAAGGTGTCTTATAGACTAAAGAGGAGAGGGATGTGCATGATTGGCATATCACTTGCTTAGGCAATTGAGTCGATCATGAGATGTCAAGTACCGCACCAGATGTTGTTTTTTCAGTAGATGCAACAAGTTGATATTAATCCAATTCTGGAGAAACATTCGGAAGCAGTTTTAGAACATAAGCGGATGTTCTAGGGATATGATAACAATAGTCTCTTTTAGGAGACAGTTATCACCCCGGGCTTCCAAGGTGACATGGATGACAGAGAGGTTATCAGAGTTATAGTTTTCCTTCCGACGAGGGGCAGTATTTTGGACAGGTGGTCCAAGGGGATACTGAGGGAGGCATGACGCAGGATACTGATTAAGTTCAGCTGACGATACAGTCTAAGAAGTTTGGATTTGGAGTTCATTTATGAGTTAGGTCCCATCAGATATCTAGACATATTCTAAGACAGGTATTGCTCATTTCGGGAGATGGGTTTCTCCGCGAACTTGAGATATAGAGAGACATAGAAAGAAACATCAAGGCGGATCCAATTACTGAGGCTATTCCTCGAACGCAATAGTTTCACAAACGGGTTTTATGAGACTGATTAGTAGAGGAGTTCGCTGCAGATCAGTCGCTGCAATCCATGTATTCTCTTTTCGGGATCTGCTTCAACTCCTTTAGCTGAAGCTTGTTAGACGACCCGTGCTTCATCCAAACAGGTGCCAGCAATCCTAGATCAAGAGAGGGAATCGAGTCGAGATAGTACGCTGGGTGTTCGGTATCACACGGGCTGTGAGTATGCGACATCGCAATAATTAGCCTTGAGTGCAAGTGGGAGATTGTTGGAGATAGTGCCCTCAGAGTCAATTATTGGATCACAGGCACGTGATTGCAATGATTGAGGGAGGGCCTATACCGGTAGGACAGTCTTACTCAAGATGATAGTATGCTATCTGGTTTACCTTTATCATCATGTACTGCTTCAGGTGACCTTACAGGTCACTATTACACGTTGATAGAACCCCTAGGATTCTTGCTTGACTGCCAGCAGTATGAGGGCGATCATATACATGGGAGATGGGGTCTATAAGCACATCCTTAAAAGGTCCCTAGTCGTGGGAGTATCGATACAGGGCATCGATACTCCAGAGTAGACTAGTGTATACAGTCGAGACCCCGACAAGGGGCGGTGGCCGGTCTCACAAGCCACTGGTGTCAGTTGGTTCACCTAAGATGTATACAGGTGCTCATTGGGTTATGAGTACACCGGACAGGACTCGCCGGGAACATGCTAGTTGGTCTTATACCTGACGTTAGATAGCAGTTCCCTGGTGACATGTGTATAGGTTAGTTCATCGACCTGAGATCGTCATTTATCTCCTGTGAATTCCTACTGTACTTTGATTACTACCCTACCACGCTCAAAGGAGCCGTGCAAACAGGTTTTAGTTGGGTACAGTCCCGAGCCAGATGGAGGCAGTAAGCGGATCTGTAGGGGTTCGTCTCTCCCGGTATTGGGGGTGAGGTCGCGCTGTGTCTAGGAGAGCCCTTACATGAAGTCCTTGGCCAAGGCAGGAGATTTACTGGTAGGTATTCCTATAGTTTCTCAGGGTGTTCTGGGCTACACTCCGACACGACTTGTATCTCTTTTGGGGGTCTGACTTGTAGGGTGTTTTTCGTCACCCCATTGAGATGGGAATACGCGCACGCTTGTCAGGCGTACTACAGATTCCCCCTGCCTAGGGTAGGTGGGGGTTTAATAATTGTGGGGATCCGAATCTCCGGCAGCCGCGGACTAAGCTGCCGTTAATTACCCCTCGTATTTGGAGCGAAGGAACCTCCGATTAACTGGTTAAACTGGTCATGCGAACTCAATGTGCAGTATCGTGTTTTGAAGGGGTTTTGGAAATATCGGGGGCCCCGCAGAGTTTTTACGGGGGTCCCGCTACCCGGATAGCGGGCTGGGGGTCAAGGGGGCTAGCAGCCCCCTTGCGGGGTGCGGGGCAGCGCCCCGTTAGAAATTTTTTCTAACGGAAGACAGTGTCGTGGAGTCTGTGTATGTTTTCCTTCCCCCCCTTTTTTTAAAAAAAAAAAAGAGTTTAATTTCAAAAGGAATTTTATTGTGGAGTTAAACTCCAAAGAATTTTAAAAGGAGTTAAACTCCTAAAAGAATTTTATGCGGAGTTAAACTCCTAAAATAGAACTTTATTATGGAGTTAAATTCCAAAGAATATATATATACATTTTTAAAAGGGTTTAAACTCCAGAAGGGATTTTGTTGGGGAGTGCACGTAAAACGAGGGGGAAAAGAAAACAAAATGGCGTCCAAAGGACGCTCGCACAGCAGGTGGGCACCTTAATGCCCGGGGTCACGTGCGCGCACGTGACCGATGGGCACTTTGGCGCCCCCCGGGGGTCACGTGGGCACACGTGACCGACGGGCGTCTTGGCGCCCCAGGGGTCACGTGGGCACACGTGACCGATGGGCGTCTTGGCGACCCAGGGGTCACGTGGGCACACGTGACCGATGGGCGCTTTGGCGCCCCGGGGTCACGTGCCCACACGTGACCGATGGGCGCCTTAGCGCCCAGGGGTCACGTGGGCACACGTGACCGACGGGTGCCTTAGCGCCCAGGGGTCACGTGGGCACACGTGACCGCGGGAAAAACCCGCGGAAGGGAAGCCTAGCCCCTAGGCTGGGGAGTTGAACTCCCAAGGGAATCTTTGGAGTTAAACTCCTAACAGAAGCAAAATTATGGAGTTAAACTCCCACAGAAATTAATTTATGGAGTTAAACTCCAGCAACTTTAGAAAGGAGTTAAACTCCTGGGGATTTATTGCTCTTCTTTTGAGCCTTGGGTCTGTCCAAAGTTAGATTTTTGGAGATGGGTCTTCTTCTTCTTGCTCTTGACCGGCGGGATCTTGGAGAAAAGGGGGTGAGCCTCAAAAGCCTCCCCTTTTCGAGATCTGATTGGAGATCCGAGCTCCCCTTCGTAGGTTTTGTGGTGGAAATCTACTTATTTTTAGAAAAGGAAGAGTTAAACTCTTGATTTAATTCAAAAGAAAAAGGAAGGTTTTAGAACCTTGAGGAAGGAGGAAGAGATCTCAGATCTAGAAAATTCTTGGAGAGAGAAAAAGTTATGAGATATTTTCATTATCTTGGCCTTTATAGGCTATACACTTTACACATAGCCCCTTGGGCTTCACAAAATGGCATTTTACCTATTTCATGGCCCATGTGCCATTTCGTTTTGCACATAAGCCATGGGCTTTACAAAAATTTGGCTTCATGCCTATTTTTCTTACATTTATCCATAAAATAAAAGAAAAACAACAAAATTGTTTATTACAAAAGTTTTATCTTGGCGTGGGGGAAGGCCGACCGCTTCATTTTCGGGCTCGACCTGGGCATGGGCCCACTGGGTCTGGGCTCGGGCCTACTTGGTTTGGGGTTGACTTGGATTTTTGACTTAGTCAACCGGGGTGTAAATTTTTTTACCCCAACAAATTGCCCCCCATCAATAAATGCACACCACATATGTGGGTCGTGTGCATGAAATTGATGGATTTTCTTTTACTTGGAGGCGACCTGATTTGGTTCCCGCTTTTTGGGAAGCTGGCACTGCCCTTTTTACGACATGGACGGTCGATTCTGCCCTTTTTGCGACTTAGACGGTCGGTGCTGCCCTTTTTGCGACTTGGACGGTCGATGCTGCCATTTTTCCGACTTGGACGGTCGTTGCTGCCCTTTTAGCGACGTGGACGGTCGGTTCTGCCATTTTAGCGACATGGACGGTCGATTCTGCCCTTTTTGCGACTTGGACGGTCGATTCTGCCCTTTTTGCGACTTGGACGGTCGGTGCTGCCCTTTTTGCGACTTGGACGGTCGATTCTGCCCTTTTTGCGACTTGGACGGTCGATGCTGCCCTTTTTGCGACTTGGACGGTCGATTCTGCCCTTTTTGCGACTTGGACGGTCGGTGCTGCCCTTTTTGCGACTTGGACGGTCGATTCTGCCCTTTTTGCGACTTGGACGGTCGTAGCTGCCCTTTTAGCGACGTGGACGGTCGGTTCTGCCATTTTAGCGACATGGACGGTCGATTCTGCCCTTTTTGCGACTTGGACGGTCGGTTCTGCCATTTTAGCGACATGGACGGTCGATTCTGCCCTTTTTGCGACTTGGACGGTCGGTGCTGCCCTTTTTGCGACTTGGACGGTCGATTCTGCCCTTTTTGCGACTTGGACGGTCGTTGCTGCCCTTTTAGCGACGTGGACGGTCGGTTCTGCCCTTTTTGCGACTTGGACGGTCGATTCTGCCCTTTTTGCGACTTGGACGGTCGATTCTGCCCTTTTTGCGACTTGGACGGTCGGTTCTTGATTTGACTTGCTCTGCTTCTTCCAGTGTCAGGGGTAGACTTGACTTGCTCCGCTTCTTGAGGTGTCGGAGTGGAAGTTGACTTGTTGATTTTGATTTGGGTTGACATCAGTATCGCTATGCTGGAATATGGTACCAGGAGCGAATCATCATTTGTCATGACAGAGTTTGGGAATTGGTTTTTTTTGTTTGGCATCTGCATTGCTGCACTGGAATAATGCCAGGAGCAACTCATCATTTGCCCCGAGGGGATTTGGGGATTTTTTTTGTCGGCATCTGCATTGCTGCACTGGAATGATGCCAGGAGCAACTCATCATTTGCCCCGGGAGGATTTGGGAGAGATTGGGATCGTTTTACGCCCGTGGATTGTATACGGTTTTGCAGGATGTATGATCCAGACCGTAGGGCCATAAAACTTTCGGGACTTTGTTGGCGTCTGCATCGCTGCACTGCAATATGGTACCAGGAGCGACTCATCATTCGCCATTGAGAGGACTTTGAATTTGGGTCTTGTTTGGCATCAGCATTGCTGCACTGGAATAATGCCAGGAGCAACTCATCATTTGCCTTGGGAGGACTTGGGATTTGGGTTTTTGGTCGGCATCAGCACCGCTAACACTGAAGCGAAATGCCAGGAGCGACTCATCATTTGCCGTTGCCCGTCGGGGAAGGATGGCTTAGGAGACAGGTTTGGGTTTCTGTCACCTAAGGCTTTTCAATTTTATGGCCCATGAGGGTCCCATAAAAGCATTTTCTCCCTACGAGTCGTAAGGATCCCGCAGGTGTATTTTCTCCTTGGGAATCGTGAGGATTCCTAAGTGTGTTGCTCCTTTGTGAGTCGTAAGGATCTCACGTAGGGTTTTCTCCTCACAAGGTCGAGGGGACTTTGCGAGTGTATTTCATCTCTTTTCACGAGTTTGCGCCCTTTCGGGTTTTCACAGACTCGCCGGTAGTCCTGCTGTTTTTACTCACGGAGCCCTTTCGGGTTTTCATCCGTGCCCGTTTTGCTTGTGGACATACCGTTTTTTTTTTTTTTCGTTCGCTGGTGGGACTTTAAAGTAGTCTCACCGGCAGGATTTGGGAGAAATAGGGGTCTTTTACGTCCGTGGATTGTATACGGTTTTGCAGGATGTATGATCCAGACCGTAGGGCTGATGTGCTCAATTCGCCTGCGACTTGGAGCATTCACATGTAGTATTTCTTGAGATATCGGCCATTGATGGGTGGCATGGGCCTTTCTCCCTCGGCACTTATTAGTTGGTAGGATCCTCCGTCGAACACTTTCTCGATGACGTATGGTCCTTCCCAGTTTGGCTCGAATTTTCCCTTGGCATGTCGATTGAGGATGATCGGTCTTTTGAGGACCAACACCAATTCACCTTTCTTGAAAGCGCGGAGACGAGTTATCTTGTCATAGGCCCGTGACATTTGGGCTCGGTATAACTCCAGACTTTGCTGCACCGCGAGCCTCTTTTCTTCGAGGGCATCGAGTTCATCCAGTCGGAGGAGCACGTTTTCCTCCTCCATCAACTCATGCTGAACGGCCATTCTTAAGCTTGGAACTTCGACTTCGAGGGGGAGGACCGCCTCCACTCCGAAGAGCAATGAATATGGAGTGGACTGGGTTGGAGTACGGTGCGTGGTACGATATGCCCAAAGCGCCTCGTGAAGCTTGAGATTCCAGTCCCTCTTGTTGGCTGAAGCATTTTTCCTCAGGAGCTTGCATAGAGTCTTATTGAAGGCTTCGGCGAGCCCATTGGCTCTTGGATTATAGATGGAGGAATATCTCCAGTCTATCTTGTGCTGAGTAGCGAACCTTGAGACATTGAAGCTCTTGAAAGAAGGCCCGTTGTCAGAAATGATTCTTCTTGGTGTACCGAAACGGTATAGAATATTATGCTGGAAGAATGTCAGAATATCTTTTGTCTTGACTTCTTTTAGCGGGACAGCTTCAGCCCATCTGGAGAAGTAGTCTGTCGCAGCCAGTATGAACCGGTGGCCTTGGGATGACGGAGGATCAATTGGGCCAACAATGTCGGTGCCCCAAACTTCGAAGGGCCACGACGCCACCGTAGGGTGCAATGGATTGGGATGCTTGTGAATGAAATCACCATGGATTTGGCAGATCTGACATTTCTTTGCATGCTCTCCGCAATCCCGTATCATGGTGGGCTAGTAATACCCAAGCCGTTTGATTTGAAGTCGCATCTTGGGACCAGATTGGTGAGCACCGCAAACGCCCGAGTGAACATCTTTCATGACCTTTTGGGCTTCGGCCGATGACAGGCACCTGAGCCAGAGTTGGTCATATGACCTGCGGTATAGCGTGTCATTTACAAACACGTATCGGAGAGCTCTTTTCTTCAGCTGAATCCTCGCAGATTTTCCTTCGGGCAGCCTGTCGTATCGGAGGTACTCTATGAAGGGTTCTCTCCAATCGGGCTCGTCTTGGATGATCGAAGTTTCTTCGGCAGGACTGCTCTTTTGTTCCGCGCTTTTCTCTTCTCGTAGAGAGACTGGGGGTAGAATTTGCCGGCTCCTGACTGTGATCAGAATTTCGTCCATGTCAGGATCAGCCAGCTCCTTGGCTAAGCGAGCGAGTACGTCAGCCTTTCCGTTCAACGCCCTAGGGATTCTCATTAGTTCAATGTGAGTGAATCGTTTCATGAGTTCCACCACCCGGCTTCTGTACCGAGCTAACTCGGGTTTGTATATCTTATAGTCGCCGCTTACTTGGTTGATGACAAGCTGGGAGTCACCGTAGACTCGTAGCCGACGGATTTCCATTTCTACGGCAAGCTCCAAACCAGCTATCAGAGCTTCATACTCAGCTTCATTGTTTGTCCGAGGCTCGGTGAGAGCAAAAGAACGCCGTAGGGTTCCCATTGATGGTGTGATGAACACCAATCCTACCCCTGCTTTTATCTCCGGGATGCTTGATTTACTGGAGGTCCTTATTGACGAGGCTCCATCGAAGTAGAGCTCCCAACATGGCTCATCTTCCTCGAGGTGCAGCACTTGTTCATCGGGTAACTCACAATTTAGCGGCGACCCTTCTGGTATAGGATGAGCGGCGAGAAAGTCTGCAAGAGCTTGCCCTTTTACTGCTTTCTGAGGAGTATAAACTATGTCGAACTCAAGTAGCATGACAGCCCATCTTGCCATTCTGCCGGCTAGGCTTGCTTTGGTCATCAAGTGTTTGAGCGGGTCGACCTTGGAGATTAGCATAACCCGATGAGCCAGCAGGTAGTGCCTTAGCTTCTTCACAGCAAATATCAGAGCCAGGCATTGCTTTTCGATTGGGGAATAGTTGTGTTCCGTCCCGACTAGAGTTCGACTGAGGTAGTAGAGGGCATTCTCTTTTCCTTCCTCGTTATTCTGGGCAAGGAGCGCACCGAGTGACTCGTCCAGCGCGGCAGTGTAGAGAATCAGCGGTTTATTTGGAATGGGAGCGGCCAGCACTGAAGGGTGCAACAAGTATTCTTTGATGCTTTCGAACGCTGCTTGACATTCGGCATCCCAGATGAAAGGAGCTCCTTTCTTCATGAGCTTTGAGAAGGGCCTACATCTCCCCGATAAATTTGAGATAAACCTCCGTATATAAGCAAGCTTGCCTTGAAAAGATCTTAGCTGCGTCAGACTCTTCGGAGGGGGCATCTCCATGATGGCCTTTATCTTTGATGGGTCAACTTCGATCCCTCGATGTCGGACTATGAAGCCCAGGAATTTTCCCGATGACACGCCAAAAGCGCACTTCAGGGGATTCATCTTCAGATCGTATTCCCTCAGTCTGGTGAGAACGGTCCTGAGATCTTGGATATGATCGGCCTTGGTTTCAGTCTTAACGACCAGATCATCAACGTAACATTCGACGACTTTATGAATTAGGTCATCGAAGATATTGGTCATTGCCCTTTGATACGTAGCACCTGCGTTCTTCAGTCCGAACGACATTACCTTGTAGCAATATATTCCGATCGGGGTTCGAAATGCTGTGTGCTTCTCATCCTCAGGCGACATCTTGATCTGATTATATCCAGACGAGCCGTCCATAAAGGTGAACAGTTCATAATTTGAGGTGTCATCGACCATCATTTCCATGACCGGTAGCGGGAAGTCGTCTTTAGGACATGCCTTGTTGAGGTCCCTGAAATCGACACAAACTCGGATCTGCCCATTTTTCTTCTTTACTGGGACTATGCATGCGATCCAGTCTGCATATTTCTCTTCCCTGATGAAATCGGCATCGATGAGTTTCTTGGTTTCCTCGGTGACCTTTTCTTCCAACTCCCTTCTCATTCTTCGAGGAGCTTGTTTGACTGGCTTAGCATCAGGAGATATAGCCAGCTTATGCACGGCTACCTCAGGGGAAAGGCCAGGCATTTCTTTGTACGTCCACGCGAAGCAGTCGACGAACTCACGCAGCAAGGCAATTATTTGCGCTTTCATTTCCTCTGACAAGAGCGAGCTGATGTAGGTTGGCCTTGGATTATCGGGCGTTCCTAAGTCAATCTCGGTTAGCTCGTCAAAGGTTGCTTGTCCACCATCTTCGAGCTCTTGAGGAGCTTCTTATGGCTCGGCTATCTCGTCATCACCATTTGATCTTTCGCTGGCTTCACCAATATGGATCATGTAGCACGCTTTGGAATCAGGTTGAACATAGCCTATGCCCCGCCTATCTGGAATTCATCCATCGATGAGTGCTCGGACCTGGGGCGGATACCATAACCCTTCGTAAAACTTTGCTTCGGACTCTGTTTGATATAACCGGCATCCGCACTTCTTAAAGTATTCCCGCATCTCGGGCGCATAGTATCTGGGATTGAGGACGGCTCTTATGCCTCTCTCATATGGAAGGCACGCGACAGACAAATCGTCCGGGTGCGCAACGGGGTTTGACCCATAAAACAGGATGCCCTTCTGTCCACTTTTCCTCCCGGGAACGTAGAAAGTTTTCAGCTGGTCCACGGTGGAGATTGATAATGCATCGAGCTCTTTGCACATTTGCTCTGGTACCCTTGTAACGGCCAGGGACCCTTCTGCGACTTCGAAGGTCTCTCGTAGTTTTGCTTGCTGCATGGGGGGCCAATCTGCATAGCTGTTGCACGGCAGGTCCTCTTCTTCTGACTCTTCAGTGTCACTGCCAAGATGAAGGCGGACTTTGCTGCTAGATGGGCCTTCAGCATCTGATTCGTCCGTATCGCTACCGAAACGAGGGCGAGTTTTACGGAAAGACGGACTTTCGGCGTCAGACTCATTAGTGTCGCTACCGAAATGTGGGCGCACTTGGGCCTTTTTACTTTTGAAAGTGATAGCCGGCGCAGATTTGCTTTTGAGTCTTGGAGCCGGTCTATCCTCAGTCAGTTGTGGCTTAGCATTTTGGTGATTCATAAAGTACCGAGAATCTTCATATCGGACTTCATGCACACCGAACGGCTGGATGTCTCCGTCAATGCGTCTTTCTTCGCCATTTTTAGTATACTTCATACATTGATGGAGAGTCGACGGAATGATGCCGTAATCGTGGAGCCAAGGCCGTCCCAAGAGAATCTTATAAGACGTGTCTGCGTCGATCACGTATATCTTAGCTTCAGTTTGCAGATCCCCGAATTTGATTGGCAGAGCTATAGACCCCAGAACTTGCTGGCAATTTTGGTTGAAGCCTTGAATGACAATCCTTTCCCTTGATAGGTGTCGGACGTCCATTGACAAACTCTTCAGCGTCCGCAGGTTCATGATGTTCACTGAAGACCCCGGATCAATCAATATGCGATTAATTCGATCTCCGTCGCTGTACCCGGTCACGTAAAGCGGCCGATTATGCTCAGTCGTTCCCAGTAGCAAGTCTTCATCCTTAAATGTGACTGCGGCGGCATGCAAAGCGTGCTGGGCTTCTTTCATATTAACTTCCGCAAAGTGAGCCTGATACTGCTCGGGGTTTTGTAGAGCGTGGATGAGAACATCTCTAAGCTCCTTAGATAGGACCAAGGCGTCGTAGATGCTCAGGAGAGACGGAAGCTTCCGGAGATGCGCCAAGACATTATAGTCCACCGAGGAAGGACTTATGTTTCCATCAGCCGGTTCTCTGCCATCTTCTTCATTAGCGACTTGTTTTTCCTTCCCTTTTGGGGCGTTGCCCTGATTTGGCGGTAGAGCCCTGCCGCTTCTGAGCTGGATTTGATTGGTCGTTGTGGCGAGCTCTTCATCCTCTTCGGGAAAACAGAGCTCCTCTTCCGAGTCGCTGCCAAGATGGATGGCGTAGCAGGTCACTACTGGGATCTCTTCATTGGAGTCTTCTTCTAACTCCTCCAGAATTTCAGCCGCTTGTACAGGGAAGAATTCCTTCAATTGAATCAATGTTTTTTCCTTTTGTTCATATTCTTCGAGGGAATCGATATATTTTTGAATGGTCGATCTCCCTGCAGACTCTTTTTCGCGCCGAGCTGCACTTTTCTTCTTCTTGAGCTTCTTGGATTTTGAGCCTGATGGAGCCGCATTGGCAGCTGAGCTGGTAGGCCTCTTCTGTCCTTCCCATTCCATCCTGGGCTCTTTCTGAAGCATCTTTAGCATCTTCTTCGTCTTATTAGATATGTGCGTACTCCATGGAGGCCGCGATGAGTCGATTTCGTTTGTCAGGGCAGCGGGTTCGGCTGTCTGCTCCCAGAAGGCTTCAGCTTCTGTCTGTATAGAGTTGGCGGTTGCAACTTGATTGTTTACCAACACGCTTTTGGATAGCTCGATCTCTCCAGCTTTGTACTGCTTCTCGACCCAGTCCTTGAAGATATAGCAATCCTCGATCGCATGGCTCACTACTCGGTGGTACGGGCAATACAGGGGATTGTCGGTCATTTTTGCTTCTTGGGGTCTTTTCGACTCCGGCAATTGTAGGCCGTTGTTCAAGGCATCTTTAAATATCTTGCGGACCTTGTCCCTTCTGAAAGAGTAAACCTTGTTCTTTTTCTCCTCTAGGGTGGGCCCATCTCCTCCCAGCATTGGTTTTCGAGACCGGTTAGTTTTGGATTCGGACGCCCTTCGCTTTTCTTCATTGTCGGACGCATTGAAGACATTGGTACTGCTGGAACTCCCACTTCTACGGTTGTCGTCCCGCTTGCTTTTCCAAGTTTTGTCTCTCTGAGAGTCCGGCGGGGACTCTTGCTTCGAGCGTTCCAGCATTTGGACCTTCTTGGTTAGCTCTTGAAACGTCTTAAGGCCCGCTGTACATAAGAATGGGACCATCCAATTGCTGAGGTTCCCAATGAGAAGGCTGACAGACTGGTCCTGCTCCAGCGGCGGTTCGCACTTGACTGTGAGATTACGCCATCGAGCGATAAAGTCGGTGTTGCTTTCATTCTTCCCCGGCTTGGTCCTCACAAGGTCGGCAATGGAGATTTTATCACTGACACTCATGAACCTTTGCCGAAACAGGGACTCCATTTGGGCGAAGGTAATGACGGACCCGTCCGGTATACTCGCATACCAGTCGAAGGCGACGCCGGTCAGGCTGTTGACAAACTGACGAAGAAGGAGCGCGTCATTGCCCCCTGTATTTCCGCACGATGCTTTGAAATGGGCGACGTGCTGATTTGCATTCCCAGTTCCATCAAATCTTCCGAACTTAGGAATAACGTAGCCGCTTGGGAACTCAATCAGATCGTACTGCGCGGGATATGGCCGCCCGCTACTGCCGATTTCTTTCTGAGCTTCAGCTTCGGCCACCAATGTTTTAACCTTGCTGGTGACCAAATCCATTATCCGATCCTGTGTTAGCGGGATAGTATTATCTGGGGCCAAGGCGTCCCCAGAAGCGGAGTGTGGACGGCTCTCATGTGGCTCGACCAGTCTTGGTCCCAAAGGAACAGGCATTGGCTGCCTCGGATTGTCATCACCCGGCTGATTAGTGGCGGCTTGTGCTTGGTTGGGAGGTGCTCGAGCAATCTGAGCCGTAAGCTGCATCACCACGTTCGTTAAGTCGTCAATCTTCGAGTAGAGCTTGGCCATCTCTTTATCTTTGCTCCTGAGCTGTTTTCGAAGCTCTTGAAGCAGCTCTTGCTCCGCAGTCCTGGGGCGGAAAGTCGGCTCCTCCTCGCTGTCCGAGCTTGACTCTGTATGGACCGAGGGGTCTTTCTGCCTATCATCCTCATCGAGAGGGTTTTCTTCATCCAGCGGGGGCGGCTGTCCTTGAGCGGCGGCGACCACATTCAGGCTAGATTGGGCTTGGGATGTGGTGGCCCCATCCTTGCTTTTGCTGCGAAGGTTGTCGCTGGGGCGTCCGCCTGCCATATAGACCGTATGGATGATGTATCCGGCCGTCTTTCTATCATTGGAAGCTGATTTCACGGATCGCTGTCTTGACACCCCTGCTTCGGTTGCTGGTAATCGATTGAAGGCGGTTGGCCTAACCAGGTTCTTGAATGGTGCTGGCGCTTCTTTTCTGGATTTGCCCCGCTGCTTTCGTGCGGCACAGAGCGCCTGATAGACCCTTGAAGAGATAGTGTCATACTTTTTATGTTGGGGCCGGGACACATCTCTTTGTAGCACTGTTCGGACCGCTGTCTTCTTGATTCTGGCGGTCATGGAATTTTTCTGAACCCACTTTAGAGGCTCGAAGGAATTGCTGATTCTTACGTCCGACTCCGCCGTCGTCGCGGGGCAATCCTGCACTTGGAACTTCACATGATTCCATTTGGCCGAAGCCTTGGCCCTCTTGTTGGCTCGATACCAGAGCCGCTTCTGCCTTAACTTTTCTGTTCTAAGCACCTGGCAGACTTCGGCTCTTCGGGAAGATGCCGCAGACCGGTTGATGGAGGGCCTTGGAGATACGCCCGATTGTGTATCTGTTGGAGTCATCGCCTGAGCACGTCCGCAACATTTGTTGTTGCCCTTTGTACCGAAGTTCTTTCCCCTCGCTGGAGCACCAGAGAATCGTTCAGATACAGTCTTGAGTTTCGGTTGTGGTGCCTTAGCGATCACGACATTCGGCCTCTTGCCCCTTGAGACTGGCTTGGCCACCTGTTCCGCCGGGATTTCCGCCAGATGAGCGCTTCCGGCAGGGTAGATGATGACGGAGCCAAACTGGCGGGGCGGCTCCTCCCATTGCCGGCTAAGACTGGAGGGGAGAACTACGCGGGCATTGATCTTGACTACGTACGAGATCGGGGTTCCGTCGTAAGCCGAATTCGTCTTGGGAGACATCGCCATTGAAAGTTGATTGCTGCACGAAAGAAAGAAATTATTTCAGTACAAACATCGGCGTATATGTTAAATGAGTTCGCATGAACGCTTAACCCGAGATATGGGAGGAGAGATAAGTCCCACCGGACGTGCCAGAACCTGTAGGGTGTTTTTCGTCACCCCATTGAGATGGGAATACGCGCACGCTTGTCAGGCGTACTACAGATTCCCCCTGCCTAGGGTAGGCGGGGGTTTAATGATTGTGGGGATCCGAATCTCCGGCAGCCGCAGACTAAGCTGCCGTTAATTACCCCTCGTATTTGGAGCGAAGGAACCTCCGATTAACGGGTTAAACTGGTCATGCGAACTCAATGTGCAGTATCGTGTTTTGAAGGGGTTTTGGAAATATCGGGGGCCCCGCAGAGTTTTTACGGGGGTCCCGCTACCCGGATAGCGGGCTGGGGGTCAAGGGGGCTAGCAGCCCCCTTGCGGGGTGCGGGGCAGCGCCCCGTTAGAAATTTTTTCTAACGGAAGACAGTGTCGTGGAGTCTGTGTATGTTTTCCTTCCCCCCCCTTTTTTTTTTTAAAAAAAAAAGAGTTTAATTTCAAAAGGAATTTTATTGTGGAGTTAAACTCCAAAGAATTTTAAAAGGAGTTAAACTCCTAAAAGAATTTTATGCGGAGTTAAACTCCTAAAATAGAACTTTATTATGGAGTTAAACTCCAAGGAATATATATATACATTTTTAAAAGGGTTTAAACTCCAGAAGGGATTTTGTCGGGGAGTGCAGGTAAAACGAGGGGGAAAAGAAAACAAAATGGCGTCCAAAGGACGCTCGCACAGCAGGTGGGCACCTTAATGCCCGGGGTCACGTGCGCGCACTTGACCGATGGGCACTTTGGCGCCCCCCGGGGGTCACGTGGGCACACGTGACCGACGGGCGTCTTGGCGCCCCAGGGGTCACGTGGGCACACGTGATCGATGGGCGTCTTGGCGCCCCAGGGGTCACGTGGGCACACGTGACCAACGGGCGCTTTGGCGCCCCAGGGGTCACGTGTGCACACGTGACCGATGGGCGCTTTGGCGCCCCGGGGTCACGTGCCCACACGTGACCGATGGGCGCCTTAGCGCCCAGGGGTCACGTGGGCACACGTGACCGACGGGCGCCTTAGCGCCCAGGGGTCACGTGGGCACACGTGACCGCGGGAAAAACCCACGGAAGGGAAGCCTAGCCCCTAGGCTGGGGAGTTGAACTCCCAAGGGAATCTTTGGAGTTAAACTCCTAACAGAAGCAAAATTATGGAGTTAAACTCCCACAGAAATTAATTTATGGAGTTAAACTCCAGCAACTTTAGAAAGGAGTTAAACTCCTGGGGATTTATTGCTCTTCTTTTGAGCCTTGGGTCTGTCCAAAGTTAGATTTTTGGAGATGGGTCTTCTTCTTCTTGCTCTTGACCGGCGGGATCTTGGAGAAAAGGGGGTGAGCCTCAAAAGCCTCCCCTTTTCGAGATCTGATTGGAGATCCGAGCTCCCCTTCGTAGGTTTTGTGGTGGAAATCTACTTATTTTTAGAAAAGGAAGAGTTAAACTCTTGATTTAATTCAAAAGAAAAAGGAAGGTTTTAGAACCTTGAGGAAGGAGGAAGAGATCTCAGATCTAGAAAATTCTTAGAGAGAGAAAAAGTTATGAGATATTTTCATTATCTTGGCCTTTATAGGCTATACACTTTACACATAGCCCCTTGGGCTTCACAAAATGGCATTTTACCTATTTCATGGCCCATGTGCCATTTCGTTTTGCACATAAGCCATGGGCTTTACAAAAATTTGGCTTCATGCCTATTTTTCTTACATTTATCCATAAAATAAAAGAAAAACAACAAAATTGTTTATTACAAAAGTTTTATCTTGGCGTGGGGGAAGGCCGACCGCTTCATTTTCGGGCTCGACCTGGGCATGGGCCCACTGGGTCTGGGCTCGGGCCCACTTGGTTTGGGGTTGACTTGGATTTTTGACTTAGTCAACCGGGGTGTAAATTTTTTTACCCCAACATGACTTTTACCAACCCACTAGGCCGGCCATACGATGCTCATAAACGAACGGACCGGACTGTGCGGATATTGTCACTGACAGACTCAGTAGGGTGTCAGGATGAGTTCGCTCATCGACGTCCCTTTTGGTCAATACCTGGTAGCCCGTTACGTATAAGCTAATACTTCTGACGTGCTAGTGGTTAAATCCACAACCAAAGTATTGACGAGTCTTTAGAGTCCCCCACAGACCGTTTTCTCAAGTTTCGGGCGAAACGCTGTAGAGGCTGTATGGAGATATGGAAGGGTTCGATCAGATGCGTGCGGTATTGCACGGATCATGATCGGACGGATTATACTAGCGGGCTTTGGTTTAAGCCGGATCCTAGTATTGTACAGTGTAGATTTTGTCTCATTGCATTTGTATTCGGTCGGAATACAAATGCGGGTATGTATATACAGTAGCGGGGTTTCCTGTAATTTATTACGGGATCCGTTTTCCGAAGTTGCCAGTTTGCTTTCCGTTTCGGCCATTTTTCTTTGTATCTTTCATTGGCTGAAAATTGGTGGAGGAGGGCTTATTTGCAATTGTGAAAATTAGCAATTTGGAGGGTTGTTTTTGCAAGTTGTAGTGTCATGATGGTTGCACCCTCCCTTGACTTTCTTGACTTCATGATTGCTTGACTTTGTGATGGGATGATTGGTTGATGGAGTGTGGGTTTTAGTGGGTGATCATTTCGTTTCATGATAACCATTTTCTCTCTCTTGCATTATGTGACTCTCTCTGTTTTTAGATACATTTTGATACTCCTCTCATTTTCTCTCCATCATGCAAGGCTGGCCACATTAGGGAGGGGCTGTCCCAATTTTGAGAGTGGGGTTTTTATCTCCTTTGCTTGCTAAAAACTCATTAGCCACCACCAAAGTTCATATCTCCTTTCCTCCACTAAATGGGCAACTTCTAGTGACCCCAAATGAGACATAGCACTACACTACATTCTACAGCAACTCTTGGGCACGTCGGCTCGCCAACTTCGTGCCCGAGTTGCCTCAGTCCAGAGGTGGGAGCCCGTAAAAGAACCCGGTGATGTGGTGCCCTTCCGACAAGGAGTTGAAGACCGGAGATTCCGCGGGGTGATCGGGATGACAACGAGAAGACCGAAGGACACGGATCGCTTGGTATATCTCTCTGCCCCTTCTCTAGTTAGCTAGGACTATGTTAATGGCCCGATTCGGGATTTAAGTGCGCGGTGGTGCCGGTTCAAAAGTTAAAGTAAATTATCGTTTCCGCATTTTGGCCTCGGATTGACGGCCGGGGCGCCGCCGTTCACTTACAATCATATCAGGCACCCACAAGAACCAAACAACACCCGATATCGACGTACAAACTTCAAGTGACTGATACAAAACATAAATATCAAAACTTCAAGTCATGCAAAAGCTACAAATCAAAACGGCAAATAAAGAAAATGGTTCCAGATTTTGGTTCAGGTGAAATAGGGGTAAACAAGTAATGCAGAGGGTTAGTCTATGAGGTAAGTGAGCTACACTACCAATTCCAACACCAATACCCACAATTGACCCGGCGACATAGGCTCAAAATCCGGCCTGGCCGGCCCTAGCTTCATGGATTGGGTTCGTATTTTCAGGGTGGTCTCATAGTGTTCAATCTAGGTCAATAGGGTTGCTAGTTTTTCCTGTAAAAGTCTCGGTTCACTCTAGATATCCTGTAGTCCTAAAAAATCTCACAAAACCGATATCGAAAATATTTCGATGCAAGTCTTGGTCTGGTCAGGATTCGCATCACTTCAGGGGTTTTGTGGTCTCTACTAAGCCTTAATTGCACCCCTCAATTCATAAAATTCTCAAATCCTTATCTTGCAATTTTCCGACATCACTAAACTACCATATCTTAACTCTAAACCATACTAGAAAATAAGAAACACTAGAAACTTAGCTAGAAGTCTTGAATTATACCTCATTTGTCACTCAAGAATCCCCTAGAGCTCAAAATCCTAACTTTCTTGATCCATCATGCATGTAGTGAGCTTGTGCACATTTCTAATGAAGGGAATATGATATTTTGATGTTGATTTGGGGTTGTGGTGAGGAGGTGAAGGAGGTGGAGGGAGAGGGCAGCCATGAGGGGAGAGAGGAGAGGAAAAGATGAAGAAGATGAAGCAATAAACAAAGAGCCATGTTCAAATGACCCCTCACCCTCTCTCTTTTCTCTCTCTTGCCCATACCTCATTCTTTATTCATTTCCTTTTTGTTTTCTTTTCTTTTCTATTCTTTTCATTTTAAATCTCCAACAAAACAAAAAAAAACAAATGACAAAAGAATAAAGCATGGTTTCCAAACAATAAAAGAAATGTAACAAGTATTATGCAACATATCATGTTGCATGTCATGCACAAATCATACTAAATTAAAAATTAGTAAACACGAACCAAGTTTAGTAAATACCCCATTTAGAATTAATTGTATAGAAATTCGTAGAATGTCTAAATCACATAAACACCTTCAAATCCGTAATTCTTATTAGTTTTCAGAATATTTTCCTAATTATCGATATATAATTATACCCCCTTCATTAAAACTAATCTCCATACCCTAAAATATTCTTAATATTTATTATTCAATTATATAAATTCCCAACAATAATATTATATTTTTTCTGAAATGTTACATGGATATTCTATAAGGAATACCGCTATGCAAAGCAAAAACTAGAGCAACCCTTTTAGAAAGTTTGATTACACAACATCTTTTTAGGTTTCTTTCTTTTTCATTAATATCATTAATGAAGTCCCATCATTTATGCTTTCTAAGCATCACAGAAGAAACAAAAATACAACGTACACTTATGCCATCCGCATTCGCCACAGTATCCCGTTATGTACCGTTAGGTTACTTAACTAACGCCATAGCGGGGCAGGACTAGCGCGAGTAGAAAACATAATAAACGTTTATTATATATTATATATATAATAATAAAGTATTCGTCTCAAGCATATAAAGTGATCACATCACAGAATATCAGCAGCAGAAGTCCACATATGGAATATTAGATATACTAGGAATTCCGTGTTTTAAATTAAGCCAGTATAAAACACGGATTCCACGGTCGTGATGAATAGCCAAAACCACATCCCTAGACCCCTACGAGATCGGCAAGAAAACCTACCAGTTCTAGAGTTAGGAGACCCGGTCTCGACTCCTCGAGATGGTCTCCCACTGGACTCTAGAACCCGGTTACTTGTGCTCCTCACCTTGGGTCTATCCTAATGCGGAAAAGTAAACAATATACAACAATGGTGACATCATCCTCATCCCGGAAGTGCCATAATAAAAGAATATTACATACAAGTTTTTACATGAATGAAAATGAAAAACTCTCATCTCACATAAAAAAAAACCGACTATTCAAAACACGACGATCCAATTTAACATATCCTAGCAACACATAACATCATATGTCATCAACGTAAGTAAATATGTGTATCCCAATTGTCGTTGACATATAGCAATGAAACCAGCGATACACCACATATTACACTTACGGTCGCAGAAAAGAAAATGTCAAACTACAACATTTGGAATCCACAATCACCTTAGACATCATAAACCCGAAATATCACATACTTCGGATTTCATGCCTAACAATATGAATTCCAAATATTGTATCACATTTCACAGATAGCTAGACGATGTTAAACATTTCGATCGAATCAACAAACACCCAAAATTTCCCAAAGAGCTCAACAATTGAGCACAGTTTAAAAATACTCATAACATACCACAGTACCTATGGACCAACCACAGAAGGGCCAACCCTTGCCCACCTATGGCGCCGCGGAACTACCGCAAACCCTAGGGTTTGGCAGCTATTCTGACGGTCATAGAATCGAGTTAGGGTTTCGTTCTTCTAGAGGGTCCATCGAATTACTTGCATGATTTTTGAATGTTTTAAACTTTGAAAAAATCCAACTCTTGAAAAATTTCCAGCGAGAGAGAAAATGGGTTATTGATATTCGTTCGAACTTTTAACGCCGTCTAAATTACCCAAAACGATGTTAAAATTACAACTACGAAGCACTCCGAATTTCCTTTACACAAAGTTAACAACACATGCAATTTCAGTAAAAACAAGCAACACCTGAAACAAAAAAACCCAGAGCCTGAAGCACCAAACCAAACGAACCCGAGAAGACATTAATGGGCCGGCCAGGCTGGTTTTTTGAATCATCTCGCCATGTCAAATCCGGTGGATGGGGTTCGTATTCGTTTTGTGCTCATATTGCATCTCATGTCACATTCTGCAATTGCTTAAAAAAAATTTAGACACTCAGAAAATTTCGACAGAAACTAGGTTTTTTCTCTCGATATTTCGGAGTTGTTTCGGTTTCGTAATTATACAAACATCGTCAAATTCTATAGCTCGGTTCTGACACCACTGTAGGACTGCCTAGTATGACAGCAAGGTTTCGGGAGGCATCATCCATGCCATTTTCAAAAAATTGCAATGGTAAACAACTCTAACCCTAGAATCTTAACTAGAGAATTAGACAATACAACATGTAAATCACTTTACATCTAAGTGAACATGGAATACAACCTTTGTAGACCGGTCCTTCATTTCAATAGCTCTGTGTATATCCTTTCGCTCCAAGTAATGAACTCCCGGACTCTAAAAAGGCTCCACAAGATGAAAGGAACAAGCTTGCTTGAAGTCTTCGAGACCGAAGATGATCTACGTCGAGAATACACTAACTCAAGGTAGCTCTTCACTAATTGTGAAGCTAACACTCTAAACTAAATGGCTAATCTAGTAGAGGGTGACGAAGTAGGATTTTTGCTCACTTTAGAAATCTTTTTGTCACTAATTTTCCTCACCTCTCCAAAACCTAGAGAGCTCTCTCTTGTTGATGAAGAAGATGAAGAGAATAATGTTATGAGTGAGTTTTTCAACCATGGGTGAGAAAATATCATATACTAACTCATGTAGAGACTTAACCATGGCTAATGAGAATGGTTGGGTTAATAAATATCTTAAGTAAAACAAAATTAGTAGACTAAGTCAATGGATCTACAAGCTTCCATAAGCTTCATACCATGTGACTAGTTTTCAACTAATTTGGATTTACTTTAAATAAATAAACCTTACATTATCATGAGCATGGTGTAAGTCTCATACACCCATGTAGCTTGTATCATCAAGCATGACACAAAAACAATAATATATATCATATATATATTAAATGCAAGTGAGAAATAGAAATGCTTAAGTGAGCAAATATTAGTTAATGTAAAGTAATATATCAAATATATAATCATACATTAAATTATTAAATCAACACTTGATTCAATAATCCGGTTATATCATATAAAACCGACTAATATTATATGTATCAACTTATCGAATCTACACTTGATTCGATAACTCGGTTATATCACATATAACCGACCGATATCACATATCGCAAGAATAGAATACAGTATCACATATACGTATTAATCTCGGTCCCGCACATATCACATGTGTGCTCCTACTTCGTTTCACCTGAGCCAGGAAACCTCTGTGTAGGACTCTAAAGACTCGTCAATATGCCGGCAGTAGGTGATGATCATATCAGGCACCCACATGCCGTCAGCGGTGTCACGACCCGAATGTGGCACGTGACCGACACTTAAATCATATGACATCTAAAGACGTCGACGCGGTTCAAGTAAGATGAAACCCGGAATCTAAACCCTTTTTGAAAATATTAGAGGTGAAGTTTAAAATAGTCATCAGATGGAATCAGTTTAAAATAACATTTAAGTTTAACTAACTATGTTTAAAAAGCATCTATGACGTTTTGAAATTCGACAGCACCTCCTTTGCAATTTGAATAAAACCCGCTACAACATAAAATACATATAGCATCCCAACGGGAGCTAGCTTCCACGCCCAAATGGCGGAGCAACCAAGCAAACAATATACGACGCACAATGGCGAAGAAAAGAAAAGCGAAACAAAATCAAAAATATAAAAAGGTCGACTCCAATGAGTGCGATGCCCACAACACACGATTCTAAGTCTTGCTTCTAAGTCCACAATATACTAGTTTTAAGTTGATGGAGTTTTACTAGATACAAAACGATAAGAATATACAAATGTGAGTATGATACAACAGTAACCCACCTGCCAAAGCAATCACCGAAAGGAATGTGTGCCCCAAGCCACTGATAATCCAAGCGGTAACACCTGCAAGAAACTGTGGCACAACGGGGATGAGTTGCCAACTCTGTGAATAAAAGTACATCACAAGGTAGAAATTGAAATGCACAACGATACCTAGGTCATAAATATACTACTATCATATCCTGTACTAATATAATATATGATATGTGTATGTATCGTAAATGCAACAATATCTATCATGCTATCCCAAAGTAGAACATATCATATAAATGACCTGTATCTAGGTAAAAGCCCATAAGTAACCGAAAATATATATTTAAAACCTCTTTTTTAAAATAGCCGCGGAATACATTTACACGGCGTAAGAGCAGACGTGATAGTATGAAATATAATAGGTATCTTATTTAAGATATACATCTTGCTGTTTTAATGAATAGTGTTTAGAGGTTTACAATTTAAAAGATTTTAATGTCATACCAGACATGTCAAAATAATGAGACTATAGCTCAAATTTTTTGAATTCCTTTTTGTATGCAACTACTCGTAAAAAGGTATGCAGGTACTGTTCCCGGGATCAGTCCTGGTTGGCTACAAAAACTATAATATAACTGGGTACATCATGATAGCAACCTATCAATATATATGGATGTCCATTATAGACACCCGAAATCAAAAATCCCTCGTGTCCATCACCGACACGCAAATCCTCAAATCACTCGTGTCCATCACCGACACGCAAATGCAAATACCATCGAGACCATCTCAACAGATGATCGCCACCCGATATCCCTGGCCCGGGTCGGTATCCTCTGGATATCCGCCGTGCCCAATCGAGCCCCGGCCAGTATCCCCTGAATATTTTCCGTGGTCATCTCTATCTCCGGTATCCAGTATCCTTGCTAGGCTCCCTGCCTCACATGTGGCTATCCTTCCCCTCTGTCTCGATCGGGTCCACCATGTATCCGACTGTATACTCCTTCACTCAATCCGGATATGTAGCAAGTCCGTAACCGTATATCTCCCCCACTCGGTTCGGAATAAAGATAATCAGAAAACATCAAGCTCATGGTGGATTTCTACTCATCATATCCAGAAATACCAATTAAAGTATAAGAATACTTGCATAGATCATTCTGATGATATTATATATACATATATACATACATATATAACAGTGTCCCATACCACTGATATATATCATCAAAAGTAAAACATACAGAAAACTCATAATAATCAAATATGAACACCCATAATACTGGTCTTTGCAATACGCAACAGGTAATATAGGAAAAGTACGTAACTAAGTCATACAGGCAACAAACATATCAATTCTACTGTGTCATGGTAATACTAATGATGTGTAGTGTAGCATATGTGTCTGTGCTCGTGCAACATGGTAATCACTAGTATTTGTGTGAGTGTTCTATAAGTGTATAATTCATACTTGTATCGATGGTTACCTACGCATTAGGTAGTGTAACGGTCCTACAATGATATGGCAGTACAAATGAGGTGTAGTATAACATATACGTATGTGCTCGTGCAACAGAATACTCATTGGTAATTGTGCAGTGTTCTATCAGAGTGTCTGTATCACGGAAACGTATAACATCGAATAATACATCGCGAATATGTAAAGTAAATCTAAGCGTTATTAATAAATGTAACTACTCGCTATGAGTTATACCATTATCATTGAAAAGGAAACGAAACGTTGGTTTTGAAATTAGGAAGCTGCCTTGGGTTGAAAATGGATATTTTTTTTGGAAATTAGTATCGCATCCTTGCCTTTTATCATCAAAAAGGGAAACGAATCGTTAGTTTTTAAAAGAGTATAGCTTACTCAAGTATTACGTTCTAAAACGTAATAAAACATTATTTTACTAGTCTAAAGGAAACTTGGCAGTTATTCGGCATACGAATCTCATCATCACCATTAAGGTATAATTCCTCATACAATACCTCACATTATCACTATATCTAAATCATCTCTAGTACGGCATGATCCTTCGTACCAATTTACCAAACCATAAATAAACTACATGCAAATGAATATTATGCTAGATGCAATTTAACTCCAATATCAATATCTTGAATAAATACTAAAACTAACTATATATCATACTACTATTTATAAAGTTGCGGAGGTGCTATACGCCATCTATCCGAATTCCCCCATAGATATAAATCTACTCACCAACTTGTCGAGCTCGTTGAATCTACGATTTTTATGTCCGTCAACTCTATCTCGGAAACCTTCGCGATCGTACCTATAATCGTAGTTATGAAATATCGGTGTAAATAATATATCGAAATCAAAACAACAAGCTAAGCATCCATAAGTTAGAACCTATAGCTCACTTACCCCAAAAATAAATAAACACCCATGAAATTAACGTACGGACGTCAATATTTCAGTCGCAGTACAAAATACGAAAAACCCATATCGGAATATCAGAAACTTGATAAAACCCTTACTAAAACATTCTCAGATTTCTCTGTAAGAATACTAGAAAAAATCAAACAATACAGTAACTTATAAAATACCAAACTAAAGCTACAGAAGAAAAACTAACACCAAACAGCCTAGGGGGGCTAGCGGCGCCGGAAAATTTGTGAATGTCGCCGGACTTGGTAGGGAGTTTGGAGCTCGGGCTTTAAGTGTAGTCTCCTAGTGGTCTCATGATAGTTATAGTATTGCTAGTTTTTCTAGTGGTTATACCTAGTGGTTCCAGATTCAAGTTCAGTAGGCTAAATAACACAAAACAAACTGTTTTCCTATACTGCACACTAAAAACAGCTATCAAACAGAATTGAATATGTAAAGAAGGAATGAGATATACCTATAGAGTGGTAGTACAAGGAAATCCTGCTCAAGAAGTGTGTGTGGAAGCATCAAGGTTTTGTAGCGGCTGTAGCTTGATGATGTGCACAACTTTGAGGAGAAGGTTAAGATTTTACTCTTTGGATGTGATCAACACTTAGAATTATTTTTGTTTGGAGTTTGAATAAACATATGGTTCATTTTGAGGAAGGCTTAAGAATTTCTAAGTGTTGATGAGATAAGGAGTTATGTTGTGTGTAGAGAGAGCATAAGGTGGAGGGTTATAAAGTGGAGGTGTCATGGGAGAAGTAAGAGGTGTAAAGTTGAGAAGAAGGAGGTGGACGGAGTTGAGCATAGGTGAGAGTGTGGTGTTATGAGGGTTTAGCCTAGGTTATGATATGCCAACCATTAACAAAAGAATTAAAACAAAAGAAACCTTTTTATGTAAAAATCTACATCCATGCTTAAAAATGAAATACTTATCATAACACTTAACTATCATCAGCTTAATGTAAAATACAATGTTATGTTAAAATAATTAAAATTATCATTTTTATGATATCACACACTTTTATTCATATTTATCGAAATAACTACATTTTTACGAATATAATTTCGATACCAAAAGTTGCATGTGATATCACTTTTATAAACTCATTGTTTTTATATTTAAAATTATAAATTAATATTTATAATTTTTTCCAAAATGTTACAAGCGGTACTAGCTGGACGTAACGGCTACCCGGGTATTGAGCGATCAGAAGATCAACAAGCAAGCTCGTCTAAACTCCCGCAAAGCCTGTCAGTAACACTACTATACAGTCCGATCTCTTCGTCTGATATGTCGCATATCCAGTTTATGGGTGTTAAACGTCAGACCCCAGTAACCGGTAAGTCATGCCGATGTGAGGCTCATAACGGGTCGAGAAACTACTGATAACACTTACCAGTAAATCTCTGTATCAGCCCTGGCCAAGGACTTCCTGTTATAGCCAATCGAGTACTGCGCAACATCAACCCCCAATACCGGGAGAGACGAATCCCCTCCTATCGCTCATTGCCTCCATGTGATTCGGGACCGTACCCAAAAGCCATCGTTTCGCACGTTCTCTTGAACGTGGTAAGGTGGAAATCAAAGCACAGTGGGAATCACACAAGACTCTATGACGATCTTGGGTCTACAGACTAATCTGTACCGGTGTCACCAAAGAACTGCTATCTGACAATAGGTATAATACCAATTAGGAGTTCTCGGCGAGTCCTGTTCAGTGTACCCAGTCTCCACTGAGCACACGTATACCATCTTTGATGTCAAACACCAATGAATGTGGGATCATCCATCTCCCATCATATAGGTCAAGAAGCGTATACGCTAGTCTACTCTGGAATATTGATGCCCTATCTTGATACACCCTCGACTAGGAAATATAAAAAGATGTACTTGTGGACTACCCTGGCCCCACTAGTATGATCTCCATCATAGTCCTGGTAGTCAAGTACACATCCTAAGGGCTTTATCAACATGTGAGAGCAAGACAGTATCATAATACAAGTCTACATGTTAAGACAAAAGGCAACCATATAACATACTATCATGTCGAGCAAGAAAGTCCTCTCTATATATGTCCAAGTATCCACTATAATATACATCATATGTATAATAATGGCCTCTAGAGAATACATATAACTAACATATGCTATCGGGTTGCTCTTTATCTTAACATGTACACTTTAATTTTTATTATGTATCTCTGATACATGTTGATAAAGACCTTAGGATGTTTGCTTGACTACCAGGACCATGCTGCAGAACATACTGCTGGGACTTGTGTAGTCTACAAGCACATCCTTTAATAGTTCCTAGTTGAGGGAGTATCGAGACAGGGCATCGATATTCCAGAGTAGACTAGTATGTACGTTTCTTGACCCTGTAGGGGCGATGGTTGATCCCATATCCATTGGTGTTTGACATCAAAAATTATACACAGGTGCTCATTAGAGAATGGGTACACCGAACGGGACTCACCGAGAACTCCTAGATGGTCATATACCTATTGTCAGATAGCAGTTCTCTGGTGACACTGGTACTAGTTAGTCTGTAGACCCGAGATCGTCATAGAGTCTTGTGTGGTTCCCACTGTGCTTTGATTTCCTCCCTACCACGGCTCAAAGGAGTTGTACAAACAGGTGGATTTTGGGTACAGTCTCTATTGGCTATAGTGCCCTCAAGGCAATTATCATAGTCGCGGACTTGTGATTATGATGATTGAGTGATGACCTAAACCGATAAAGCAGTCTTACTCAAGATGATAGTATGTTATCTGGTTTGTCTTTATCATCATGTACGTGTTGATAGAGCCCATAGGATTCTTGCTTGACTGCCAACATTATGATGGCGATCATATATGTGTGAGCTTGGGTCTATAAGCACATCCTTAAATGTCCCTAGTCGTAGGAGTATCGAGACCGGGTGACGATACTCCAGTGTAGACTAGTGTATACTGATCGAGACCCAGACGAGGGCGGTGGCCAGGTCTCACAAGCAATTGGTGTTAGTTTGTTCACCTAAGATAGTATACAGGTGTTCATTAGGTTATGAGTACATTGGACGGATTCGCCGGGAACCTGCTAGTTGGTATTATACCTATTGCCAGATAGAAGTTCCAGGTGACATGTGTACAGGTTAGTCTGTCGACCTGAGATCGTCATTTGTCTCGTGTGAGTTCATACTGTGCTTTGATTATTACCCTACCACGGCTCAAAGGAGTCGTGCAAACAGGTTTTAGTTGGGTACAGTCCCGAGCCATATGGAGGCAATCATCGGATCGTCGGGGATTTGTCTCTCCCGGTATTGGGGGTTGATGTCGCATTGTGTACGGATGGCCATCACCAAAAATCCGTGGCCACGGTGGATGAGAATTATCGATCCAGGATCAATAGTTTCTCAGGTGGTGATGGGTTTCATACCGACACTAAATATCGTGTTGTTAGGGCTCTGACTTTATCCACCCTCCTAGACTCGATCTGCGATACTCTTAGACGAAAAGATCGGACTGTACGGATATTTTCACTGACAGGGTCAGTAGGGGTTCATGATGAGTTTTCTTGTCGGCCTCCCTATCGCTCAATACCTGGGTAGCCGTTACGTACAACTAGTGCCGCTGACGTGCTTGCGGTTAAACCTACTGCCAGCGTATTGCCGAGTCTTTAGTGTCCCACACAGAGGGATTTCACGGTTCAGGCGATATGGTGTAGATCACGTATGTTGATACATACAGGTATCCGATTAAATATGTGCATATGCTATGCAGACTTTAATCGGACGGTTGATAATACTAGCGGCTTAGGATTAAGCCGGATTGTTAAATCGGGTTTTGATTTAATAATTTATATATGTATTTGTATATACGTATTCTAGTATTATTTTTCACTATTCTTTTTCTCTCTTGGCTATTCGTATTTTTGTACGAATACGCGTATATGTATTTCGGTACATGTACCGGGAAGTATTCCGTATTTTCTACGGAATAGATTCTAGAAGGTGCCACATCATTTGTATGAATTTCCATTTTTGGAAATTCATTTGACTCACAAATGAGGTAGAGGTGTGAGGTGGCATTTGCATAGTGTTGGACATGGTTCAAAGTATGATTTCATTTGTTTATTGCTTCTTGACTTTGGATAAGATTTCTTTTTTTTGAAAATGAGAGGGGGGGGGGGGGAGAGGGGCCGACCACTTTTTTGTGGAGGTGAGGGTTTAGTTCATTTTGGGAGATTACACTAGCTCTCTCTCTCTCTCTCATTTTTCACTCTAAAATATACTTAGCCAATTTCCTTAGCTCATGCCTTTGATCATCACCTCATTCATCTTCTATGGTTGCTAAGTTGAGCAAATGAGTATGAGAGAAAATATAGTGACACACTACTACATCCCCACTCTCCATCGGTAGCGACTTTGGAGCGTCGGTTACCTCGTTCGACAAGGTTGGAGCTTATGCCGTTTCCCTCGGGTGGATCATCGGAGACGAAGGAAGACCGGCAACCAAACTACCTTAAGGAGATGCTAGGATCTTGGAATGAAGACCGAAGAATACGAATCAACTCGGTATAACGATTCTAACTCTTAGTTAGTTTGCTAGCTTAGGGTTTAAGGTCGATCCGTAAATCGGGTAGCGGTAGCGCCGGTTTGATAAATTTTTGTTCCGCATTTTGTCCGCGTTTCGGCGGTCGGGGCGCTGCCGCAACCCTTTATGGTATCAGAGCCACCCTTTAAACCCCTTACTAGCTTGTTTAAATGTGCTTAAAAGATCGATCGACGGAATTTACCGAAATCGCGATTCCATTTTCACAGTTTCTGCCGATTTTCAAGTGTTCAAAAAATTATTTCAGGCATCTTAAAAATCCGTGCAGGCAAATTTAAGGCTAAAAAAATTTGGGCTCGTGATGCCTCTAAATTGCCGCAGATCCGCCGCACTTACCCCCTATTGGCGGCGGTTTCGCGGCCTTTTATTGGCGACGGGCCTTCAAATTTTCACTGTAGCTTAGAGACTTGGAATTGTGATTTTTGTGATATTCTGTTTTGGCCCAGTTTTATGTGCAGTGCTGTTTTTGCTATTGGGGCCAATTTGGAACTTAGTTGATCGATATTTTAAGTGTGCGTTTGACAGTACATACATTATATTCTGCGACCGTGGATGCCACTTGATCAGTAAACTCGTCTAATTGGTATATGTATTTTAGACGGGTTTGGGAACGTGACATTCACGTTGATGTTCTGTGTTGTGCTGTGATGTTGGTTGGATCGTCGTGGTGGATAGCAATGGTGCAATGTTAGTACAGTTTATTTTCATTTGTACATTTGATATTGCGGGGCGAGCATCCAACATGTGTACTGCCGTCACTGCCGGTTTGTATATTATTCTTTTGGGGCAGGATCGGGATGAGGTCGATGTCACCCTTGTATATTATTTTTGTTTCTGTACTAGGATTACCCCGAGGTGGAGTGCACGAATAGCCGGATTCTAGAGGGCAAATGGTCTGCATCTCAAGGCATTCAGATGGAGGGGACCTTACTCTAGAATTAGCGGGCTATTCGCCGCACTCGTAGGGGGTATAGGTTGACCCAGGAGGGGTGCTCAAGTTACCGGATTCCGTGAAGTGTTGGGTAGTCCATTCACGTTGCTGAAGGGGGCTTCCTCGCTTCTAGATTTTCCGGGTAACTTGTCGCGCTCGTAGCAGTCTAGGTTTTCATTGCACAGGCTATCCACACGACAGGGAACCTCGGGTCTCACTTGCGGCTTAGGTGAAACCCGGGGCTCCAGATTATCCTCCATTCTGTATTGTTTCTATGATGTTTCTGTGATGTTGCTTTATATCATGCCTGGGATGAATGTTATATATATTTATATATATACTAGTAGATGTTGTATATGTTTTGCACCCGCGCTAGCCCAGTCCCCGCTCTGTCGCTAGTTATGTAACCTAACGGGCGATGACGGGACCCAGTGGCTAATGCGGATGCCATATACGTACATTTTATTTTGGTTCTTTTCTGGTGTGATTAATTGATGGGACTGCATAGATTCTTATCAATGCAAGGATAAAAAAAACTTATATATATATGATGTTGTTGGAACCAAGTTTTTAAAAACCTGACATTACAGACGTTCTCTTTTGCTTTGCACAGTGGTATTCGGTTATGAATATCCAGCACCTCATTCGACGAGGCAAGGGCCGAGATCCCTTCATCGGGAGTGATCCCTTGAGTAAAATTTTGCGTCAACGTAATAACTTCACTATAGTCAATTCTTTTGCTTTGCATCATGGTATTCAGTTTGGAATATCCTGCACCTCATTCTACGGGGAAAGAGCCGAGATCCCTTCACCGGGAGTGACCTCTTTAGCAAAAGTTTTCGCCACTATATATTTGTAAAACCACTTGGATTCCTTCAACAATATCAAGTTCATTACGTTAAAGGTTTTTCGCCAAAAACCAGCCGTAGCCCTCCGTCATTTCGGATAAGTAGCACATAGTATTCGTGCGGTGTTTGTTAGCCAAAGTCAAGGCATCGTGTACGGTAGCTGTGTGTTGCTTGTCCGTTGCATATATGAATTGGTTTAGGACAGTCGTACCACTTTGTTGGCCAAAGTCAAGGGTGTGTGCGGGTGGGTCTAAATCAATCAGGACAATGACGGGTAGAACTTGACTTGCGGGTTATGATTTGTTGGCCAAAGTCAAGGTCATAAACCGCTTGGGGTAAAAATCATATCGGGAGTTTCAAACATATAGGAAACTTGCCAGGCTTGCGCATACCTTCTGGAGTGTGGTGACTTGAGTGGCTTCCATCAGGTTATCATGCGGTGATAGTTGGATCCCGATTCGCACTGATGAGTAGGATTACTCCTCGGGTGATTCCGAATAATTCTCTTTTTGGGTTTGGAGGAGAATTCGAGGAAACAGTGGGAGCCATCCTGATTAGATAAAATGATTAACCATTCTAATCTAGGTTAGAGTACATGCTGAGTGTTTCTTCTCTCTCTCTCTCTCTCTGGCTGCGACTATGACCCGACCCTTGACTAAAACTCATGAACCAAGTTAACCGAACCATCATTAAAACACTTTGGCTTTTGGAATGTCACGGTGTCGCATACATCATTGCCACTTCTATATCACCTTAACATTTCTCCAGAACACCTCGTATCGCTACGAACATCCACTTCCAATGGATAAATCCATCGTATAGTTACATACGAAATCGAAGGAACTTTTTCGAGGATGGATTCTGGTTCTGGAGAGATTGAATATGATTATTCGGTTGTCTTTTCTCTTTACCTTCTCTCAAGTTGTGAGGGCTCCTAGGATTAGGAGAGGGTACACCTATTGAGCTTATTGGATAGTCTTCTTCCAACCCATAAGAAGGTGCCGAACGGTAGGGAAGAAAGAAAACCAACAAGCATAACTGTGGTGTACAGAAGGTAATAAGTAAAGACATATAAAGGGATTAGAATAATGGCAAAAGGAAATTGCGATCACCATCATTCACGAAAAAGACCGTGTATACCCCTGCCACTCCTATATCCATTTTGCTTTTCTCTAGAACACTCCGTATCACTACGGATATCTACTTCCATTGGAGATGCCATCGTATAGTTACATACGAACTCGAAGGAATTCGTTCCAGATTCGGGGATGGTTTCCGGTTCAAGAGAAATTCGATAGGATTATTCAGATGTCTTCTCTCTTTACCTTCTCTCAGGTTGTGAGGCTTCCTAGGATTAGGAGAGTACACCTATTACGCTTATTGGATAGTCTTCTTCCAAACCTTAGGCTGGTGTCGAAGGGTAGGGAATGAAGAAAACCAATTAGCGTAAAGGAAGTGTACAGAAGGTAATAAGTAAAGACATAATAAAGGGATTGCAGTGAGGGTATGTAAGTATATGGTTACTGTCATGATTCAGGATAATGGAAGAGGCGTTACTAGGAATACCAGTTAACCCTTTTGAAACATTTTCATGTTTCAGTCTGACTGTGCGATGTTAATTGAAAACTGTTTTCCCAATTGGAATCTAACTCCAGTGTATGTATTTACCAGATCAGTTTCTCACATTTGTATAATATTATAGATTGTGAGTGGGAGTAAGGTATTGGGAATTGGGTGATTAGATCCTCTTTATATCGGAATTCATTGTAATTGGTGATATTTGATAAAATCATCTGGATTTTTCCGGATGGCAAATATTTGGTTTTGAATATCCGTTGTCATGCACCAATTTCAAACTGATATATCTGTACATTTATTTTATAATGTGAGATATAACTTTTTGATATTATGTCTGTGACATTTACTTATATCAGCTGGTGATTAGGTAAGGTGCATTCAACAACGTTGTAATTCTTCTTAACCATACTACAGTTTTTCAACCTACGACGCACAGGGTTTGAGTTGTTGAAGTCAGGGGACTTGTACAAAGTATTGTATGTTGTCCAGTGTCCATTAGGACAAAGGGGTTGGTACCTGTACTATATTCTGTTTACTTGTGACTTCTCCTGTTCTGGACAATTATTTCGTTGAAATGCAAAGTCCAGATATTGAGAAGTTATAGGTATAAGAATAAAGTAGAGAACCATTTATTGTAACTATCAGGATTCTTCGAGGAAGTGGAAGATGTAGATACTTGTGTTTGGTATTCCGTTGATAGTAATGGATTTGAGAACTTGCTTCTCTTTCGGGTTACTCATATATGGATGCACTCCTAGATGAGTAATGCTGATTGTCTTCATTCCATTTGGATGATATGCACTCGAGACTACTGCATGATTTTGAATCTGGTTCCAAATTAGATTAGTGCTTTTGTTTCTATATTAGATTTATATAGAATCAATTTATATCTTAACGATATTAAGGTATAGGGAGTTGTCCGGCTGATGCTTAAAACCAGAATCCGGATAAACTCTAGGCACGTTTCAGTAATGGCTGTTTGTGGGTTATCCCGGCCTTTGACGACGGTTAACTTTCTACCATCAGGAAGATCAATATTTACATTGTTCTTGACTCGCCACAGTTTTAGTAAAATGGATTTTTTCAGAAAACATAAGTGGGAGTATGATAGAGTTGGAAGTAATTCCAGAACCACAAACGATCACTGAAGATTTAATAGAACCTAAGGATTCAATTAGTTTCGACATTCCATTAGCCACTCCACAAATTTGGTAGGTAACCTCAGGCACCCGAGAGGTACTTTGTTCTTCTCAGAGACGGTGACAGGGAGGTTCTAGTTTACCCAGACTTGTCATTGCTGCTATTTTAGACTATAAGACCCGGCAGGAGGATGAGTATAGCGTCATTCTAAACTAGCTTTAGAAGTGCACGAGTATATGACTCTGCCAGAGGGTTGTTGTAGTCAGTGGGAGCAGCGGAAGCATAGTGGGCAAGTAGCTTATGTCTATTTATAGACTAAAGCATGTATAGCAGAAATAGATCATCTATTTTTGATATGACAGTCAGAGGTCTTGACCTCATCAGAATAGGAGATGGATCTGGTAAGAAGGTAGTAGAGAGTGATGTACAGGTATTAGGATGACATGCACTTGATAAAAAGGGATATTCCTATACTACGATCGGTTATACTTTGGTTGTCACACAGTTGTCTCTCCACATAGGATATAGAAATAATATCAAGTTTCCTGGTTACTAGATCTATGTTTTAGATCTAGATTTGGGAAGTATCCCAATTTGGATACTTTGACATTATTCTAAAGATATTTTAGAACAGACGACTCCTGGCATGGTGGTGAACCTGCAGGTAATGGGGTCAACATCTCTAAAGGTTTCTTACAGACTAAAGGGGAGAGGGATCTACATGATTAACATATCATTTGCTTAGGAAATTGAGTTAATCATGAAATGTCAAGTACCACACCAGGCTTTTGCACTAGATGCAATAATCATATATATTAATCTAATCCTGGAGAAACATTGGGAAGCAGTTATTGAACATAAGTGAATGTTCTTGGGAAATGATTACGGCAGCCTCCTTTGGGAGACAGTTATCATTTCAGGCTTCCAAAGTGACTTGAATGACAGAGTGACTTTCAGAGTTATAGTTTTTCCTTCTTTTGAGGGACAATATGTTGGACAGATGGTCCAAGCGGATACTGAGGAAAGGCATGACGCAGGATACTGATTAAATTCAGTAGAAGATACAGTCTAAGAAGTTTGCTAGATTTGGAGTTCATTTGTGAACTGGGTCCTATCAGATATCCAGACAAATTTTAAGATAGGTATTGCTCATTTTGGGAGATAGCTTTCTCCGCGAAGTTGAGATATAGAGAGATACAGAAAGAAACATTGGAGCGGATCCACTCATTGAAGCTATTTCTCGAACGCAATCATTTTCGCAAACGGGCTTTGCGAAACTGATTAGTAGAGAACTTGGGTGTTCGGTATCACACGGGGTGTGAGTATGCGACATCGCAATAATTGGCCTTAAGTGCAAGGGGAGATTGTTGGCTATAGTGCCCTCAAGGCAATTATCATAGTCGCGGACTTGTGATTATGATGATTGAGTGAGGACCTATACCGATAAAGCAGCCTTACTCAAGATGATAGTATGCTATCTGGTTTGTCTTTATCATCATGTACGTATTGATAGAGCCTATAGGATTCTTGCTTGACTGCCAACATTATGATAGCAATCATATATGTAGGAGCTGGGATCTATAAGCACATCTTTAAATGTCCCTAGTCGTAGGAGTATCGAGACCGGGCATCGATACTCCAGTATAGACTAGTGTATACTGATCGAGACCCCGACGAGGGGCGGCACTAGTAAAATAGGGGGTTGCCCCTACGGATATTGGAATCCGTAGGGGCAGATTTAACTTGGCCCTACGGATTAATCCGTAGGGCTAAAAGGTTGCCCCTACGGGCACAGACGTCCAAGAATAAAAATATTAATTCTTAATTTGGTGATTGCCCCTACGGAGCCGCAAACAAAGGATCTACGGGTATATCCGTAGGGGCAAGTAAATATCGATTTAACAAAACCCCAGATCGATCGCTTACGCTCACTTTCTCTCTCTCTCTCGATCGCACGCGAAAAAAATCCCCAAATCGCCACGCCGTCGTCGCCACCGTCGTTCTCCTCATCGCCACCACCGGTTTTTTCTCCACCGCAGTTCTCGTCGCCACCGTGGTTCAGGTCGTCGCCACCGCCGTTCAGGTCGTCGCCCCAGCCCCAGCAGCAGCCGTTCAGGTGAGTAAATCTCGAGGTAAATTAAAGAATTTTTGGATTATTTTGGGCTTAGGGTTCGTGGCTGGGTCTAGGGTTGCATGCGCGAGTTGGGGTTGGGCAGGGGTCGCGGTCGCGGTCGGGGTCGGGGTCGGGGTAGGGTTAGGGTTGGGGTTCGGCTGCTGCTGGGGTGGGGCTGGGGTTAGGGTTTTCCTTAGGGTTGGTGTTGGGGTTTAGCTGGCCGCGCTGGGGTTAGGGTTAGGTTGGGGCTGGGCTGGGGCTGGGGGCTGGGGCTGGGTTAGGGTTAAGTGGTGGGGAGATGGAAAAGAAACAAGAAAATGAAAGAGTAATGACTATGAGAAATTAAGAATGAGAACAATTGCACAACAAATTTGTTGACAAGAAAATGAGAGAGTAATGAATGTGAGAAATTAAGAATGAGAACAATTGCACAGAAAAAGCTATGCTTGACAAGGGGGATGGTTCTATGTGCTTTCAGAGAGCAACTTGGGGTTAGGGTTAGGTGGATTGATGACAACAAAATACCATAATTTATAACTATATTACTCATATAATGTGTATGTCATGTGAAAGCTAGATGAAGGTCGAGGCAAGCACAACAAATTTGTTGGATGTGACAATGTCAATAGGAGCTCAATTCTATTTGGAAAAATAATAATTCAAAGACATAGTGGAGTTTCCGATTGGTGGCATGAACTAGTTTGATGTATGTAGTTGGTTTGATTTATGAAAAAATGGGGAGACAATATGCATGTATGCATATAGGTAACATCTGCCAATATGCCATATCCAGACAGCAATCTATTTTTGCCTATTGGCTAATATGAAAATATCGGCCCCCGTATATGACATAATCAAAGTTGTTAAATCTTGATACGGTTTGTGTTTCGTTTTTTTATTTATTAGTTCTATCAATGTTGCGTATAACACTTTATGATATCAGTATCCTACATTTGTAGTTTTAATTGTTGATTGTTATAAATGAATACCATTGCAATAATAGTTTTTGGTTGATGAATCCTATTGCAATGTAGGATGATCAGTTCTATCAATCTTGATCTCAATGGTTTAAAATCATGTTACACATACAACACGAATGCACAACAAACGCATAATTAGAGAGCGGCTCGAGATATTCAGGTTAAAACCAATATATGATACTCGATGATAATATGAAACCTTCATATTCCCATCGATACTCATATATGAAACTAAAAGCGCCACTTAGTCCCCGTCTATCGGTTAACATACGTGCGATGCTCGTCGTGACCTAGAACTATACGAAGGTTGTTAAATATCGGACAGTATAGCTCGATACTAACAACCGTCGTATAGTTTAAGCGACAAGAAAATTCAATCGTATGGTAACCCATAGATTTATCCCGTGTGGACAAGTTAAGAATGTATAAAGCAAACACCTTCATTCATTTGTGTTTTCATCCGTTTCGAGATATTTCGTCGGTACCTTTCCGCTGGTTCTCCGTGTACAAAGATAGATTAGATGTTCATTTCAACGTTGTTTCACAGCTTTGAAATGATTATCTATTCTATTACAGTGTACTCAGAGAACAGCGGGGAGGTGCTGCCGAAATTTACTCGAAACGGTTGAAAGCACAAGTGATGGGCGTTCGCTCTATACATTCTTAATGGGATAGAAGCCTACCCCCGACAGCCGGAACACATACATACAACAAGAATACACAACAAACGCATAATTAGAGAGAGATTCGAGATGTTCGGGTTAAAACCAATATATGATACTCGATGATAATATGAAACCTTCATATTCCCATCGATACTCGTATATGAAATTAAAAGCGCCACTTAGTCTCCTTCTATCGGTTAACATACGTGCGATGCTTGTCGTGACCTAGAACTATACGAAGGTTGTTAAATATCGGACAGTATAGCTCGATACTAACAACCGTCGTATAGTCTACACGACGAGAAAATTCAATCGTATGGTAACCCATAGATTTGTCCCGTGTGGACAAGTTAAGAATGTATAAATCAAACGCCTTAATTCACTTGTGTTTTCATCCGTTTCGAGATATTTCGTCGGTACCTTTCCGCTGGTTCTCTGTGTACAAAGATAGATTAGATGTTCATTTCAACGTTGTTTCACAGCTTTGAAATGATTATCTATTCTATTACAGTGTACTCGGAGAACAGCGGGGAGGTGCTGCCAAAATTTACTCGAAACGGTTGAAAGCACAAGTGATGGGCGTTCGCTCTATACATTCTTAATGGGATAGAAGCCTACCCCCGACAGCCGGAACACATACATACAAACGCATAATTAGAGAGCGATTCGAGATGTTCGGGTTAAAACCAATATATTATAATATGAAACCTTCATATTCCCATCGATACTCATATATGAAACTAAAAGCGCCACTTAGTCCCCATCTATCGGTTAACATAACGTGCGATAATTTATTCTTTTCAACGACAAACGCACACACAAAGCATATACACGGATTTTCTCCTTTGTCAGTAACTATCCCGTTCTTATATTTCTCAATATAGTCAGTATAACCTACAATTTATATGTTATTCAGTCTAACATGGCCCATAAGTACATCAGAGTTAAGGACTGGATGTATGTGGATTGGAAACAACTTATGCAACCTAAGTTTGTCGCAGGAGTTGCTGCTTTCCTTGAATTTGCACGCGCACATAATAAGATCATAATAGAGAAGATTCTCTATCCATGCGATAGATGTGGAAATAAGTACTGGCAGAAGGTAGAATTGGCAGAGCTTCATATTGTAAAACATGGGTTTACTAGACTTTATTCAAGTTGGAAATATCACGGGGAAGGAGAAGAATGCAGTACTGCGGTAGAAGAAGAAGGAGAACACGATAATGCGGCAGGAGAAGAAGAATTCGGTAATACGGCAGGAGACGGAAATTTATTTCCATCAGAAGAAATGGAGGATATAGTAGAGGCTGCCCTAGGTGAATCTATTCGTACCGAAGTTGACATTCCTTCCGGTCAAGGACCGCGTGCGGATAAATATGAAAATTTCATGAATGATGCTAGGAAACCAATTTATGAGAATGCGAAGTATTCCACCCTCTCATGGTTCGTCCAACTTTTCCAGATTAAGTGCCTAAATAGATGAAGCAACAAGTCATTCACAATGCTTCTTTCGTTCTTGAAAGATTCTATGCCTCCGGGAAATAATGTGCCCGAAAGCTGGTATGAAGCCCAAAAAATGATGTCTGATTTTGGTCTAAAGTGCGAGAAGATTCAAACATGTCCTAAAAATTGCGTGTTGTACCGGAAAGAGAATTCAGATTTGAAAGAGTGTCCAACATGCGGAAACGCCAGGTATAAGCCGAAAGATTCTGATAAGAAGCCTGATATACCTGTGAAGATAGCACGATATTTTCCCATAACACAGAGGCTACAGAGGCTATTCAGGTGCAAGAAAACAGCCGAGGCAATGATTTGGCATCACCGTGCTCCTCCAAGCGAAAATGGAAAAATGAGCCATCCAAGAGATTCACCGGCATGGAAGGATTTCGATAGGAGGCACGCAATATTCAGTAGCGATCCTCGCAATGTCCGGCTCGGACTAGCCACCGATGGCTTCTGCCCATTCAACTATATGGCTGGAAGTCACAGTACATGGCCCGTTGTAATGATAATTTATAATTTGTCGCCTTGGTTGGCTATGGACCAATCATACTTTATGATGCCTCTTCTTATCGACGGACCAAACTCACCGGGGAACAATATCGACGTCTATCTCCGACCTCTGATCGAGGAGCTGAAAACTTTGTTTATTGATGGTGTAGAGACATATGATTCAAACACAAATACAACCTTCATACTGCGTACGGCTTTAATGTGGAAAATTAATGACTTTCCTGCGTATGGAATGCTATCAGGTTGGTCCGTACATGGTCACAAAGCATGTCCTCATTGCCATGAATACACAACATCAAATTTTTTGAATTTTAGCAGGAAGGTTTGTTATTGCGGCCATCGACGTTTTCTGCCTCCAGACCACCCCTATAAGTTAGACACGGTTCACTTTGATGGTCATCAGGAGCTTCTTGGACCTCCATCCCCATTATCCGGAGAGGACGTGACTGCTAAATGGGATGGTTACAATAACGTGACCTTCGGGATGGATCTGACGAAACAGGTCAAACCACAATACTGGAACAAGTTAAGCATTTTCTTCGAGCTTCCGTACTGGTCTACAAATTCAGTGCGTCATTGTGTGGACGTCATGCATATAGAGAAGGGAGTATCAGAGCACATACTTAACTTGCTTCTGTGTAAAGACGGGAAATCGAAAGACAACATGAATGCTCGGATGGATCTACAAGAGTGGGGAATAAGAAGTGAATTGCACCCTAGACCGGTAGCGGGTAAACCGGGCAAGTTTGTACTTCCCAATGCCGCTTATCATATGTCACAACCGGAGAAGAAAAGATTCTTGCAGGTGTTGCATGATTTGAAAGTCCCCACAGGTTTCTCAGGATCATTCAGCAAGAAAATAAAAATTGTGAAGGGCAAGATCGATGGGCTGAAAAGTCATGATCACCATGTTATCATGGAGCACCTTCTTCCATTAGCCCTCAGGACTTCTCTTCCCGACTCGGTTGGTCTAGTAATCAACGACCTATGTTGTTTTTTCAGGGAGTTTGTGTGCTAAAACACTGAAGGTTGCGACGCTGGATAAACTAGAAAATTCTATTGCGTTGATACTTTGCATGTTTGAGCGTATTTTCCCACCGTCATTTTTCGATATCATAATACACTTGACGGTTCATCTTGCAACTGAGGCGAAGTTAGCCGGACCAGTACAATATCGATGGATGTATCCCGTCGAGAGGTACGTGTAATTTTTCGTTTCGCGCAATTTATAAATTTATTGTTGTCATGTATGCCCGTATTTATTTATTCAACATATTCTCATTAGGTATCTCTACACTCTTAAGAAGTACATACGCAATAAAAATCGACCAGAGGGTTCTATCATGCAAGATTATCTTCTTGATGAAGCAACCACATTTTGTTCCTGCTATCTGGACGAGAACATTGAGACAAGGCTTAACCGACCATGAAGAATTCAAGACGGGCCATATGGTAAAGCCAAGTATAAGAGGGTAGACACTATATTTATCAACAAGATATACCGGTTTATCTTGCTTAATTGCGCATATCTTGAACAAATTAGAGAGTAAGTTCTTTTGGATTAATTGTTATATCTGTGTTTGTGTGTGTAATATTACAGATATTCATGCACCCAGATCGGAGACCCCTTCGGATGCCTCCTTCCGTGTTGATTTGGCCACACCTCCAGGTATACTGCACGCATATCCATTTTGAATGTAATATTACAGATATTCATGCATGTTTATTTCAAAATTACTTATATTGTCAATGTTTGATTGTCTAGTTGTTAGTGATGCGTCCACATCTGGGACAGAGGCCACCCCCGCTCCTCCAGGTATGTTTATATATCATATAGTGTATGTATATTGATTTAGAATGCTATATCATAAATACACACATTCCTTTTGCTCTTACTTAGCAATTTTTATTATTGTCTAGCTGTAGGTGGTGACACCACCGCACCTGCGGGTATGTTTATATATCCTATAGTGCATGCATATTGATTTAGAACGTTATATTATTGATCTACACATTCTTTTTGCAATTACTTATATAATCTATTTTTAATTGTCTAATTATAGGTGGTGCGGCCACACCTTCCACAGGGGCCACTCCTGCCGCTTCCATACCCTCCGCGTCGTCTGTAGGTTAGTATGAATAAATTTAAAATATTTATTCATTTTACATATGCTCTATAGAATAAATATGAACTTCATGGAAATTTAGCGTCGATGTTTATTTTATAGTTGGAGGGGATGCGTCCGGATCCGTGACCCCGGTTGTTCCTCACCGGAGGAACTATCGTCCCGCTCGTGCTGCTGCTCGGGCCCAGGCTCGTGCGCTAGTCACCGGAGGTATATATCACACTTGAATTTTTGTTTAACCTTGATTTCTTAATACAACTTTGTCTTATTATTGTCTTGATATTTCGTGCAGACGCAGGGCCTCTCCATCCCCAGAGGGGGACTCAAGGCCCGAATCAGTCCCATAGGCTGAGGCCTGATAGAGCTAGGGGGGAGGCAGCATTCCCCCTATTTTTTACCCTTGACTATCTCTATACCGGTCCTCATGCCGAGAGGTTCGGCCGGTATTTGGGGGACGAGAGCCGGATCGTGAAGAACTATCCACTTCACGTTGAGTGGGGCGAGCAGCACCAGCGCTCATTCGCCCTCTTCTTTGATCAGGCTCGGGTATGTATTAATATATATTTTCATTTGATCTATCCAATATATTTATTATTAACACTTGCAATCTAATAACAATGTTTTTTTTGTATTTTCAGTTGGATTACGATTTTCAGCCTGTAGCCGACCCTAATCACCCGGGGAGGGTGCTCGACCTTCATGCTCTGTACAATAGCCTGATGAAGAACATGCAGGCCAAGGTCCGATACAACAGGAATGAGCTGAAGGCCGACTGCTACACCCTGTGGATGGTGACCCCCGAGGCAGAGAGAGCGGCCCTCCTATCTACTCCGGCGTTTGCGAGAGTCCACGTAGAGACATGGCCTCTATTGTGCGCTTATTTCGACTCCCAACGCAAACAGGTATGTATTTTAAATTTAATTCATTATTTATGATATAATTTATTTCTTTGTGTTTCTTAATTAGAAAACTAAATGTTAATGCGTTGTGCAGAAATAGGCCGCTCAGAATACGGAGAACAGGAAGTCGGCGAAGAGGGGTCGCCCCACTTACACAGGTGGCTCGAGGAACATTACTCGAGCCATGGAGTTATCGGTAAATTAAGAGTTATTCTCTAATATTTTGCAATATTAAGAGTTATTCTCTAATATTTCTAATATTAAGAGTTACTTTCTAATATTGCAGACATCTCGGACCGTGGCGTCAGGTGGTACACCGAGCGTGCTGTCCGCATATCTTGCCGTCCACGGCACCTCGACAGATCCCGCCACGGGCGAGCTTCGATATCCCGACGTCGCTACCCAGGAGTACTGCGTAAGTGTTAATATTTTTTCTACCCAAATTTGAAATTTTAGTTTTGGAAGGTTCAAGTTTAAATTTTATACTTATACTTTACTGCTTAATGTGGGTGTAGGAGCGGGTGGTTGAGCAGGCCCAGGCCTCGGGGATCGATTTTACCAGACAGAACGATCCGAGGCTGCTGACCCCAGTTCTGGACGCCGCACACGAAGGGCACCACGGAGGTTGGGAGAGAGGCCGGGGATTGGGTCCTAGCAGGGCCCATATGAGGTTGGACTCCACCCCGGCGGTTACTTCCTCCGTCTCCAGTGACCGGCATGTCCATCAGGAACTGGATAGCTTGAGGGCCACCGTTCAGGAGTTGAAGGAGATGATGGTATGTATACTACTTTATAGTAAAATATCATTTCATATTATATACATATCAACATGTCCATAATTAGTACGTAGCTTGAGCTTATTTGGTTTTAGACTTAAGTTTGATTAATCATACATACAAATGTAATTAAAATAAACAACGATTTTCCAAACTACATATCCAAACAGGGTTTCGAAATAACTTAATAATGATACGAATTCGAATAATACACAGTTCTTACACGCTTCTTACACACGTTATGTCCAGACGCGACAGGGTAGATCGGCCGAGCCTCCACATGCATCTCCTTCGGCTGCAGCTCCGCAAGCCACTACATCGGCTGCGGTTCCGCAGACAGCTCCTGTAGCTCCACCGCCCACTCAGACTCCCGCAGCCGCGGCTCCGCAAGCGACTACCTCGACGGCGGCTGCGCAGACCACATCGCCAGCTCTACATGCCGCTCAGACTCCCGCTCGCGACGAATTGCAGAGTTTATTGACCGAGGAGCAGGCGCGCGTTATTCTATCGTTATTCAGAGGTGGAGCTGGACCGAGCTAGGGTAGATTTTTGGTTCTTATTTTTTGAAACATGTATTTATTTATATCATACACATTGTACTACATTTTGAAACGATATTGATATTGGTTTGTATTTATATCATATTTAGTTTTTGGGTTTCTTTTGTATATTATATATATGCGTGAGATGTGATTATGAATACTGCAATATATGATCTGATTGATGTATACATTATTATGCATAGGGCGGGAAAAAATCAAGCAGCCGATTTTAAAAAAAAAATACAGACAATATGTACCTACGGATTAATCCGTAGGCACACATGTTACCCCTACGGATATATCCGTAGGGGCAAAATATCAACAGTAACTGATATTTCCCCCCTGATCTCAGTGCCAAGGGGTTGGGAATGCCCCTACGGATATAGCCGTAGGGGCCACTTCCTCTCCCTTACGGCATTATCCGTAAGGGCAAAATATCAGGTTTCCTGATATTTTGCCCCTACGGTCACGTACCTACGTATATATCCGTAGGGGGTAGTACATGGACCTATGGACATATCCGTAGGTACAAGTAATATATTAAAAAAAACCGTAAATAATATAAAATCTTATACCCTACGGCTTAATCCGTAGGGGCAACAGGACCTACACATAAATCCGTAGGGACAAGAATTTGCCCGTAGGGGCAAGTTCAGGGCCTCAACTTGCACCTGCGGCCTTTGCACCTACGGGGTATTTTTTCGCCCCTACGCATATATCCGTAGGGGCAACCCATATTTGTAGTAGGTGGCCAGGTCTCACAAGCCATTGGTGTTAGTTTGTTCACCTAAGATAGTATACAGGTGCTCATTAGGTTATGAGTACACTGGACGGACTCGCCGGGAACCTGCTAGTTGGTATTATACCAATTGTCAGATAGCAGTTCCCTGGTGACATGTGTACAAGTTAGTCTGTCGACCTGACATCGTCATTTGTCTCGTGTGAGTTCCAACTGTGCTTTGATTACTACCCTACCACGGCTCAAAGGAGTTATGCAAACAGGTTTTAGTTGGGTACAGTCCCGAGCCACATGGAGGCAATGATCGGATCGTCGGGGATTTGTCTCTCCCGGTATTGGGGGTTGATGTCGCATTGTGTATGGATGGCCTTCACCAAAAATCCGTAGCCACGGTGGACGAGAATTATCGATCCAGGATCGATAGTTTTTCAGGTGGTGATGGGTTTCATACCGACACTAAATATCGCGTTGTTTGGGGTCTGACTTTATCCATCCCTCTAGACTCGATATGCGATACTCTTAGACGAACAGACTGGACTGTACGGATATTGTCACTGACAGGCTCAGTAGGGGTTCAGGATGAGCTTACTTGTCGGCCTCCCTTTCGCTCAATACCTGGGTAGCCGTTACGTATATTTAGTGCCGCTGACGTGCTTGTGGTTAAACCCACTGCCAGCGTATTGACGAGTCTTTAGAGTCCCTGATCAGTCGAAAATACTGCATTTTGAACACGGCAATTTCCCTATCATTTGCACTCATCTAGAAGTGTTCGGTATCCATATTGCACATATTAGCAAAACATCTCTAAAATACCAGATTGCATGTGTTAGACTTTAAAATCGGCACTTTTAAGGAAATTGTGTGTTTATCATGGCATCGCATCATCCTTGTATTGTGCAACTCTTGTCTCGGTGAAATTGTGCAGGAAAGTCCAGAAACCGAGCCAGAATTATGAAAACAGTGCTGAAAAATACGCCAACTCAAAGGCCAGAGATCTGGCAATGATCAGGGATTCATTTAGAAATTCAACATATCAGAAAAGCCCACAAATATCAGCCCAAACAAGTAGCTGAAAACCCAAGCCCCAACGCTTCCAAAGCGCCGCGGTTCTGCGGCGGGAGCGCGCTTGAGCCACGGTTCCGCGGCGCTTTGATGACGTCATCGGCTCAAATTTCCTCCACGTGGCTACCTCTAACTGTACAAGCTTCCAGAAGACTCCCGATTCTCCACATAGCACATTTAGAAGGCTCGGCTTAACAAACTTCATCTAGAAGCTTCTCCTCAACAAACTTTTGGAGGGAAATTCAAATCTCCTCAATAAACTTTTGGAGGGAAATTCAAATTTTAAATCCTAAATCTAGGGTTTTGATGGTCTATAAATAGGAGCCTAGATCTAGGGTTAAAAGGTTGTTCATTAGTTCATTACTTCCTCACTAAACCATTAATCTCCATCTTCTTCCACAAGTCTAGTGACAAGACTTGTGCGAAACCCTAACCCTAATTCCAATCAAAAATTCAAGATCCCGAGTACCAAATCAAGCGAGAAGCCCTTCAACCTTTTAGGAGCGTAGCCGATCTTCAATCGAGCAAGTGATCCAAGCCAATCCGCGACTCACGGAGACAAGCGAAGTCAAATCAACGATCGAGTTCTTCCTCTTGTAGTTCTTGAGTGATTGTAATGAAATTGTTGATATAAATAAAAGGTGAAATTCTTTAATCTTGCTTTCTTTAAATTCTTGCATCATGATTCGATCTCAATTTGTAATTGTAGTTCTTGTTGTGATGTTTGAGTAAAACTCCGCTCGTCAAGGAGTCGAGAAGATCAATAGAATGATGATGTAACAAATCTTAAAACGATTCTTAAGTCCTACGAGTTTTGTAAACCCTAGCAAGTTCAAGAATCGATGACCTAGTTTCGTTGCGATGCTTTCTTGATTGGTATCGCTCGAAATTAGGGATCTACGATCATTTCTTGAATTTACTAGAGGCTAGAATGTGAATGATATCGACGACGGAACAAGGGATAAATGATGAAACTCTAGTTTCACTAGAAATCCCTAATTCTCGTCGATCATCATCGATCTAGTATCAATTCATCGAAGGATAAGAATACGTCATCGTGAGATTGCATCACATCTATAGATCCGATCGATTCCTACGAGCCTCATTTAGATTCTTGATATTTGGTTGGAAAAATCATCACAAATTACCACTTCTTGATTTTAATGCTTTCTTAGATCTAGATTTTTCTTTTTCTTGAATTGCAATTACAAATCATGAATTGTTGTTTGTTTTCTTTTCTTTAAAGTTTCTACTCATCTAATTCGAAATACAAACTATTACACTTTCCCTATGGACGATCCGCACTTACTAACGCGCTACATTCGACACCGTTAATTGATTGCAGTCAAAAAATATTTTTGGTTATGATTTCTATATACATTTTCTACCGACATGAACCGAGAATGTCATTCAATCAAATGGCGCCGTTGCCAGGGATCGCGCGCTAATTCGTTTATTTTGAAATTTGAGTTAAAAAGTTTATTCCATCTCTATTTTTAGATCAAAACTTGCACAAACACTAATACGTGTTGTTGTGATTTGATTGCGAGAAAATCTGGAATCATTAGAGCTTGGATAAATTTTTTGTGAATATTCCAGAGAGCTAAAGGGAGCAATAGAAGCTGTCTCTTGAAATTTTGTGCAGGGATCCTCTTATTAGACCGCGTTTCCGCGGCATTACTGTGCATTTGCCGCGGATCCGCGGTAGGCTTGCTTCCTCTCTGGGCAAAAATTCTCAGGTAATCTCAATCTTTCTTATCTCCTCCCTAAAATCTGCTCCAATTAACATTTTGTGCAGGTTTCTTTGCAAAAATCGCAGCACCACGCAAAAAGCAAAATTAAATTGTGCTTGTTTTGATTTTTTGTGGTTGTTTGCATAATTAATACGGACATTAAGGGGCAAAGACCAAATCCAGATTAGGTGAGGAGTTCATTACCCTTCCTAAGCCCCGAAAATCATAAAATTTGCATCCGCATTTACCCTCATTAATTAAAAAATATCTAGAGATGACTCTAAGGACCGTCGCGCTCACTTAGGACAGAAGAAGGCCGTGGGTAATTCATTGCTTATCCGCGTTTCTTTTGTGGTGTCTAAGGAAAGTGTGTCGAAGGCTAGTGGTTACTTAATTTGGCCTACTACTTACGTAGTGGAGAACCTCCCACTTACCTGGCACTTACCTGGCCACAGGAGAGACAAAGAGGCAGTAGAGGATTTATCCTGCGACTTGTCTTTTGGCAGTTAGGAGCGGTCTAGATTTTGACCTAGATGACCACTAGAATTAGGGTTTTGTGTGTTACATTTTTTGTGTTGCATCATATTTTCAAAAATCCGTCCAATTTTCAAAACAGACATCGCATTCTTTTATCATTTCCCCTAATTATAAATTCACGCTGCCACTTGTACTAACCCTTTTTAGTGCAAGATAGGCTGGACACGGGATTCTAGTGCCCGTTAAGTCCGCGTTTCCCTCATCGACCAAAAGTCGGTATTTCTACCTTTACCCTTTCTTTTACCCACCACCGCACCCACATCGATGGATCCATCTCCATCGAACTTCTTTTCCACTAATCTGCCGCCGTCCGTTGGTGTGCAGAATCCACCTCGCATCTCTCTCCAAGAGAGGTGCTATCCAACACGAGGTCCCCTTTCCACCTGTCTTTCCATTCCACCAGCCAACGGGGAAAATTTTCAAATAAAATCCCAATACATAAACCTTCTACCAAAATTTCACGGTCTCGAGACTGAAGACGCATATGCATTTATCACCAAATTTGAAAATGTATGCGCAATGATGGGTACCTCACAGCTTTTTATGGATGCTATGCGTCTACGTCTTCTCCGATTCACCTTGTGCGATATAGCCGAGAAGTGGCTGTATAACACTACCGCACATTCCATCTCAAACTGGGAAGAATTCGTAAAAGCATTCCTAAAGAAATTCTACCCACATCACAAGACAGCTCGATTCCGTAGCGAAATCAATCAATTCACCCAGTTTCCATATGAACCATTTTCAAAATGTCTTGAACGCTTCAAGGATCTGTTAGTCCAATGTCCACATCACGGCATCCCGAGATGGGAACTGTGCCGAATCATTTATGAGGGGATTAATCCTAACACAAGATAGACCCTTGAATCCATGTGTCAAGGCAACTTCATGACTAAAGATGATGGGGAAGCCTGGAAATTTCTAGAAGATTTCGCTGAAAAATCTTTACAGTGGGAGGGTGTGAGTCAATCGTCTAGGGATGGCAATAATATTTCCATAGGAGTTAGAGCTGACATTTCAGCTATGCAAAAGAAACTTGAGACTATGGAAAACAAATTTTTAGCCGCCCTAAGTCAAATATCACTCTCCAAAACTGTATGTGGATGCTGTTCTGATCCTTCTCATTTGACGGAAGAATGTCCACGAAATTCTCTGTTTCAAGGTCACGAGCATACCAATGCCACATTTCAAAGACCTAGAAACGATCCATTTTCTTCCACATATAATCAGGGTTGGAGGAATCACCCAAATTTTGCTTGGAACCAATCACAATCTCAAAACACGGTTCCAACCCAAAACAATTTCTAAGGGGTCCCTCCACCACAACAGCACCCACAACTTCAATTGAGTCAACACCCCTTCCAAACACATAACTTTCAAAATCCGGTCAACACACCAGCACTGTCTAGTCATTTACAGTTGACCGGGACTGATGAATCCTCTTCATTTGCATAATATATGAATTTGGTATTAACCACTATCATGCAAGTTTCGGCTGAAATGAAGTCTTCTGTCGATAAAATTGAGAAAAACTCTGCGTCCCAAAGCAAGAGTATTAAATCGATGGAAAAAGAAATTGCACGATTAAAAGCCGAAATGAGTGCAAGAGAGAAAGGGAAACTTCCAGCTCAACCCTTACCCAATCCTGCCTATTCACATCATGTGAGTGCAATCACGTTGAGATCTGGAAGAGTGCTTGACACTCACGTTGGGGAAGAGTTTGATGATACTGAAAAATCTATCAATAACACCCTGGCTGAGGCCTTTCCTTCCACTTCTACTTCTAATTCTGACCCCAGTTCTTCTACCCCACCATTTTCTTCCGAGCCTATTCTTCGTTTCCCACAAGGCTCGCCACTTCAGGCCACCACTTCTACTCCTCCACCGACGATCCCCATTTCTATTTTAGGATCGGGTCCACACACACTTCCTTCTCCTATGATGGACCCAGCGCTTATTGCTAAAGCACCTTATCCTAATCAGTTAAGGGCTAACACATCGAGTCAACATATGGAGAAGATTATGGACATTTTAAAGCAAGTTAACATCAACATCCCTCTCCTAAATGCCATCCAACAAGTTCCGTCCTATGCGAAAACTCTTAAGAACTTGTGCACTAGGAAGAGGAAGACTCAAGTGCCCAAGAAGATTTTCATGGTAAAGACAGTAGGCACAGCTTTCCCCCAACAAGTACCGAGGAAACGTAAGGACCCTGGTTGTCCTACTATTTCCATTTCTATTGGGGAAAAACACATCAATCGTGCTCTACTAGACCTTGGCGCTAGTGTTAACTTGCTTCCATACTCTGTTTATGAGCAAATAGGGATCGGAGAGTTGAAACCAGCCCATTGCACTCTCCAGATGGCTGACCGATTAATCACCAAACCTAGGGGTGAACTGGAGGATGTTTTAATAAAAATCGGGGAATTTATATTCCCTGTGGACTTTATTGTAATTGATACATAGCCTGTAGCGAACCCACAGAACCAAATTCTGGTGATTTTAGGTCGCCCCTTTTTGGCCACTTCCAATGCTATTATCAACTGTCGTAACGGTTCTATGACCCTATCTTTCGGGAATAGGTCAATAGAGCTGAACATTTACAAGTTGGGAAGTGTACCCTCCGAACCTACTGCTCATGTCTGTTCTGTTGACTTAATGGATGTCGACAGCAGCGAATTTGATGATCCTCCTGATACCGATCTTGACTCTTTTCATACGTTGTTGTTTGACCCAACTATGTATCATACACATACGGACTCTTCCACCGAGTTGTCCGGGTCAACAATTAACACCGATTATGAACCGTTCTTAGAGTCTGAAGATCACCCCACACTTTGTGATGACATTATTCATCGGGATATTGATGGAACTTTTGAGGAGATCTTCGCTGATGAACTCGCATTTTTGAATGACACGGGTGTTGAGATGAATCATCTCCCAATCAATGAAATTGAACCTCCACCCCTTCTTCTGAATTGTACAAAGAATGCGAGTAATCCATCACATACACTGCATCGTCTCTCCAAAATGAGACGCACACACATTCTATACCACCACTTAACCTTTCCCCATTTCTTTTTCCACCAACCAGAGCACTGCATTGATAAAAATTTTGAATGGTTGGTGTTAACATTCGGTCTTTGCAAAGTTTGGCATCGACCACTGATTTTTTGACCCCCTCATATGATTTTCAAAGATTAACATTGCATAACTCAAGTTTGGGGGGGGTATATTTTCTGGCTCTTGAAAAGAAAATTTTTACAAAAATTTGAGCCAAAAATAAGTTTGGGGGAAGATCTTCACTTAAATATTTTGCCCCCACTAATAAATTCCTCCCAAGCTTACAGGTTTTTTAAGATTTAGCAGATGGCAACAGTGAGGACACTGTTGAAAACAAGTTTGGGGGAGATTTGTGCGTATTTTCGCATCATTTGCATCATACTTTTCATAAGCACGAAACATTTTGAAAACCTATAAAAAATTAAAAAATTTCAAAAATAAAATAAAAATATATTTTGTACATAAATAAGATAATAAAAGTTTAGATAGTGAAAAATTACATCCATGAGATTAGAAAAATTTAAGAAAACCAAGAAAATTAGAAGTTTTCTTATACGAACTAGTAATAAGTAGTTATGAGCCGTTGTCCCAAGGGTTAGTAAGATGAAGAAGTCACTAATCTGAGGATAAAAATAAGTCTAAAAAATAGTTCTTATTGTGGAAGCCAAACATTTTGAACGTTGATACCCTGCTATTCGCACTTACACACGTCTTAAAGCCTGGGATAGTAGAGGATACCTTGAAATGCTCTTGTCTTAAAGCCAAAAGTATGAAGGAAATAAAAAAAATGAAGAAAATATAAAATGGTGAGAAAAATGAACACTGGTTTTGTTATCGCCAAGGCAGTAATAAAAAAATATAGCGAGGGTGCCTCTTCACCTAGTGCCCTAAGGCCAACTGGTCTGGGAGTCACTGCTAAGCCTTAGGTGGTGCAAGACGAGGAAAATACACAAAATAAGCAAGCACAGGAGTAATCGGTCGGTTAGTACCTCAAGAAGTATTAACGGTCGCATGAAAGTGTGTGAGCAATCCTAATATTTATTAATTAAAAAGTACTGAGGCTGATGGGCAAGAATATGATAGCTTGAATTGAATTCTCCGGGTGTAGGGATGTCTTTACAGACACGCAGGGTTATATGATCGATGTTTGGAAGAAAGATAGGAATGAAAAATAAGACGATGTTTTATTGAGGGAGGACGTGATTTCTAACATTTTTTCATGACTATTAAGATAGGGCTTATGACAACCGAAAAGCTAGCTTAGTTGGAAACCCTAATTTTCGAAGCTTTTCTTTTACAATTCTTGTCTTTAAATGTAATTTTCATGATCTTTCTTTTATTATTGGATTTTGTGGGTGCAATCTACTGAAAACCTTCAGGAGACAACACTCCTCCTACTAGAGACACCTAAAGGTTTAAAGGCTTGTTGCACGTGCTCAGAGCAATCGTGTTGCCTACGAAAGTGTGCTAGTTAGTTTTTTTCTTTCTTTATTTTCTCCTTCTCTTTATAAATAAAACAGTTCACTCGAGACGATCGAAAATAAGTTTGGGGGAATTTGATCAGTCGAAAATACTGCATTTTTAACATGGCAATTTCCCTATCATTTGCACTCATCTAGAAGTGTTCGGTATTCATATTGCACATATTAGCAAAACATCTCTAAAATACCAGATTGCATGTGTTAGAATTTAAAACCGGCACTTTTAAGGAAATTGTGTGTTTATCATGGCATCGCATCATCCTTGTATTGTGCAACTCTTGTCTCGGTGAAATTGTGCAGGAAAGTCCAGAAATCGAGCCAGAATTATGAAAACAGTGCTGAAAAATACGCCAACTCAAAGGCCAGTGATCTGGCAATGATCAGGGATTCATTTGGAAATTCAACATATCAGAAAAGCCCACAAATATCAGCCCAAACAAGTAGCTGAAAACCCAATCCCCAACGCATCCAAAGCGCCGCGATTCTGCGGCGGGAGCGCGCTTGAGCCGCGGTTCCGCGGCGCTTTGATGATGTCATCGGCTCAAATTTCCTCCACGTGGCTACCTCTAACTGTACAAGCTTCCAGAAGACTCCCGATTCTCTACGTGGCACATCTAGAAGGCTCGGCTTAACAAACTTCATCTAGAAGCTTCTCCTCAACAAACTTTTGGAGGGAAATTCAAATCTCCTCAACAAACTTTTGGAGGGAAATTCAAATTTGAAATCCTAGATCTAGGGTTTTGTTGGTCTATAAATAGGAGCTTAGATCTAGGGTTAAAAGGTTGTTCATTAGTTCATTACTTCCTCACTAAACCATTAATCACCATCTTCTTCCACAAGTCTAGCGGCAAGACTTGTGCGAAACCCTAACCCTAATTCCAATAAAAAATTCAAGATCCCAAGTACCAAATCAAGCGAGAAGCCCTTCAACCTTTTAGGAGCGGAGCCGATCTTCAATCGAGCAAGTGATCCAAGCCGATCCGCGACTCACGGAGATAAGCGAAGCCAAATCGACGATCGAGTTCTTCCTCTTGTAGTTCTTGAGCGATTGTAATGAAATTGTTGATATAAATAAAAGGTGAAATTCTTTAATCTTGCTTTCTTTAAATTCTTGCATCATGATTCGATCTCAATTTGTAATTGTAGTTCTTGTTGTGATGTTTGACTAAAACTCCGCTCGTCAAGGAGTCGAGAAGTTCAATAGAATGATGATGTCACAAATCTTAAAACGATTCTTAAGTCCTACGAGTTTTGTAAACCCTAGCAAGTTCAAGAATCGATGACCTAGTTTCGTTGCGATGCTTTCTTTATTGTTATCGCTCGAAATTAGGGATCTACGATTATTTTTTGAATTTACTAGAGGCTAGAATGTGAATGATATCGACGAAGGAACAAGGGATAAATGATGAAACCCTAGTTTCACTAAAATCCCTAATTCTCGTCGATCATCATCGATCTAGTATCAATTCATCGAAGGATAAGAATACGTCATCGTGAGAGTGCATCACGTCTATAGATCCGATCGATTCCTATGAGCCTCATTTAGATTCTTGATATTTGGTTGGAAAAATCATCACAAATTACCACTTCTTGATTTTAATGCTTTCTTAGGTCTAGATTTTTCTTTTTCTTGAATTGCAATTACAAATTATGAATTGTTGTTTGTTTTCTTTTCTTTAAAGTTTCGACACATCTAATTCGAAACACGAACTATTACACTTTCCCTGTGGACGATCCGCACTTACTAACGCGCTACATTCGACACCGTTAATTGATTGCGGTCAAAAAATATTTTTGGTTGTGATTTCTATGTACATTTTCTACCAACACGAACTGAGAATGTCATTCAATCAGTCCCACACAGAAGGTTTTTACGGTTCAGGCGATATGGTGTAGATCACGTATGTTGATACATACAGGTATCCGATTAAATATGTGCATGTGCTGTGCAGACTTTAATCGGACGGTTGATAATGCTAGCGGCTTAGGATTAAGCCGGATTATTAAATCGGGTTTTGATTTAATAATTTATATATGTATTTGTATATAAATATTCTAGTATTATTGTTCACTATTCGTTTTCTCTCTTGGTTATTCGTATTTTTGTACGAATACGCGTATATGTATTTCGGTACATGTACCGGGAAGTATTCCGTATTTTCTACGGAATAGCTTCTAGAAGGTGCCACATCATTTGTATGAATTTCCATTTTTGGAAATTCATTTGACTCACAAATGAGGTAGAGGTGTGAGGTGGCATTTGCATAGTGTTGGACATGGTTCAAAGTATGATTTCATTTGTTTATTGCTTCTTGACTTTGGATAAGATTTCTTTTTTTTGAAAATGAGAGGGGGGGGGGAGAGGGGCCGACCACTTTTTTGTGGAGGTGAGGGTTTAGTTCATTTTGGGAGATTACACTAGCTCTCTCTCTCTCTCTCATTTTTCACTCTAAAATATACTTAGCCAATTTCCTTAGCTCATGCCTTTGATCATCACCTCATTCATCTTCTATGGTTGCTAAGTTGAGCAAATGAGTATGAGAGAAAATATAGTGACACACTACTACATCCCCACTCTCCATCGGTAGCGACTTTGGAGCGTCGGTTACCTCGTTCGACAAGGTTGGAGCTTATGCCGTTTCCCTCGGGTGGATCATCGGAGACGAAGGAATACCGGCAACCAAATCATCCCAAGGAGCCGCTAGGAGCTTGGAATGAAGACTGAAGGACACGGATCAACTCGGTATAACGATTCTAACTCTTAGTTAGTTTGCTAGCTTAGGGTTTAAGGTCGATCCATAAATCGGGTAGCGGTAGCGCCGGTTTGATAAATTTTTGTTCTGCATTTTGGCCGTGTTTCGGCGGCCGGGGCGCTGCCGCAACCTTTCAGTCCCGAGTCACATGGAGGCAATGAGCGATGGGAGGGGTTTCGTCTCTCTCGGTATAGGGAGTTGATGTTGCGCTATGCTCGATAGGCTATAACAGGAAGTCCATGGCCAGGACTGTTGATGAGATTTACTGGTAAGAGTTATCAGCAGTTTCTCGTACCGTTATTGGCCATACGTCAGCATGATTTATCAAGTTATTGGGGTCTGACGATTCCACCCCCAGACTCGATATGCGACATATCAAACGAAGAGACTGGACTGTACGGTACGTGTTACTTATAGGCTTCATGGGAGTTTGAACAAGCTTGCTTGTTGTACTTCTATTCGCTCAATACCTGGGTAGCCGTTACGTACAGCTAGTACCGCTGACGGTTTGTGGGTAACTGATGTGATCATTACCTACTGATAGCGTATTGACGAGTCTTTAGAGTTCCACACAGAAGTTTCCTAGTTCAAGAGAAACGAAGTAGGGCACATATGCTGATATGTGCGTAGGGCCTGATTAAATACGAGTATCTGATACCGTATTCTAATCTGGTGGTTATTTGTTATCGGTTAGGTTATTTGTGATATAACCGAATTATTGAATCAAGTGTTGATTTGATAATGTGATATACAGATAATTGATATTAGTTTGTTATATGTGATATAACCGGATGATTAAATCAAGTGGTTAATTAATAATTTATATTTATTATATTTGATATAATTATATATTAACTAATATTATTAGCTCACTAATTATTCTTCATAATATATATATATATATATATCATATATATATATATGATATATATTTATATCATATATATATATATGATATAAATATATATATATATATATCATATATATATATATATGATATATATATATATATATATTTATATCATATATATATATATATATGATATATATTTATATCATAGATATATATATATATGATATATATTTATATCATATATTTATATATGAATCATGGCAAGGAATTTCTATTTTATGAAAATAGAAATGAGGTGGAAAATGAGGAGATGTTTGAGTTATGGGTGAAGCATGGCTTTGATGATATTTTATTCATTTTCTTGCACTATTGAAGTATGGTTCATTTGATTTATTGGAGTTTATTCTATGTTTCAATAATGAGACGTATTTGTTAAGCCATTCTTCACATGAGGAAAAGAGTTAGTTCATTATTCTTCACTTGAGCTCATTTTGATGAGTTCTTCTTTCTAGCTCTCTCCATCTTCATCATCCTCCACCTTCAAGCCCTAACACTCACATGAGTTGTGAAACCTAGGGCTTATGAGATTCCTAGTGAGCTTTGAACCCTACTTCACCATCCTACACTAGATTAGCACTTTTGTGTAGTGCGTTTCCTTCACTAAAGGGTTTAGTGAAGAGGTAGCTTGGATTAATGGAGCTTCGGGTAGATCATCTTCGGCATGAAAATCATGGAGAAAGCTCGTTCAAACTTCAAGTAGATCCTAGTGGAGTCGCGTGTACTACTACACGGAGCATTTGAAGAGAAGGACACAATTTCCATCTCTTAGCTAGTTTAGTTGATATCAAACCATAAACCCTAATCAATCTAGTTTAGATTCTAGGTTAGTGTTAATTAGCACCCCAAAAATTTTTAAAATGGCATGCTTGATACTAGTAAAACCTAGTGGTGGTGGTAACAAACACTTTCATGGTATCAGAACCAAATCTAGAAGAATATACGATGTTAGTTGAATTACGAAACCGAAACAACTCCAAAACCGGAAACCCTAAAACCAACTTTCTGTCGAATTTTAAATGATCTCTGAAATTTTCTAAACAACTGCAGAATGTTGCATATGATGAAACTATAACACCATAGAAATTCGAGACCAGAATTCCTTGACAGACCCGGCGAGATCGGGAAAATTACCGGTGTCGTCGGCCCTCTATGGTCTGTTTTGTCTCGAATTTGTTTGGTGTCCTGTAGGCTTAGTTTTAGGGTTTCAGGTTATGTTTGATTGGACTAGTTTGCATGTGATGTAGACAATTCTATTAGGGCTATTCGGAGTGTTTCGTAGTCGTTTTTTAACACCGTTTCGGGTTTAAGTTTGATATGTGATACAGTAGTTGGAATCCATATTAAATTAGTTTTGTGAAAACTAGTTTGTTTGTAAATCTAGTATGTTAGTCTCTATGGATCGATTGCCACGAAATTTCGATTCGGATCGAAACTCTGTCGCAATCATGTATCGTACGCGAATACTCGCCAGATAACTTTACTAGGTAACCACGCCTTATATCCCCGACCAAGTGACTTTAGGAGAACCCCGTTGCCGAAAGCATCCACTCGGGTGCTCACGGCCACGGTGTTTCGCCTAAGTGCACTTGGTCCACGGCATTGGGGGTGCGGCCATCTACTAAAGTTCCCGACGAGTATTCGATCAGGTAGTCGGGAATCTTATTGAATTACCCAACTAAGTTATTGAAAAGTGTTTTCAAATTGAGACTAAAATGGAAGGTTTATAAGTTATGCATGAAATTCGGAATATGAGATATTCCAGGTTTTGATGTCTAAGGAAATGCGGATTCTGATTATTGTAGTTTTTCATTTCTTTTCTGCGACCGTAAGTGTAATATGTGGGGTATCCCAAATCTCGTTGCTATATGTCAACGATATTCGGGATACGCATATTTACTTACGTTGATGACATGTGATGTTATGTGTTGCTGTGATATGTTATATTGGATATTCGTGATTGAATAGCTGGGGGTTTTATGTGAGATGAGAGTTTTTCAATTTCCATTCATGTAAAATTTGTATGTAATATTCTTTTATTGGGACACTTCCGGGTTAAGGATGATGTCACCATTGATGTATATTATTTACTTTTCCGCATTAGGATAGAACCAAGACGGGGAGCACAAGTAACCAGGTTCTGGAGTCCAGTGGGAGACCATCTCGAGGAGTCGAGACCGGGTCTCATAAATCTATAATTGGCAGTATTGCTTGCGGCTCTCATACGGGGTCTAGAGATGTCGGTTTGGCTATTCATCATGAACATGGAATCCGTGTTATTCATTACTGGCTGAATTTAAATACGGACCTCCTAGTATATCCAATATTTCATATGTTGACTTCTGCTGCTTTGTTCTGTGATATGATCATATAACTGCATGAGACGAATGCTATATATATGATATATATAATAAACGTTGCTTATATTTTACACCCGCGCTAGTCCAACTCCCGCTCTGCTGTTAGTTTAGTAACCTAATGGTGGATTATGGGGCCTCGTGGAGAATGCGGATGGCATAAGCGTATGTTTTATTTTCGTTTCTTTTTCAGTGATGTTTATGGAAACATAAATGATGGGACTGTTGGTCGTCGTGCCCTCAAAGTCAATTATTGGATCGCAGGCACGTGATTGCAATGATTGAGGAGGACCTATACCGGTAGGACAGTCTTACTCAAGATGATAGTATGCTATATGGTTTGCCTTTATCATCGTGTACAGCTTTAGGTGACATGATCACTATTACACATTGATAGAGCGCTTAGGATTCTTGCTTGACTACCAGCAGTATGATGGTGATCATATACGTGAGAGTTAGGTAGTCCATAAGCACATCCTTAAAATTGGTCCCTAGTCGTAGGAGTTTCGAGACAGGGCATCGATACTCCAGATTAGACTAGTGTATACAGTCAAGACCCCGAAGAGGGGCGGTGGCCGGTCCCACAAGCCATTGGTGTCAGTTGGATCACCTAAGATGTATACATGTGCTTATTGGGTTATGAGTGCACCGGACAGGACTCGCCGGGAACATGCTAGTTGGTATTATACCTAGCGTCAGATAGAAGTTCCCTGGTGACATGTGTACAGGTTAGTTCATCGACCTGAGGTCGTCATTTGTCTCGTGTGAGTTCCCACTGTGCTTAGATTACTATCCTACCATGGCTCAAAGGAGTATTGCAAATAGGTTTTAGTTGGGTACAGTCCCGAGCCATATAGAGGCAGTGAGCGGATCGGCAAGGGATTCGTCTCTCCCGGTATTAGGGGTGAGATCGCGCTGTTTCTAGGAAAGCCATTACACCAAGTCCTTGGCCAAGGCATGTGAGAATTACTGGTAGGTATTCCAGTAGTTTCTCAGGGTTTTCAGGGCTACCCTCCGACACGACTTATACAGCTTTTTGGGGTCTGACGTTACCAGCCCCTAGGCCGGATATGCGATGCTCATAGACGAATAGACCGGACTGTACGGATATTGTCACTGATAGGCTCAGTAGGGTTCCAGGATGAGTTCGCTCATCAGCTTCCTTTCGGTCAGTACATGGGCAGTCGTTACGCACAGCTAGTGCCGCTAACGTACTTGTGGTTAAACCCACTGCCAGGGTACTGATGAGTCTTTAGAGCCCCCCACAGATTGTTTCCCAAGTTCGGGCGAAACGTTGTAGAGGCCGTATGGTTTTATGGCAGGGTTTGAACATGCACGTGCATTTGTGCACGTGTTATATTTCGGACAGATAATAGGCTTTGGTTTAAGCCGGATCCAAGTATTATATTGAGTCGGAATATTTTTTGTCTCATCGTATTCGTATTCGATCGGAATACGGATACAGGTATGTATTTACAGGTGAGGGGTACTCTCGTAATCTGTTACGAGATTACTTTAGATGATGCGTTTCTTTTTGGATTAATCATTTTGGTTTAAATGATTAATGGATTTGGAAAGTATGACTCATTGTTATGACTCATTGATTCTAGAATGTTCACTAATGACTCATGTAATGAGTCATCTAGTGAGTCATTAAAGAATTAATGATGTTTGTTTTGGGTAGGATATTATGAAGGCTTTGTGGAGATATTTTGTGGAGATCTTTTCTTAGTTTTCAAAACACAAAAGCCTTATATTATCATCACTCATTATTAGGACAGCCATCACAAAGTTTTGTGCTTGGTTTTCTTTAGCCACTTGATTTTCTTGAGCTAACACTCTTCATCTCTTTGCATCTTCTTCAACCTACACCCTAACCCACTCATGTGATGAGAACCCTAGGGTGTATTGAGACAAAGTATTCCACTCATTCTCTACTTCATCTTGGACATGTCGGTTAGCATACTTCATGTCCGAGTTGCCTCGGTATAGAGGCGGGAGCCCGTATAAAGATTCGTTGACGTGGTGCCACCTCGATGAGGAGACAGGAGATCGGAGATGCCGCAAGGAGCGTGGGATGATGGCTAAAGACCGAAGGACACGGATCGATCGGTATAGCCTTTCTACCTCTTTACAGTTTTTAGTTTAGCGTTAATGGCAAGATCCGGGTTATAGTATGCGATAACGCCAGTTGTAAAAGTTTTTGTTTCGCGTTTGGCCTCAGATTATTGGCCAGGGCGCTACCGTAGAATTACATGGTATCAGAGCCACGCCATTAACCTTTACAAGCTTGTTCTAACATGTTTAAAATATCGATCGAACAAAATTTCAAAAACCGCATTTTCAATATTAAAGTTTATGTCGAATTTTTAAACTGGTCTAAAAATTTTTTTGGGTATGTCAGAAAATCGAGCAGGCTTTTCTAAGACTACTGTAGAAATTTGGTTGACTGAACCATCAAGACCGCCGCGGAACCGCCGCACACGCCTTGCATTGGACGCGGTTCCACCGCCATTTTGAGGCTTCAGTACACCATTTTTCTTCTGGGTGTCTTTTATGTGGAATTGTGGTTTCTGAAATATTTTGTTTAGGCCTAGATTTTGTTTGAGTACTGGAGTTGTACTTTGGGGCCACTTCAGGAAGTTTTGTCGATCGGAATTTTAAATGTGTTAGTTTACAGTACTTACTTTATATCTCCGACCGTGAATGTCATTCGAGCGGTAAATCATTTCTAATTGCTATAGCTTTTTTAGACGGGTTTGCGAACGTGACATTCGCGTTGATGTTCTGTATTATGCTGTGATGTTGCGGATTTGTCGTGGTGGATAGCTGTGTGCAATGGTAGTGCAGTTTGGATTTGTTTGTGCATTTGATATTGCAGGGCGAGCGTCCAACATGTGGTCTGCCGTCGCTGCCTGTTTGTATATTATTCTTTTGGGGTATGACCGGGTTGAGGTCGATGTGTTAGTTATATGTATGCCCTAGAGGCCATTACTGTACATGAGATGTATATTATAGTGGATGCTAGGACATATATAGGTGGGACTTTCTTGCTCGACATGATAGTACGCTATCTGGTTGCTCTTTATCTTAACATGTATATTTGCAGTCTCTCTATTACATGTTGATAAAGCCCTTAGGATGTGTACTCGACTTCCAGAAATATGAAGCAGATCATACTAGTGGGGCCTGGGTAGTCAATGAGTACATCCTTCAATGTTCCTAGTCGTGGGAATATCGAGACGGGGCATCGATATTCCAGAGTAGACTAGCGTATATCTTCTCGATCCATGTGATGGGCGATGGATGATCCCAAATCCATTGGTGTTTGACATCAGAGATGGTATGCGGGTGCTCCATGGTGACTGGGTGCACTTAACGGACTCACCGAGAAGTCCCAGATGGTATTATACCTCACGTCAGATGGCAGTTCTCTGGTGATACTGGTACAGCTTAGTCTGTTGACCCGAGATCGTCATAGAGTCTTGTGTGTCTCCCACTGTGCTTTGATTTCCACCCTACCACGGCTCTACTGAGTTGTGCAAACAGGTGGTTTTTGTGTACAGTCCCGATTCACATAGAGGCAATGAGCGATAGGAGGGGATTCGTCTCTCCCGGGATTGGGAGTTGATGTTGCACTATGGTCGACTGGCCATAACTGGAAATCCTTGGCCAGGGTTGCATTGATTTACTGGTAAGTGTTATCAGTAGTTTCATGCTTGTTATGGACCTTACATCGGCATGACTTATCAAGCTATTGGGGTCTGACGTTTACTACCCCTAGGCGAGATATGCGACATATCAGACGAACAGACCGGACTGTACGGTAAGTGTTGCTGGTTGGATTCACAGGAGTGTAAGCGGGCTTGCTCGTTGATCTTCTGATCGTTCAATACCCGGGTGGCCGTTATGTTTAGCAGACCGCTTGCGGCCTGTGGGTGTTTGATATGATCATCACCTACTGCCGGCGTATTGACGAATCTTTAGAGTCCTACACAGAGATTTCCTGGCTCAAGCGAAACGAAATAGGAGCGCATATGAGATATGTGCGGGACTGAGAATAATAGCAGTATGTGATACTGAATTCTATTCTCGCGATTAGTATCATCGGACGGTTATATAAGATATTGCCGGGTTACCGAATCAAATGTTGATTCGATATATTGATACACTTGATATTAGTCGGTTGTATGCAGTATGACCGGATCATTAAATCAAGTGTTGATCTAATGATTTAATGTATAATTATATATTTGATATATTACTTTACATTAACTAATATTGGTTCATTTAAGATTGATTTTCTCATTTGAATGTGCACATTGTTTATATGTGATATATGCAAGTGTACATGTTTGTATCATGCTTGATGATACATACAAGTTGTGTGTATGAGACTTGAACCAAATTGAGGTTAAATTAGGGTTTACTAATTTCCTAATAAATAATAAATGAAATAAGACTTTGGTCAAAGTTATCAAGCTTCTTGAAGCTTGAAGAAACTTTGAGAAAGTCAATTTCTTTTGTCATTTCTTTAGGATGCTAGTTAACCCAACCTTTAACCCAAGTCTTTGGTTAATTCTCTACACAAGTTAAGCATGATGGCTTAACTTAACCATGGTACCATAATTAAAAGGATAAGTTTCATTCTTTATTCTATCATTCTCATCATTATTCTTTCATCTTCTTCTTCTTCAAGAAGAAGAAAGCTTGCTACCTCTAATGGTGCCATGAGTTCAAGAGTGAGAAATCCAATTCTAAAATGAACCCACTTCCTATTTTTTCATTCTCTACCACTTGCCATGTAGTAGAGTGTGTTATCTTCAAAAGTTTCATGACCAAGTGAAGATGGAGCTTGAGTTAGAGTCGCCTCGACATAGATCATCTTCGGCATCGAAGTCAATGACCTAGCCCGATCATTTCTCCGATGAAACCAACGCTAGAGTCCGGGATCCGGTTGATCGCAGCGGAGGGACGTCATCATGGAGCTAAAGGAGTGGAGGACCGGATCTACAAAGGTTGTAGTCCCTTTCACTTGTGGTTAAGTTGTTAACTTGCTTGTTGTTTCGCCTATCCTCTAGTTAACGATCTTCATTAGGGTTTCTCGGCACATAAATTTTTGATTTTGGCATGGTTGATGCCTTGTGTAACCTCTTGAGTGTACCCAGGAACCCTACAGTGGTATCAGAGCCTAGCTAGAGCCTTAGGCGAAGTGTAGACGATGTTAGAAACCCGATCGAACCCCGAAACCCTAAATTACACCCCTCTCTGTACAATTTTTGAACTGTGGATTTTTCCTAATTAAAAATACCCAAAAAATTCAGCAGGGATTTTTAGAAGTTACTGTGCAACACGTGCATCTAAGTCGTGCAAAGCGCCGCGTAACCGCGGCACGAGCATGGCTCGTGCGGCGGTTCCGCGGCCGTACCATCACTTCATTCTTTGCAGTTTGCACAGTAATGTCCTAATATGATTCCTGTGTTTTCTGGGAATTTTTAATTTGCACTCAAGAGTTGAGTTTTCTGGGTTGTATTGGGGACTCGATGATTCGATCGGATTGTTTAACTTTGTGTATGTGTTTTTCCGGGTAATTTTAGAACATGTTGAAAAGTTCGACCGGATATAAATACCCACTTTTTCCCCTGCCGGGAAATTTCCAATTGTTGGATTTTTCCATAGTTTAATAACGTTCTAAGTAGTGCAAGTAACACGATGGACCCTCTAGAGGACAACAAACCTTAACTCGATTATGTGACCGTCTTGAACTGCCCTTTGAACCTTAGGGTTTAGAGGCAGTACGGCATGCCACATGTGAGGCGTTGGCTTGACCCTTCTACGGCTGGACCGTTGGTACTGTGGCATGAAGTGAATGTTCTTAAACTTATTTCATGTGTTGAGCTGTTTCGGGAAAACTTGGGTGTTTGATTGTTCGATCGGAAAGTTTAACGTTTTCTATTTATCTGGAATGTGATACAATATTTGGAATCCACAAGTAGTTATGAGATAACTGATTTGAATGTTATGAATCTAGCAGTTTAGTCTCACTTGATCGGTTGCCATGGGATTTTGATGCGATCAAAAGTCCGTCGCAATCACGTAGTGTACACGGATACTCGCCGGTAAACTTAATAGATAGCCACGCCCCATAGCCCCGATCAAGTGACTGTAGGAGAACCCCGTCGCCAAAAGCATCCGTTCGGGTGCTCGCGGCAGCGGTGTTCTGCTTTAGTGCACTTCTTCGATGGTATCGGAGGGTGCGGCCGTCTACTAAAATTTGCGACGAGCATTCGTTCTGGATGCCGGAAATCTTGTTGAATTGCCCGACTTTATATTGAAAAGTGTTTTCGATAATGAGACTAAAATGCGGGGTTTATAATTGTTAGGCATGCGATGTCTAATGAATTCATTTGATTAGGCATGCGATGTCTAAGAAGATTGCGGATTCCAACTGTTTTAGTTTTACATTTTCTTTTCTGCGACCGTAAGTGTAATATATGATATCGCCGGTTTCGTTGCTATATGTCAACGACAATTGGGATGGGCATATTTACTTACGTTGATAATATGTGATGTTATGTGTTGCTGGATATGTTATATTGGATCGTCGTGTTCGAATAGCCGGGGGGTTTTATGTGAGATGAGTGTTTTTCATTTTCATTCATGTAAAAAACTTGTATGTAATATTCTTTTATTGGGGCACTTCCGGGTTGAGGATGATGTCAGCATTGTATATTATTTACTTTTCCGCATTAGGATAGACCCAAGGCGGGGAGCACAAGTAACCGGGTTCTAGGGTCCAGTGGGAGACCATCTCGAGGAGTCGAGTCCGGGTCTCCTAACTCTAGAATTAGTAGGGTTTCTTGCTGCTCTCGTAAGGGTCTGTGGGTGTGGGATTGGCTATTCATCATGACCATGGAATCCGTGTTTTATACAGGCTCAAAATAAAACACGGACGTCCTAGTATATCCAATATTTCATATGATATTTTCTGCTGCGTTATCTATGATGTGATCATGTGATTTGTTCAGATAGATATTATATATAGTATATATGATATATTATATAGACGTTGCTTATGTTTTACACCCGTGCTAGCCCTGCCTCGCTCTGGCGTTAGTTACCTAACCTAACGGTGCAGACGGGACATCGAGGCGAATGCGGATGACATAAGCGTACGCTATATTTATCCGTGATGTTTAGGTAGAATTAAATGATGGGACATTCATTAATGAGATTAATGAAAGAAAATAAACCTAAAAGATGTTGTGGAATTGAATTGCAAAATAAAACAGGTAGCTACAGTTCTTGCTTTGCATCGCGGTGTTCCTTGTAGAACATCCTGCACCTTATTCGATAAGGAAAGGGCCGAGATCCGTTCACCGGGAGTGACCCCTTTAGCAATGACTGGCAGATGCTACAACCCTCGGTTTGTCTTTTGATTGCTTCTATAGTTTTTGCTTTGCACAGCGGTATATATGATATATCCTGCACCTTATTCGATGAGGAAAGGGCCGACGATCCCTTCACCGGGAGTGGCCCCTTTAGCAAAACTAGAAAAGCCTCAAAAACACTCCATTTAAAAACCATTTGATTCCGCAACGAGATCAAGTTCAAAGCGTTAAAGGTTTTCAAAAAAAAAACCATTCGCAACCCTCCGTCATTTTAGGAAGTAGAGTACTTAGTATTCGTGCTGTGTTTGTTGACCATAGTCAAGGCACAGTGTACGGTAGCTAAGTGATGTCTTCCTACACTGCATATGATGCGATTAGTTAGGACAGTCGCGTGGCTTTGTTGACCTTAGTTAAGGGTCATGTGGGTGGGTCTAATTAATCATAAAATGACGGGTAAAACTTGACTAGTGCTTATGATTTGTTGACCATAGTTAAGGTCATAAGTGCTAGGGGTAAAAACCTTTAGTGTGAGCAGTGGAAGCATTAGTGGACAAGTGGATTATATCTATTTATAGACTAAAACAGATATAGCGAAGATAGATCATCTATTTCTGATGTGACAGTCATAGGTTTGACTTCATCAGAATAGGGGATGGATCTGTTTAGAAGGTAGTAGCGTGTGATGTCCTGGTATTTGGATGACATACACAGAGTAGGAAGTGATATTCCTATACTACGATCGGTTATGCTTTGGTTGTCACACAGTGGTTTCTCTACATAAGGATATAGATATAATATCAGACATTCTGGTTACTGGATCTATGGTTTTAGATCTAGATTTGGGTAGTTTCCCAATCTGGGTACTTAAACAGCATTCTAAAAGTATTTAGAATGGACGACTCCTGGCATGGTGGTGTACCTGCAGGTGATGGAGTCACCCTCTCTAAAGGTGTCTTACAGACTAAAGGGGAGAGGGATGTGCATGATTGGCAGATCACTTGCTTAGGCAATTGAGTCAATCATGAGATGTCAAGTACCACACCAGATGTTGTTTTTGCAATAGATGCAATAAGATGATATTGATCAAATCCTGGAGAAACAGTCGGAAGCAGTATTAGAACATAGGTGGATGTTCTAGGCATATGATAACGACAGCCTCGTTCGGGAGACAGTTATCATTCCGGGCTTCCAAGGTGACCTGGATGACAGAGAGGCTGTCCGAGTTATAGTTTTCCTTCTGACGAGGGGCGGTATTATGGACAGGTGGTCCAGGAGGATACTGAGGGAGGCATGGCACATGATACTGATTAAGTTCAGTTGACGATACAGTCTAAGAAGTTTGGATTTGGAGTTCATTTATGAGCTAGGTCCCATCAGATATCCATACATACTCTAAGACAGGTATTGCTCAATCCGGGAGATGGCATTCTCCGCGAACATGAGATATAGAGAGACATAGAAAGAAACATCAAGGCGGATCCACTCACTGAGGCTATTCCTCGAACGCAATAGTTTTGCAAACAGGTTTTGTGAGACTGATTAGTAGAGGAGTTGGGTGTTTGGTATCACACGGGCTGTGAGTATGCGACATCGCAATAATTAGCCTTGAGTGCAAGTGGGATATTGTTGGAGATAGTGCCCTCAGAGTCAATTATTGGATCACAGACACGTGATTGCAATGATTGAGGGAGGACCTATTCCGGTAGGACAGTCTAACTCAAGATGATAGTATGCTATCTGGTTTACCTTTATCATCGTGTACTGCTTTAGGTGACCTTACAGGTCACTATTGCACGTTGATAGAGCCCCTAGGATTCTTGCTTGACTGTCGGCAGTATGAGGGCGATCATATACGTGGGAACTGGTAGTCTATAAGCATATCCTTAAAAGGTCCCTAGTCGTGGGAGTTTCGAGACAGGGCATCGATACACCAGAGTAGACTGGTGTATACAGTCAAGACCCCGACAAGGGGCGGTGGCCGGTCTCACTAGCCACTGGTGTCAGTTGGTTCACCTAAGATGTATACCGGTGCTTATTGGGTTATGAGTACACAGGACATGACTCGCCGGGAACTTTCTAGTTGGTCTTATACCTGACGTCAGATAGCAGTTCCCTGGTGACATGTGTACAGGTTAGTTCATCGACCTGAGATCGTCATTTGTCTCGTGTGAGTTCCCACTGTACTTTGATTACTACCCTACCACGCTCAATGGAGACGTGCAAACAGGTTTTAGTTGGGTACAGTCCCGAGCCACATGGAGGTAGTGAGCGGATCTTCAGGGGTTCGTCTCTCCCGGTATTGGGGGTAAGGTCGCGCTGTGTCTAGGAGATCCCTTACACGAAGTCCTTGGCCAAGGCAAGAGATTTTCTGGTAGGTATTCCAGTAGTATCTCAGGGTGTTCTGGGCTACACTCCGACACGACTTGTACCGCTTTTGCAGGTCTTACTTTTACCAACCCTCTAGGCCCGCCATGCGATGCTCACAGACGAACGGACCGGACTGTACGGATATTGTCACTGACAGGCTCAGTAGGGTGTCAAGATGAGTTCGCTCATCGACGTCCCTTTTGGTCAATACCTGGTAGCCCGTTACGTATAGGTTAATACCTCTGAGGTGCCAGTGGTTAAATCCACAACCAAAGTATTGACGAGTCTTTAGAGTCCCCCACAGACAGTTTTCTCAAGTTTCGTACGAAACGCTGTAGAGGCCGTATGGAGATATGGCAGGGTTCGATCACATACGTGCGGTATTGCACGGATCATGATCGGACGGATTATACTAGCGGGCTTTGGTTTAAGCCAGATCCTAGTATAGTACAGTGTAGATTTTGTCTCATTGCATTTGTATTCGGTCGGAATACAAATGCGGGTATGTATATACAGTACCGGGGTTTTCCTGTAATTTATTACGGGATCTGTTTTATGAAGTTGCCAGTTTGCATTCCGTTTCGGCTATTTTCCTTTGTATCTTTCATTGGCTGAAAATTAGTGGAGGAGGGCTTATTTGCATTTGTGCAAATAAGCATTTTGGAGGGTTGTTTTTGCAAGTATTTGCATCATGATGGTTTCATGATGTTGCACTTTCATTTGACTTCTTTTCCTCATCATTTCTTGACTTTGGGTGTGATGATTGATTGATGGAGTGTTGGGCTTTGATTGTGATCATTGCTTTTTATCATGACCCTTTCTCTCTCTTGCATTATTCTTGTGGCTCCCCCATCCATACACTCTCATCTCATTCCTTTCCTTGAGGCATCACCGGCCAAGACACGGAGGGGGGGCTGCCCAATATTTGGGTGGGGATTTTTGGTTCTCTTGTGCTTGCAAAAATCCCCAATTTCATCTCTAAAATGCTATCATCTTATTCCTCCACCAAAGGCAACTTCTAGTGACCCCAAATGGGACATAGCACTACACTACATTCTACAGCAATTCTTGGGCACGTCGGCTCGCCAATTTCGTGCCCGAGTTGCCTCGGTCCAGAGGTGGGAGCCCGTAAAAGAACCCGGCGATGTGGTGCCCTTCCGACGAGGAGATGAAGACCGGAGATTCCGCGGGGAGATCGGGACGACGATGAGAAGACCGGAGGACACGGATCGCTCGGTATATCTCTCTACCCGTTCTTTAGTTAGCTAGGACTTGATTAATGGCCCGATCCGGGTTTTAAGTGCGCGGTGGTGCCGGTTCAAAAGTTAAAGTAATTTATCGTTTCCGCAATTTGGCCTCGGATTGACGGCCGGGGTGCCGCCGTGCACTTACATTGGTATCAGAGCCACGCCATTAACCTAGTCTAGCTTGGTCTAACGTGTTTACAAGTTCGATCGATCGGATTTTCAAAAACCGCATTTTCAAAAGCATCAGTTTCTGTCGAAATATTTTTGGCTCGAAATTTTTTTCAGGTTATTGCAGAAATATGTGCAGGGAATTGTAAGAGCACTGCAAAATTTTGGTGACCTGATCCTTCAATAGGGCCGCGGAACCGCGGCCATAACCCCACTTTGGCCGCGGTTCCGCCGCAGGAATTAAGCTTCATTTCACCAATTTTTTTCCAGTGGGCTTCTGGGTTGAAAATATGGCTTTTGGGATATTCTTTTGGGGCCCAGAATTTCTTTAAGTGCTACAGTAGTTCTTGGGGGCCCACTTGGGTAAATTTGATCGATCGAAATATTTAAACATGTTAGTTCACAGTATTTACATTATATCTGCGACCGTGAATGCCACTTGATCGGTAAATCCTGTCTAACTGCTATAACCCGGTTAGACGGATATGCGAACGTGACATTCACGTTGATGTTCTGTGTTATGCTGTGATGTTGCGGATTGGTCGTGGGGGATAGCCTGGATGCAATGCTAGTATAGTTTTGATTGTATTATGTACATTTGATATTGCGGGGCGAGCGTCCGACATGTGGACTGCCGTCACTGCCTGTTTGTATATTATTCTTTTGGGGCACGACTGGGGTGAGGTCGATGTACCCGTTGTATGTATATTTTATTTTCTGTACTAGGAATACCCCAAGGTGGGGTGCATGGATAGACGGGTTCTAGAGGGCAACGGGCCCGCATCTTATGGCATTGAGACGGAGGGGGCCTCACTCTAGAATTGGCGGGCTATTCGCCGCACTCGTAGGGGGTACAGGTTGACCAAGAGGGGTGCCCAAGTTACCGGATTCCGTGAAGTGCTGGGTGGTCCATTCACGTTGCTGAAGGGGGCTGCCTCGCTTCAGGTTTTGGTGGGTAACTTGCCGCGCCCATAGGGGTCTAGGATTTCATTGCACAGGCTATCCACACGATCAGGGGAACGTCGGGTTTCAGTAGCGGCTCTATGAAACCCGGCGATCCCAGATATCTGTATTGTTCTGTGATGCTTATTACATTTCAGTGATGTTGCATTTTATCACGCCTTGAGCGAAATATTATATATTGATATATATACTAGTATATGTTGTATATGTTTTGCATCCGTGCTAGTCCAGTCCCCGCTCTGTCGTTAGTTAAGTAACCTAACGGGTGATGACGGGACCCAGTGGCGAATGCGGATGGCATATACATACATCATTATTTTCGTTCTTTATTGGTGTGATCAATTGATGGGACTGTGTTGATTCGGATCATTGCAAGTTAAACAAACCTATTCTGATGTTGTTGGAACACTTTTCAAAAAGCTGTTATTACAAGGACGTTCACTTTTGTTTTGCACAGTGGTATTCAGTTGGAATATCCTGCACCTCAGTCGACGAGGCAAGGGCCGAGATCCCTTCACCGGGAGTGACCCCTTGGATAGAAGTTTGGGTCAGGGTAATAACTTCACTGTAGTCGTTTACTTTTGCTTTGCATCGTGGTATTCAGTTGGAATATCCTGCACCTCATTCTACGGGGAAAGAGCCGAGATCCCTTTACCGGGATTGACCTCTTTACCAATGGTTTTCGTCACTATATTTTTATAAACCTATCCTGTTCCTTCAACGATATCGAGTTCATTACGTTAATAGTTTTCGCCAGAAACCATTCGTAGCCCTCCATCATTTCAGTTAAATATTCGGTAGTATTCAAGCTTTGTATTTTGACCTCACGCCAAGGCATAGTGATTGGTAGCTGCCGGATATTTATCTGTTGCATAGATAGAATGCGTTGGTTTGGGACAGTCGTACTACTATTTTGGCCTACGTCAAGGGTATGTACGGGTTGGTTCAAATTAACCTGGACAAAGATGGGTAGAACTTGACATGTGTCTTATGATATTTTGACCTCACGCCAAGGTCATAAGAGCATGGGGCAAAAATCACATCGGGAGTTTCTAAAGAAACTGAAACTTGCCAGATATGCGCATACCTTCTGGAGTGTGATAACGTGAGTGGATTCCGTCACATTATCATGTGATGATAGTTGGATCCTGATTCCCACTGATGAGTTGGTTTACTCCTCGGGTAACCCCGACTAATTCTTCTTTCAGGTTTGGAGGAGAATTTGAGGTTACAGTGGGAGGTTTCCAGATTAGATAAATTGGTAACCATTCTGATCTAGGTTAGAGTGCACGCTGAGTGTTTCTTTTCTCTCTCTCTTTGGCAGCGACCATTGACCCGACCCTAAGACTATGACTCAGTGACCAAAATTGACCGAACCTTCTTAAACACTGGCTGTTGGATTGTCAGAGTTGCAAACCTCATTGCCACTCCTACTTTTACCCTTTTCTCCAGAGCACCCCATTTTACTACGAACGTCCACTTCAATTGGACAAAACCATCGTATGGTTATATACGAACTCGAAGGAATTTATTCGAGGAAGGTTTTCTGTTTTGGAGAAAACGAATAAGACTATTCAGTTGTCTTTTCCTTTTACCATCTCTCAGGTTGCGAGTATTCCTTGGTTTAGGAGATAGTACACCTATTACGCAAATTGGATAGTCTTCTTCCAAACCTTAGGCTGGTGCCAAGCGGTGGGGAATGAAGAAACCTAATTAGCATAACGATGGTATACAGAAGGTATTAAGTAAAGACATATCAAGGGATTAGTAAGAGGGCAAAGTAAATTGCGACTGCTATTGACGACAAAACCAAGTATTTCATTACCACTCCCACTTCACCTTTGTATTTCTCCAGGACACTCCGTATCACTACGAAGATCCACAGTTTACTGGATACTCCATCGTATGGTTATATACGAACTCGAAAGGAACTTGTTCCAGTTCGGGGATGGATTCTGCTTCAGGAGAAAAAGGAATAAGGTTTATTCAGGTGTCTTTTATCTTCACCTTCTCTCGCATTGCGAGTGCTCCTAGGATTAGGACAATACACCCATTATGCTTATTGGATAGTCTTCTTCCAAACCATAGGCTGGTGCCGAGCGGTAGGGAAGGAAGAAAACCATTTGGCCTAAAGAGGTGTACAGAAGGTAATGACTAAAGACATATGAAGGGATGTGAAGAGATGGTATAGAAATATACGGTTACAGTTGTGAATCTGGATAATGGAAGAGGCATTACTAGAAATACCCGGATACCCCGTCGAAACATTTCAATGTTTCAGTTTCACTGTGTACTGTTAAAAGAAAACTGATTTCCCAATTAGCCCTTGCTCCATGGTATGTATTTACCAAGTATGATTCTCACATCTGTATGGTTTTACAGATGATGAGTGGGAGTAAGCTATTGGGAATTGGGTGATCATCCTTATTATATCGGGATTCGTTGTAATCGGTGATATTTGAGGAAGTCACCTGGGTTGTTTGCCGAACGGAAATATTTGGTTTTGAATATCCGCTGTTATGCACCAATTTCAAATTGATATATCTGTACGTCTATTTTTATAGAGTGAGATATACCTTTTTGAAATTTTGTCTATGACATTTACCTATATCAGTGGATGCTTAGGTAAGGAGTATTAAACAGCGTTGTAATTCTTCTTAACCATAAGTACAGTTTTCAACCTACGACACACAGGGAATGAGTTATTAGACTCAAGGGACTTATACAGAGTATTGTATGTTGTCCAGCGTCCATGAAGACAGAGGGGTTGGTTCTCGTACTATATTCGGTTTACTTATGACTTCTCTAGTTTTTAGACAGGTGTTTCGTAGAAACACAGGGTCCGAATTTTGAGAAGTTATAGGTATATGAATAAAGTAGAGAACCAGGTATTGCAAGTATCGGGATGCTTCAAGGTGATCAAAGATGTAGATACTTGTGTAGGGTATTCAGTTGATAGTAATGATTAAAGAACTTGTTTCTCTTTCAGGTCACTCATAATTGGAAGCATTCCTAAGTTAAGTAACGCTGATAGGCCTCCTTCCATTTAGTTGACATGCACTGGAGACAGCTGCATGATTTGAATCTGGTTCAATTAAATCAGTGCCTCTGGTTCTGTATTAGATATAGAACAGTTCATATCTTAACGATGTTAAGGTACGGGGAGTTGTCCGGCTTATGCTTAAAACCAGACTCTGGATAACTCAACGCACATTTCTGTAATGGCTGTTTGTGGGTTGACCCAGGTTATGACGAGGGTTGACTTTCTACCATCTGGAAGATCAATAGTGATATTGTTCTTGACTTGCCACAGTTTTAACAAAAATGGATTTTTTCAGAAAACAGTAGTTGGAGTATGGTAGAACTGGAAGTGATTCCTGAACCGCAAACAATTATTGAAAATTTGATAAGAACCTAAAGATTCAATCTGGCTTGACATTCCATTGGCCACTCCGCAGATATGGTGGGTAACCTCAGGCACCCGAGGGGTACTCCGGTAGCCTCAAGGACGGTGACAGGGAGGTTCTTGTTTACCCAGACTTGCCATTGCTGTTGTTCCAGACTGTGAGACCCGGCGGGAGGATGAGTATAGCATCGTTCTAAAGTAGCTTTAGAAGAGTACGTGTATATGACTCTGCCAGAGGGTTGTCGTAGTCAGTGGGAGCAGCGAAAGCATTGGTGGACAAGTGGCTTATGTCTATTTATAGACTAAAACAGATATAGCGGAGATAGATCATCTATTTCTGATGTGACAGTCATAGGTTTGACTTCATCAGAATAAGGGATGGATCTGTTAGGAAGGTAGTAGCGTGTGATGTCCTGGTATTTGGATGACATACACAAAGTAGGAAGTGATATTCATATTCTACGATCGGTTATGCTTTGGTTGTCACACAGTGGTTTCTCCACATAAGGATATAGATATAATATCAGACATTCTGGTTACTGGATCTATGGTTTTAGATCTAGATTTGTGTGGTTTCCCAATTTGGGTACTTAAACAGCATTCCAAAAGTATTTAGAATGGACGACTCCTGGCATGGTGGTGTACCTGTAGGTGATGGAGTCACCCTCTCTAAAGGTGTCTTACAGACTAAAGGGGAGAGGGATGTGCATGATTGGAAGATCACTTGCTTAGGCAATTGAGTCAATCATGAGATGTCAAGTACCACACCAGATGTTGTTTTTGCAATAGATGCAATAAGATGATATTGATCCAATCCTGGAGAAACAGTCGGAAGCAGTATTAGAACATAGGTGGATGTTCTAGGGATATAATAACGACAGCCTCGTTCGGGAGACAGTTATCATTCCAGGCTTCCAAGGTGACCTGGATGATAGAGAGGTTGTCAGAGTTATAGTTTCCTCTGACGAGGGGCGGTATTATGGACAGGTGGTCCAGGAGGATACTGAGGGAGGCATGGCGCAGGATACTGATTAAGTTCAGTTGACGATACAGTCTAAGAAGTTTGGATTAGGAGTTCATTTATGAGCTAGGTCCCATCAGATATCCAGACATACTCTAAGACAGGTATTGCTCATTTCGGGAGATGGCATTCTCCGCGAACTTGAGATATAGAGAGACATAGAAAGAAACATCAAGGCGGATCCACTCACTGAGGCTATTCCTCGAACACAATAGTTTCGCAAACAGGTTTTGTGAGACTGATTAGTAGAGGAGTTGGGTGTTCGGTATCACACGGGCTATGAGTATGCGACATCGCAATATTTAGCCTTGAGTGCAAGTGGGAGATTGCTGGAGATAGTGCCCTCAGAGTCAATTATTGGATCACAGGCACGTGATTGCAATGATTGAGGGAGGACCTATTCCGGTAGGATAGTCTTACTCAAGATGATAGTATGCTATCTGGTTTACCTTTATCATCGTGTACTGCTTTAGGTGACCATACAGGTCACTATTGCACGTTGATAGAACCCCTAGGATTCTTGCTTGACTGCCAGCAGTATGAGGGCGATCATATACGTGGGAGCTGGTAGCCTATAAGCATATCCTTAAAAGGTCCCTAGTCGTTGGAGTTTCGAGACAGGGCATCGATACTCGAGAGTAGACTAGTGTATACAGTCGAGACCCCGACGAGGGGCGGTGGCCGGTCTCACAAGCCACTGGTGTCAGTTGGTTCACCTAAGATATATACAGGTGCTCATTGGGTTATGAGTACACCGGTCAGGACTAGCCGGGAACATGCTAATTGGTCTTATACCTGACATCAGATAGCAGTTCCCTGGTGACATGTGTACAGGTTAGTTCATCGACCTGAGATCATCATTTGTCTCGTGTGATTTTCCACTGTACTTTGATTACTACCCTACCTCTCTCAAAGGAGACGTGCAAACAGGTTTTAGTTGGGTACAGTCCCGAACCACATGGAGGCAGTGAGCGGATCTTCAGGGGTTCGTCTCTTCCGGTATTGGGGGTGAGGTCGCACTGTGTCTAGGAGAGCCTTTACACGAAGTCCTTGGCCAAGTCAGGAGATTTACTTATAGGTATTCCAGTAGTATCTCATGGTGTTCTGGGCTACACACCGACACGACTTGTACCGCTTTTGGGGGTCTGACTTTTACCAACCCCCTAGGCCCGCCATGCGATGCTTATAGACGAACGGACCGGACTGTACGAATATTGTCACTGACAGGCTCAGTAGGTTGTCAGGATGAGTTCGCTCATCGACGTCCCTTTTGGTCAATACCTGGTAGCCCGTTACGTATAGGCTAATACTTCTGACGTGCTAGTGGTTAAATCCACAACCAAAGTATTGATGAGTCTTTAGAGTCCCCCACAGACCGTTTTCTTAAGTTTCGGGCGAAACGCTGTAGAGGCCGTATGGAGATATGGCAGGGTTCGATCATATACGTGCGGTATTGCACGGATCATGATCGAACGGATTATACTAGCGGGCTTTGGTTTAAGCCAGATCCTTGTATAGTACAGTGTAGATTTTGTCTCATTGCATTTGTATTCGGTCGGAATACAAATACGGGTATGTATACACAGTAGCGGGTTTTTCCTGTAATTTATTACGGGATCAGTTTTATGAAGTTGCCAGTTTGCATTCCGTTTCGGCCATTTTCCTTTGTATCTTTCATTGGCTGAAAATTAGTGGAGGAGGGCTTATTTGCATTTGTGCAAATAAGCATTTTGGAAGGTTGTTTTTGCAAGTAGTTGCATTATGATGGTTTCATGATGGTGCACTTTCATTTGACTTCTTTTCCTCATCATTGCTTGACTTTGGGTGTGATGATTGGTTGATGGAGTGTTGGACTTTGATTGTGATCATTGCTTTTTATCATGATCCTTTCTCTCTCTTGCTTTATTCTTGTGGCTCCCTCATCCATACACTCTCCTCTCATTCCCTTCCTTGAGGCATGGCCGGCCAAGACACGGAAGGGGGGCTGCCTAATATTTGGGTGGGGATTTTTGGTTCTCTTGTGCTTGCAAAAATCCCCAATTTCATCTCTAAAATGCTATCATCTTATTCCTCCACCAAAGGCAACTTCTAGTGACCCCAAATGAGACATAGCACTACACTACATTCTACAGCAATTCTTGGGCACGTCGGCTCGCCAACTTCATGCCCGAGTTGCCTCGGTCCCAAGGTGGGAGCCCGTAAAAGAACCCGGCGATGCGGTGCCCTTCTGACGAGGAGATGAAGACCGGAGATTCCGCGGGGAGATCGGGACGACGATGAGAAGACTGAAGGAGACGGATCACTCGGTATATCTCTCTACCCGTTCTTTAGTTAGCTAGGACTTGATTAATGGACCGATCCGGGTTTTAAGTGCGCGGTGGTGCCGGTTCAAAAGTTAAAGTAATTTATCGTTTCCGCAATTTGGCCTTGGATTGACGGCCGAGGCGCCGCCGTGCACTTACACTTCTATAGTTTTTTCTTTGCACGACGGTATATATGATATATCCTGCACCTTATTCGATAAGGAAAGGGCCGACGATCCCTTCACCCGGAGTGACCCCTTTAGCAAAACTAGAAAAGCCTAAAAAACACTCCATTTAAAAACCATTTGATTCCGCAACGAGATCAAGTTCAAAGCGTTAAAGGTTTTCATAAAAAAACCATTCGCAACCCTCCGTCATTTTAGGAAGTAGAGTACTTAGTATTCGTGCTGTGTTTGTTGACCATAGTCAAGGCACAGTGTACGGTAGCTAAGTGATGTCTTCCTACACCATATATGATGCGAATAGTTAGGACAGTCGCGTGACTTTGTTGACCTTAGTTAAGGGTCATGTGTGTGGGTCTAATTAATCACGAAATGACGTTTAGAACTTGACTAGTGCTTATGATTTGTTGACCATAGTTAAGATCATAAGTGCTAGGGGTAAAAACCTTTATCGGGAGTTTCAAGTGTTGAAATTTGCTATGAGATTGCATACCTTCTATATGATAGTTGGATCCCGATACCTACTGCGAGTAATTGTTATGTAAGTCTACGTTAGCGCCCCGGCAGTCTACAGACGCCAATTGCGGAATAAAACTTTTTAACTTGGCGCTATCGTATACTTTAACCCGGATCTGCCATTATTGCTAAACTAACAAACAGTAAAGAGTGTGGAAATGTTGTACCGACTGATCCGAGTCCTCCGGTCTTCATCTCCACTCCGATCTCCTCGCGGGATCTCCGTCCGTCTCCTCCTCGTCGAAAAAGGGGCACCACATCGCCTGTACCTTTTACGGGCTCCCACCTCAATACCGAGGCAACTCGGGCGCGAAGCTGGCGAATCGACGCGTCCAAGATTTGCTGTAGGAAGTGTAGTGTAGAGGCTACTTGTCTCTTTGGGGTTTGTTGCCTTTGGATGGAGGAATGAAGATTGAACTTTGGAGGGAAATGAATCTACCAATTTTGCAAGCCAAATGAGATGATCAAAATGAAGCACAAAATGAATCTCTCATTTTTTTTCTCCCCCTCATGAAGTGGCCGGCCATTCTTGTTGGAAAATGGTGGAGCTTAATTGAATTGATGCAAGAAGGGAGGTTATTGAAGGATAACAAGTGGTGACCACAACAAAAGACATCAACCATGCTTATACACTATTGAATCCATACCCACTCAAATCACAAGTCAAAGCAACCATGGTGCAAAGAAAAGAAAGCCATCATAATCAATATATATGCAATAAAACCCCTCCACAAAAGTAATTTGCAAAACTGCAAATTACCCCCTCCATCGGAAAAGTCCGGCCGGGAAAGAACAAACGAAAACCGGCCGGAACGGAATGCAAACTGGCAACTCCAGAAAACTGGTCCCGTAATAAATTACAGGAAAACCCCGACACTGTGCATACACACCCGCATCTGTATTCCGTCCGGATACAAATGCAAAGAGACAAAATCTACACTGTACTAAACTAGGACCGGCTTAAACCAAAGCCGGCTAGTAATATCCGTTCGATCTTGATCCGTGCAATACCGCACGTATCTGATCGAACCTTGCCATATACCTATACGGCTACTAGTACAAACCGTCCGATCCTGATCCGTGCAATACCGCACGTATCTGATCGGACCCTGCCATATCTCCATACGGCCTCTACAGCGTTTCGCCCGAAAGCTGAGTAACTGAAAGTGTGGTAGACTCTAAAGACTCGTCAATACTATGGCTGTGGATTTAACCACTAGCACGTCAGAGGTATAAGCCAATACGTAACGGGCCACCAGCTATTGACTAAAAGGGACGTCGATGAGCGAACTCATCCTGACACCCTACTGAGCCTGTCGGTGACAATATCCGTGCAGTCCGGTCCGTTCGTCTATGAGCATCGCATGGCGGGCCTAGGGGGTTGGTAAAAGTCAGACCCCCAAAAGCGGTACAAGTCGTGTCGGAGTGTAGCCCAGAACACCCTGAGATACTACTGGAATACCTACCAGTAAATCTCCTGCCTTGGCCAAGGACTTCGTGTAATGGCTCTCCTAGACACAGCGCGACCTCACCCCCAATACCGGGAGAGACGAAACCCCCGAAGATCCGCTCACTGCCTCCATGTGGCTCGGGACTGTACCCAACTAAAACCTGTTTGCACGACTCCTTTGAGCCGTGGTAGGGTAGTAATCAAAGCACAGTGGGAACTCACACGAGACAAATGACGATCCCCAGGTCGATGAACTAACCTGTACACATGTCACCTGGGAACTGCTATCTGACATCAGGTATAAGACCAACTAGCATGTTCCCGGCGAGTCCTGTCCGGTGTACTCATAACCCAATGAGCACCTGTATACATCTTAGGTGAACCAACTGACACCAGTGGCTTGTGAGACCGGCCACCGCCCCTCGTCGGGGTCTCGACTGTATACACTAGTCTACTCTGGAGAATCGATGCCCTGTCTCGAAACTCCCACGACTAGGGACCTTTTAAGGATGTGCTTGTAGACCCCAGCTCCCACGTATATGATCGCCCTCATACTGCCGGTAGTCAAGCAAGAATCCCAGGGGCTCTATCAACGTGCAATAGTGACATGTCATGTCACCTAAAGCAGTACACGATGATAAAGGTAAACCTGATAGCATACTATCATCTCGAGTAAGACTGTTCTACCGGGATAGGTCCTCCCTCAATCATTGCAATCACGTGCCTGTGATCCAATAATTGACTCTGAGGGCACTATCTCCAACAATCTTCCACTTGCACTCAAGGCTAATTATTGCGATGTCGCATACTCACAGCCCGTGTGATACCGAACACCCAACTCCTCTACTAGTCAGTCGCACAAAACCTGTTTGCGAAACTATTGCGTTCGAGGAATAGCCTCAGTGAGTGGATCCGCTCTGAAGTTTCTTTCTATATCTCTCTAAATCTCAAGTTCGCGGAGAATGCCATCTCCCGAAATGAGCAATACCTGTCTTAGAGTGTCTGGATGTCTGATGGGACCGAGTTCATAAATGAACTCCAAATCCAAACTTCTTAGACTGTATCGTCAACTGAACTTAATCAGTATCCTGCGCCATGCCTCCCTCAGTATTGCCTTGGACCACCTGTCCAAAATACTGCCCCTCGTCAGAGGGAAAACTATAACTCTGATAACCTCCTTGTCGTCCAGGTCACCTTGGAAGCCTGGAATGATAACTGTTTCCCGAATGGGGCTTTCGCTATCATATCCCTAGAACAGCCACTTATGTTCTAAAACTGCTTCCGACTGTTTCTCCAGGATTGGATTAATGTCAACTTATTGCATCTAGTGCAAGAACAACATCTGGTGTGGTACTTGACATCTCACGATTGACTCAATTGCCTGAGCAAGTGATCTGCCAATCATGCCCGTCCCTTTCCCCTTTAGTCTGTAAGACACCTTTGGAGAGGGTGACTCCATTACCTGCAGGTACACTACCGTGCCAGGAGTCGTCCATCCTAAATACTCTTAGAATGCTGTCAAGTACCCTGATTGGGAAACCACCCAAATCTAGATCTAAAACCATAGATCTAGTAACCAGTATGTCTGATATAAAATCCAATTCCTATGTGGAGAAACAACTGTGTGACGACCAAAGTATAACCGATCGTAGTATAGGAATATCACTTCCTACTACCTTCTCAACAGATCCATCCCCTATTCTGATGACGTCAAACCTATGACTGTCACATCAGAAACAGATGATCTATCTCCGCTACATTTGCTCTAGTCTATAAATAGACATAAGCTACCTGTCCACCAATGCTTCCGCTGCTCCCACTGACTACGACAACCCTCTGGCAGAGTCATATAGACGTACACTTCTAAAACTAGTTTAGAATGACGCTATACTCATCCTCCCGCCGGGTCTCGCAGCCTGGAACAACAGCAATGGTAATTGTGGGTAAACAAGAACTTCCCTGTCACCGTCCTTGAGGCCACCGTAGTACCTCTCGGGTGCCTGAAGTTACCCACCTTATCTGCGGAGTGGCCAATGGAATGTCAATCCAGATTGAATCTTTAGGTTCCTTATCAAATCTTCAGTAATCGTTTGTGGTTCTGGAATCACTTCCAGTTCTACCATACTCCCACTACTGTTTTCTGAAAAAATCCATTTTTAATAAAACTGTGGCGAGTCTAGAACAATATCGCTATTGTTCATCCAGATGGTAGAAAGTCAACCCTCGTCATAGCCTGGGTCAACCCACAAACAGCCATTACAGAAACGTGCCTTGAGTTGTCCAGTGTCTGGTTTTAATCATAAACCGGACAACTCCCCGTACCTTAACATCGTTAAGATATGAACTGTTCTATATCCAATATAGAAACAGAGGCACTGATTTAATTGAACCAGATCCAAATCATGCAACTGTCTCCAGCGCATGTCAACTAAATGGAAGGAGGCCGATCAGCGTTACTCAACTTAGGAATACTTCCAATTATGAGTGACCTGAAAGAGAAGCAATTTCTCTTTATCATTACTATCAACTGAATACCATTGACAAGTATCTACATCTTCGATCACTTTGAAGAATCCCGATACTTGCTACACCTGGTTCTCTACTGTAATCAAATACCTATAACTTCTCCAAATTCGGACCCTGTGTTTCCTCGAAACACTTGCCAAAAAACTAGAGAAGTCATAAGTAAACCGAATATAGTACGAGGACCAACCCTTCTGTCCTAATGGACACTGGACAACATACAATACTCTGTATAAGTCCCTTGAGTCTGATAACTCATTCACTGTGTGTCGTAGGTTGAAAACTGTACTTATGGTTATGAAGAATTACACCGCTGTTTAATGCTCCTTACCTAACCATCCACTGATATAGGTAAATGTCGTAGACATAATTTCAGAAAAGTATATCTCACTCTATGAAAATAGACGTACAGATATATCAATTTGAAATTGGTGCATAACAGCGGATATTCAAAACCAAATATTTGCCGACCGGCAAACAGCCCAGGTGATTTCCTCAAATATCACCGATTACAACGAATCCCGATATAATGAGGATGATCACCCAATTCCCAATAACTTACTCCCACTCATCATCTGTAAAACCATACAGATGTGAGAATCATACCTGGTAAATACATACCCCGGAGCAAGTGTCTAATCGGGAAATCTGTTTTCATTTAACAGTACACAGTGAACTGAAACATTGAAATGTTTCGATGGGGTATCCTGGTATTCTTAGTAATGCCTCTACCATTATCCAGATTCACAACTATAACCGTATAATTCTTTGCCACCTCTCCAAATCCCTTTATATGTCTTTAGTCATTACCTTCTGCACACCCCTTTAGGCCAAATGGTTTTCTTCCTTCCCTACCGTTCGGCACCAGCCTATGGTTTGGAAGAAGACTATCCAATAAGCATAATGGGTGTACTGTCCCAATCCTAGGAACACTCGCAATGAGAGAGGGTGAAGATAAAAGACAACCGAACAAACCTTATTCCTATTTCTCCTGAACCAGAATCCATCCCCGAACTGGAACGAGTTCCATTCGAGTTCGTATATAACCATACGATGGAGTATCCAAATAAACTGTGGATCTTCGTAGTGATACGGAGTGTCCTGGAGAAATACAAAGGTGATGTGGGAGTGGTAACGAAATATTTGGTTTGGTCGTGAATATCTGTTGCAATTTACTTTGCCCTCTTACTAATCCCTTGCTTTGTCTGAACTTAATACCTTCTGCACACCATCATTATGCTAATTGGTTTTCTTCCTTCCCTACCGTTCGGCACCAGCCTATGGTTTGGAAGAAGACAATCCAATTTGCGTAATAGGTGTACTACCCCTAAACCAAGGAGTACTCGTAACCTGAGAGAGGGTAAAAAGAAAAGACAACTGAATAATCCTATCCGTTTTCTCCAGAACCAGAAACCATCCTCGAATAAATTCTTTCGAGTTCGTATCTAACCATACGATGGTTTTGTCCAATGGAAGTGGACGTTCGTAGTAAAACGGGGTGTCCTGGAGAAAAGGGTAAAAGTAGGAGTGGCAATGGGGTTTGCAACTCTGACAATCCAAAAGCCGGTGTAAAGAAGGTTCGGTTAACTTGGTCTCTGAGTCATAGTCTTAGGGTTGGGTCAATGGTCGCTACCAGAGAGAGAGAAAAGAAACACTCAGCGTGCACTCTAACCAAGATCAGAATGGTTACCAATTTATCTAATCTGGAAACCTCCCACTGTACCTCAAATTCTCCTCCAAACCTGAAAGAAGAATTAGTCGGGGTCACCCGAGGAGTAAACCAACTCATCAGTGGGAATCGGGATCCAACTATCATCGCATGATAACGTGACGGAATCCGCTCACGGTATCACACTCCAGAAGGTATGCGCATATCTGGCAAGTTTCAGTTCTTTTGAAACTCCCGATGTGATTTTTACCCCATGCTCTTATGACCTTGACTTTGGCCAACAAATCATAAGTCACATGTCAAGTTCTGTCCGTCATTCTCCAGGTTAATTTGAATCCACCCGTACATACCCTTGACTTTGGCCAACAAGGCAGTACGACTGTTCCAAACCAACGCATCTATCTATGCTGCATATGAATAACCAACAGCTACCAAACACTGTGCCTTGACTTTGGCCAACAAACACAGCTTGAATACTATTGACTACCCATATGAAACGACGGAGGGCTACGAATGGTTTCTGGCGAAAACCGTTAACGTAATGAACTTGATATCGTTGAAGGAACGGATAGCTTTTTAGAAAATATAGTGACGAAAACCTTTACTAAAGAGGTCACTCCCGGTGAAGGGATCTCGGCTCTTTCCCCGTAGAATGAGGTGCAGGATATTCCAACAGAATACCACGGTGCAAAGCAAAAGTAATCGGCTATAGTGAAGTTAATGCCCTGACGCAAACTTCTGTCCAAGGGGTCACTCCCGGTGAAGGGATCTCGGCCCTTGCCTCGTCGACTGAGGAGCAGGATATTCCAAATGAATACCACGATGCAAAACAAAAGTGAACGTCCTTGCAATAACAGCTTTTTGAAAAGTGTTCCAACAACATCAGAATAGGTTTGTTTTAACTTGCATTGATCCGAATCAACGCAGTCCCATCAATTGATCACACCACAAAGAACGAAAATATACTGACGTACGTATATGCCATCCGCATTCGCCACTGGGTCCCGTCATTACCCGTTAGGTTAGCTTACTAACGACAGAGCGGGGACTGGACTAGCGCGGATGCAAAACATATACAACATCTACTAATATATATACCAATATATTATATTCGCTCAAGGCGTGAAAGAAATGCAACATCACAGAGAATGAACAGCATCACAGAAACATACAGATATCTGGGATCCCCGGGTTTCACAGAGCCACTACTGAAACCCGACGTTCCCCTGGTCGTGTGGATAGCCTGTGCAATGAAAACCTAGACCCCTACGGGCACGGCAAGTCACCTGCCAAAACCTGAAGCGAGGCAGCCCCCTTCAGCTCCGTGAATGGACCACCCAGCACTTCACGGAATCCGGTAACTTGGGCACCCCTCCTGGGTCAACCTGTACCCCCTACGAGTGCGGCGAATAGCCCGCCAATCCTGGAGTGAAGCCCCCTCTGTCCCAATGCCATGAGATGCGGGCTTGTTGCTTTCTAGAACCCGGCTATCCATGCACCCCTCCGCGGGGTAACCCTAGTACAGAAAGTAGAATATACATACACCGGGTACATCGACCGCAACCAGGTCGTGCCCCAAAAGAATAATACAATCAGGCAGTGACGGCAGTCCACATGTCGGACGCTCGCCCCGCAATATCAAATGTACATAATACAACAACACTGTACTAGCATTGCATCCAGGCTATCCCCCACGACCGATCCGCAACATCACAGCAAATACATAGAACATCAACGTGAAAATCACGTTCGCAAATCCGTCTAACCGGGCTATAACAGTTAGACCGGATTTACCGATCGAGTGACATTCACGGTCGCAGATATAATGTAAATACTGTGAAAACTAACGTGTTTAAATTTCGATCGACAAAATATCAAGAAGTGGGCCCCACGACTTACTGGTGAACAGTAACAAAATCTGGGCAAAAACGATATATATCAAAAACACCAAAATCCAAGTGAGAACAACCTGACAAAATTTGGGAGCACGTGCTCCCCACGTGGCCGCGGTTGCGCGGCCAAACCATGGGTTTGGCCGCGCTTCCGCGGCAGCTTGGGGGGATCACGAGCCCAAATTTTGTCGGGACTCTTAAATGTTCCTGCTATGATTTTTAAGACATCCAGAAATAATTTTTGAGACCGTTTAAAAACAACAGAAACAGTCGGCTTGGATTTTTGTAGTTTTCGATTTCCGGTCGGATCGAAGTTTTAAACGCGTTAGCACAAGTTAGCATAGCAAAATGGTGAGGCTCTGATACCACTGTAAGTCTACGTTAGCGCCCCGGCAGTCTACAGACGCCAATTGCGGAATAAAACTTTTTAACTTGGCGCTATCGTATACTTTAACCCGGATCTGCCATTATTGCTAAACTAACAAACAGTAAAGAGTGTGGAAATGTTGTACCGACTGATCCGAGTCCTCCGGTCTTCATCTCCACTCCGATCTCCTCGCGGGATCTCCGTCCGTCTCCTCCTCGTCGAAAAAGGGGCACCACATCGCCTGTACCTTTTACGGGCTCCCACCTCAAACCGAGGCAACTCGGGCGCGAAGCTGGCGAATCGACGCGTCCAAGATTTGCTGTAGGAAGTGTAGTGTAGAGGCTACTTGTCTCTTTGGGGTTTGTTGCCTTTGGATGGAGGAATGAAGATTGAACTTTGGAGGGAAATGAATCTACCAATTTTGCAAGCCAAATGAGATGATCAAAATGAAGCACAAAATGAATCTCTCATTTTTTTTCTCCCCCTCATGAAGTGGCCGGCCATTCTTGTTGGAAAATGGTGGAGCTTAATTGAATTGATGCAAGAAGGGAGGTTATTGAAGGATAACAAGTGGTGACCACAACAAAAGACATCAACCATGCTTATACACTATTGAATCCATACCCACTCAAATCACAAGTCAAAGCAAGCATGGTGCAAAGAAAAGAAAGCCATCATAATCAATATATATGCAATAAAACCCCTCCACAAAAGTAATTTGCAAAACTGCAAATTACCCCCTCCATCGGAAAAGTCCGGCCGGGAAAGAACAAACGAAAACCGGCCGGAACGGAATGCAAACTGGCAACTCCAGAAAACTGGTCCCGTAATAAATTACAGGAAAACCCCGACACTGTGCATACACACCCGCATCTGTATTCCGTCCGGATACAAATGCAAAGAGACAAAATCTACACTGTACTAAACTAGGACCGGCTTAAACCAAAGCCGGCTAGTAATATCCGTTCGATCTTGATCCGTGCAATACCGCACGTATCTGATCGAACCTTGCCATATACCTATACGGCTACTAGTACAAACCGTCCGATCCTGATCCGTGCAATACCGCACGTATCTGATCGGACCCTGCCATATCTCCATACGGCCTCTACAGCGTTTCGCCCGAAAGCTGAGTAACTGAAAGTGTGGTAGACTCTAAAGACTCGTCAATACTATGGCTGTGGATTTAACCACTAGCACGTCAGAGGTATAAGCCAATACGTAACGGGCCACCAGCTATTGACTAAAAGGGACGTCGATGAGCGAACTCATCCTGACACCCTACTGAGCCTGTCAGTGACAATATCCGTACAGTCCGGTCCGTTCGTCTATGAGCATCGCATGGCGGGCCTAGGGGGTTGGTAAAAGTCAGACCCCCAAAAGCGGTACAAGTCGTGTCGGAGTGTAGCCCAGAACACCCTGAGATACTACTGGAATACCTACCAGTAAATCTCCTGCCTTGGCCAAGGACTTCGTGTAATGGCTCTCCTAGACACAGCGCGACCTCACCCCCAATACCGGGAGAGACGAAACCCCCGAAGATCCGCTCACTGCCTCCATGTGGCTCGGGACTGTACCCAACTAAAACCTGTTTGCACGACTCCTTTGAGCCGTGGTAGGGTAGTAATCAAAGCACAGTGGGAACTCACACGAGACAAATGACGATCCCCAGGTCGATGAACTAACCTGTACACATGTCACCTGGGAACTGCTATCTGACATCAGGTATAAGACCAACTAGCATGTTCCCGGCGAGTCCTGTCCGGTGTACTCATAACCCAATGAGCACCTGTATACATCTTAGGTGAACCAACTGACACCAGTGGCTTGTGAGACCGGCCACCGTCCCTCGTCGGGGTCTCGACTGTATACACTAGTCTACTCTGGAGAATCGATGCCCTGTCTCGAAACTCCCACGACTAGGGACCTTTTAAGGATGTGCTTGTAGACCCCAGCTCCCACGTATATGATCGCCCTCATACTGCCGGTAGTCAAGCAAGAATCCCAGGGGCTCTATCAACGTGCAATAGTGACATGTCATGTCACCTAAAGCAGTACACGATGATAAAGGTAAACCTGATAGCATACTATCATCTCGAGTAAGACTGTTCTACCGGGATAGGTCCTCCCTCAATCATTGCAATCACGTGCCTGTGATCCAATAATTGACTCTGAGGGCACTATCTCCAACATGTTACACCTGGGAGAGTTTTGCACTTTACAATTAGCCGATTAAGTGGGTGTCTGGAAAGGTGTCAACGGGGTTACGCCCCTGGGAAAACAAGGTTTACTTTAATTAGGTCCGTGCGAAAGCACGGGGAACCTCCCTCAAAGTACCGGTACTGGCCTGGCTGAAAGATTGGCGAACTTGTACAGTGTAATTAATCCCGGCTAGTCTTTCCTTTTAGGGTTTGAAGGAAGATTTGATAAAAACAGTGGGAGCCATCCTGATTAGATAAAATATATAACCAATCTAATCTTGTAAGAGCGCACGCATAGTGTTTTCTTCTCTCTCTCTCTCTCCAGGTAGCGACCATGTCACACCTTAATCAAGATAATAATATGGATGTATTGACCGAACCCGCTTATTATACTGAGCTGGGGAACGTTTGTCCCGCTCCAACTTATAATTGTTATAAGACAGAGCAGGAAATAGGGGAATACCAGATTTCCCGTACCGCCCAAACGAAGAAAGTGCATGAGATGCATCTCCTTCGGGTGTATTCACTATAAAGAACTGTTTCTCTGTATTCTCTACGTCCTGGGTATTTGATGCCGGATCAGGATCCCAAATATGTAATAGGTTACATAGGGCTACAAAAAGGCAGATTACTGAGAACGGGTGATAAGTTTCATGAGACAAAAAACGGTGCAAGTGTTGCAGCCAAGTCTGCTGGTCACTGTCATCCTGTATTACCAATACATTAATTCTGAACAAATGTTATTAGATACCGAAACTGATATATAGAATCATATCAATCTCTTTATTTATTAAAGAAGGATACAATTTTGTATTGTTGGATAATGTTTTGAACATTTCCTATATCAATAGTTGATCGGTTCAGGCACGTTATTTAAAAGCATTGACGTTCTAAATAAAACTACAGTTCCTAGTATACAGAACACACACAAGAGGAAGAGTTCAGAAATAAACGAATCTTTCTTGAGGCATTGTAGACTAGGTCATATCAATGCGACCCGACTAGCTAAGTTACATATAGATGCATATTTAAATCAGTTTGAATTTACATCTTGTGAAACTTTCCAGTCATGTCACAAAGATTGGATGACCATAGCTCTGTTTATTGGAAACAGAGAAAGAGTTAGTGAACTCTTAGGACTGATACATAGTGATGTATAAAGGTCCCCAGTCTACATATGCCAGGACTGGTTCTTTGTATTTCCTTACATTCATTAATGATCTCTCAAGATCCGGACACATGTTCCTGTTGAAACACATGTCTGAAGCTTTTGAGAAATTTAATGAATATAAGTTAGAAGTAGAGAACCAAAAATGGATATAAGTATTATGTCCTTTGATGTGATCAGGGAGGAAAATATTTGAGCACGGGATTCCTGGACCATTCTAAAGGAGAATGAGATTCTCTCTCAGCATTACTCCTCCATATACACCACAGCACAATGGTGTATCGGGGCGGAGCAATCACACCCTATATGATATGGTGCGCTTAATGATGAGTACTACTGAGTTACCTATTTCTTTTTTGGGGGTTATGCACTTAAGGAGATGCATACCTATTGAATTAGGTTCGAATCAGATCACTGCCTATCACTCCATATGAGATATGGTATGGGAAGAACCCATCTCTTAAGCAAGTTAAGATTTGGGGTTGTCCGGCCTATGTCAACAGCAAAATCCGGACAAGATCGAGGCAAGTTCAGGTCTGTAGAAATGGAAGGAGTTCCAGTTATACAAACTACAGCTGATGATTTGATAAAACCAAAGGATTCAATAATCTCCGACGAACCTTAGCCCCTCCGCCGATCTAGCAGGATTCCTCATCCGCCTGAGAGATACTCTGGTTTCTCGATGACAGTGGGAGCGAGGAATGCATCATGAGATGATGACCCAACTAGTTTCGAGAAGGCCATCAAGAGTAAGGACTCTGTAAGAATGGCTGGATGCTTAGCGATCTGAGATGGAATCCATGTACACCAACGAAGTATGGACTTTGGTTGCAATATATGAAGGGTTAAATCCCCATCAGGAGCATGTATATCTTGAGAAGATTACTTGGTGTAGATGGAAAAGTTGAGACTTTCAAACCTAGACTTGTTAATGGTTTTCATCATCGACCAGGCGTGGATAATGATGAAACCTTTTTCCAGTAGCTATGCTTAAGCCCATCCGGATCCTACTTAACATTGCTACATACCATAACTACGATATCTGGTGGTTGGGTGTCATGACTGCTTTTTTAAATACTGATTTAGAAGAGAACGTCTATAAGTACACAGCCAGAGGGCTTCATAAATAGTGGGAGCAGCGGAAAAGTGTGCAAGTTTCTTTACAGGATAAAGCAGGCATCGCGGAGTTGGAACGTTTGTTTTGATGTGGTAGTCAAAGAGCTTGACTTCATCAAAATGGTAGATGAACCTTGTGTATACAAAAAGGTAGTAAAGAGTAAGGTGGTGATCCTCGTAGAGTACGTGGACAACATACTCTTGATAGGAAAAAAGTTTCCAATACTACGATCGGTCAATCTCCTCTTATCACATGGATTCTCCATATAGGATCAAAATGATACCTCCTAAATCCTGGGTTTTGGATCAATGAGATAGATCTAAATGGATGTTAGGATTCTCACTAGTTGTAGTGAGATGGTATCAGTTTATCCTGGGGAGAATCACTGGAAAGGTTCTAGGGTGATAAGGACGACTGAATGCCAGTCGCAGGCATTGTCTTTATCCTTAGTGGAGGGACGGCATGTTGGAAGTGTTCCAAATTAGATACCGTGGCAGACTAGACGATAAAGGCCGGTGACATCGCTATCAAAAATACTACCAAAGAAGCAATTTGGGTGTATATTGGTTCATTAGATGAACTAGGTTCCTACCATTGTGTGACAATAGAAGTGTGGCTTTGGCCCAGGAACCCCGATCCCATCAGTGACCCAGACATATTCTGAGGCAGCAACACCTGATCATGGAGATAGTTGATCTCCAGGGTGATCGAGGTTAGGAGAGTAGACTCATAGGACAACACGTCGGATCCACTCACAAAGGCTTTTTCCTAGAGAGAGACTTTTATGGGATGGTTGAGTATGAGATACTGCAACCACTGCTACAGATGGCCCTAGTGCAAGTGGGAGATTGTTAGTTATATGTATGCCCTAGAGGCCATTACTGTACATGAGATGTATATTGTAGTGGATGCTAGGACATATATAGGTAGGACTTTCTTGCTCGACATGATAGTACGCTATCTGGTTGCTCTTTATCTTAACATGTATATTTGCAGTCTCTCTATTACATGTTGATAAAGCCCTTAGGATGTGTACTCGACTTCCACGAATATGATGCAGATCATACTAGTGGGTCCTGGGTAGTCAATGAGTACATCCTTCAATGTTCCTAGTCGTGGGAATATCGAGACGGGCCATCGATATTCCAGAGTAGACTAGCGTATATCTTCTCGATCCATGTGATGTGCGATGGATGATCCCATATCCATTGGTGTTTGATATCAGAGATGGTATGCGGGTGCTTAGTGGTGACTGGGTACACTTAACGGACTCGCCGAGAACTCCCAGATGGTATTATACCTCACGTCAGATGGCAGTTCTCTGGTGACACCGGTACAGCTTAGTCAGTTGACCCGAGATCGTCATAGAGTCTTGTGTGTCTCCCACTGTTCTTTGATTTCCACCCTACCACGGCTTTACTGAGTCGTGCAAACAGGTGGTTTTTGGGTACAGTCCCGATTCACATAGAGGCAATGAGCGATAGGAGGGGATTCGTCTCTCCCGGTATTGGGAGTTGATGTTGCGCTATGCTCGACTGGCCATAACTGAAAATCCCTGGCCAGGGTTGCATTGATTTACTGGTAAGTGTTATCAGTAGTTTCATGCTTGTTATGGACCTTACATCGGGATGACTTATCAAGCTATTGGGGTCTGACGTTTACCACCCCTAGGCGAGATATGCGACATATCAGACAAACAGACCGGACTGTATGGTAAGTGTTGCTGGTTGGATTCACAGGAGTGTGAGCGGGCTTGCTCGTTGATCTTCTGATCGCTCAATACCCGGGTGGCCGTTACGTTTAGCAGACCGCTTGCGGCTTGTGGGTGTTTGATATGATCACCACCTACTGCCGGCGTATTGAAGATTCTTTAGAGCCCTACACAGAGGTTTCCTGGCTCAAGCGAAACGAAATAGGAGCGCATATGAGATATGTGCGGGACCGAGAATAATACCAGTATGTGATACTAAATTCTATTCTCGCGATTAGTATCATCGGACGGTTATATAAGATATAGCCTGGTTACCGAATCAAATGTTGATTCGATATATTGATACACTTGATATTAGTCGGTTTTATGGAGTATGACCGGATTATTAAATCAAGTGTTGATTTAATAATTTAATTTATAATTATATATTTGATATATTACTTTACATTAACTAATATTGGTTCATTTAAGATTGATTTTCTCACTTGAATGTGCACATTGTTTATATGTGATATATGCAAGTGTACATGTTTGTATCATGCTTGATGATACATACAAGTTGTGTGTATGAGACTTGAACCAAATTGAGGTTAAATTAGGGTTTACTAATTTCCTAATAAATAACAAATGAAATAAGACTTTGGTCAAAGTTATCAAGCTTCATGAAGCTTGAAGAAACTTTGAGAAAGTCAATTTCTTTTTTCATTTCTTTAGGATGCTAGTTAACCCAACCTTTAACCCAATTCTTTGGTTAATTCTCTACACAAGTTAAGCATGAGGGCTTAACTTAACCATGGTACCATAATTAAAAGGATAAGTTTCATTCTTTATTCTATCATTCTCATCATTATTCTTTCTTCTTCTTATTCTTCAAGAAGAAGAAAACTTGCTACCTCTAATGGTGCCATGAGTTCAAGAGTGACAAATCCAATTCTAAAATGAACCCACTTCCTATTTCTTCATTCTCTACCACTTGCCATGTAGTAGAGTGTGTTATCTTCATAAGTTTCATGACCAAGTGAAGATGGAGCTTGAGTTAGAGTCGCCTCGACGTAGATCATCTTCGGCATCGAAGTCAACGACCTAGCCCGATCATTTCTCCGATGAAACCAACGCTAGAGTCCGGGATCCGGTTGATCGCAGCGGAGGGACGTCATCACGGAGCTAAAGGAGTGGAGGACCGGATCTACAAAGGTTGTAGTCCCTTTCACTTGTGGTTAAGTTGTTAACTTGCTTGTTGTTTCGCCTATCCTCTAGTTAACGATCTTCATTAGGGTTTCTCGGCACATAAATTTTTTATTTTGGCATGGTTGATGCCTTGTGTAACCTCTTGAGTATGCCCAGGAACCCTACACGATGTACCCGTTGTATATATTTTCATTTCTGTACTAGGTTTGCCCCGCGACGGAGTGCACGGATGGCCGGGTTCTGGAGGGCAATGGGTCCGCATCTCATGGAATTTAGAGGCAAAGGGGCCTCACTGTAGAATTGGCAGACTATTAGTCACACTCGTAGGGGGTACAGGTTGACTCAAGATGGAGTGCCCAAGTTACCGGATTCCGTGAAGTGTTGTGTGTTCCATTCACTTTGCTGTAGAGGGCTGCCTCACTTCAGGTTTTGGCGGGTAACTTTCCGCACTCGTAGGGGTCTAGGTTTCATTGCACAGGCTATCCACATGACCAGGAGAACGTCGGGTTTCAGTTTCGGCTCTGTGAAACACGGGGATCCCAGATTATCTGTATTGTTCTGTGATGCTTATTACTTTTCTGTAATGTTGCATTTATAACGCCTGGAGCGATTATTGTATATTGGTATATATACTAGTAGATGTTGTATATGTTTTACACCCGCGCTAGTCTAGTCCCCGCTCTGTCGTTAGTTAAGTAACCTAACGGGTGATGACGGGACCCAGTGACAAATTCGAATGGCATATACGTACATTTTATTTTCGTTCTTTTCTGGTGTGATTAATTGATGGGACTGCGTTGATTTTGATCAATGCAAGGAAAACAAACCTGTTTAACGTTGTTGGAATAGTTTTCAAAAGGTGTTATTACAAAGACGTTTTCTTTTGTTTTGCACAGCGGTATTCAGTTGGAATATCCTGCACCTCATTCGACGAGGCAAGGGCCAAGATCCCTTCACCGGGAGTGACCCCTTGGGCAGAAGTTTGCGTCAGGGTAATAACTTTACTATAGTCGATTACTTGATGCTTTGTATCGTGGTATTCAGTTGAAATATCCTGCACCTCATTCCACGAGGAAAGAGCCGAGATCCCTTCACCGGGAGTGACCTCTTTGCAAAGGTTTTCGCCACTATATTTTAGTAAAAAGCTACCGGGTTCTTTCAACGAGATCAAGTTCATTATGTTAAAAGTTTTTCGCTAAAAACCAGCCGTAGCCCACTGTCATTTCATATGAATGGTCAGTAGTATTCAAGCTATGTTTGTTTGGCCCTTAGTCAAGACATAGTGATTGGTAGCTGCTGGGATGTTCACATGTTGCATAGATAGATGCGTTGGTTTGGGACAGCCGTACAGCCTTGTTGGACCTTAGTCATGGGCGAGTACGGGTGGGTTCAAATTAACCTGAACAATGACGGGCAGAACTTGACATGTGACTTATGATTTTTTGGCCCTTAGTCAAGGTCATAAGAGCATGGGGAAAAAATCATTATCGGGAGTTTCTAAAGAAACTGAAACTTACCAGGCATGCGCATACCTTCTGGAGTGTGATAACGTGAGTGGATTCCTTCATGTTATCATGCGATTAGAGTTGGATCCCTATTCCCACTGATGAGTTGGTTTACTCTTCGGGTGATCCCGACTAATTCTTCTTTCAGGTTTGGAAGAGAATATGACGGTTCAGTAGGAAGTTTCCTGATTAGATAAAGTGATAACCATTCTGATCTAAGTTAGAGTGCACACAGAGTGTTTCTTTTCTCTCTCTCTTTGGAAGTGACTATTGACCGACCCTAGACTATGACTCAGTGACCAAGTTGACCGAACCTTCTTAAAATACTGGCTTTTGGATTGTCTGAGTTGCATAAGTCATTGCCGCTCCTTCTTTTACCCTTTGCATTTCTCCAGAACACCTCGTATTACTACGAACATCCACTTCCATTGGATAAATCCATCGTATGGTTATATACGAGCTTAAAGGGACTTCTTCGAGAATGGATCCAGGTACAAGAGAAATTGAATTGGTTTATTCTGTTGTCTTTTATCATCACCTTCTCTCAGGTTGCGAGGGCTCCTTGGTTTAGGAGAGCACACCTATTACGCTTATTGGATAGTCTTCTTCCAAACCATAGGCAGGTGCTGAAAGGTAGGGAATAAAGAAAACCAATTAGCCTAAGTAGGGTGTACAGAAGGTAATAAGTAAAGACCAAATAAAAGGATTAGAAAGAGGGCAAAGTAAATTGCGACTGCTATCATTCACGACCAAACCGTGTAGTTCATTGCCACTCCTACATCACCTTTGCATTTCTCCAGAACACCCCGTATTATTACGAACATCCACTTCCATTAGATAAATCCATCGTATGGTTATATACAAACTCGAAGAAACTTGTTCCAGATTCGAGGATGGATTCAGGTTCAGGAGAAATAGAATAAGGTTTTATTCGGTTGACTTTTATCATCACCTTCTCTCAGGTTGCAAGTACTCCATGGTTTAGGGGTATACACCTATTACGCTTATTGGATGGTCTTCTTCCAAACCATAGGCTGGTGCCAAACGGTAGGGAAGGAAGAAAACCATTTGGCGTAACGATGGTGTATAGAAGGTAACGACTAAAGACAAATAAAGGGATTTGGAAAGATGACAAAGAAATATACGGTTACGGTCATGAATTGGATAATGGAAGAGGCGTTACTATGAATACTAGGATACCCCTTCGAAACATTTTCATGTTTCAGTTTCATTATGCATTGTTAAAGGAAAACTGTTTTCCCGATTAGATACTTACTCCAGGGTATGTATTTACCAGGTATGATTCTCACATCTTTATGGTTTTATAGATGATGAGTGGGAGTAAGTTATTGAGAATTAGGTGATAATCCTCATTATATCGGAATTTGTTGTAATTGGGGCTATTTGAAGAAATCGCCTAGGTTTTTGCCGGACGACAAGTATTTTGTTTTGAGTATCCGCTGTTATGCACCAATTTCAAACTGATATATCTGTACGTTTATTTTTATAAAGTGAGATATAACCTTTTGAAATTATGTCAGTGACATTTACCTATATCAGTTGACGATTGGGTAAGGAGTATTGAACAGCGGAGTAGTTCTTAACCATAAGTACAGTTTTCAACCTACGATGCACAGGTTTTGAGTTATTTAACTCAGCGGGCTTATACAGAGTATTGTATGTTGTCCAGTGTCCATTAGGACAAAGGGGTTGGTCCTCGTACTATGTTCTGTTAACTTATGACTTCTCTAGTTTTTAGACAAGTGTTTCATAGAAATACAAGGTCTAAGTTTTGAGAAGTTATAGATAAAAGAATAAAGTAGAGAACCGGGTGTTGCAAGTATCGGGATTCTTCAAGGTGATCGAAGATATAGATACTTGTGTATGGTATTCAGTTGATAGTAATGGTTTTGATAAACTTGTTTCTCTTTCGGATTACTCATAATTGGATCCATTCCTAAGTTGAGTAATGATGATTGGCCTCTCTCCATTAAGTTGATATGCACTGGAGACAGCTGCATGATTTGAATCTGGTTCCAATTAAATAAGTGCCAAAGTTTCTATATTGGATATAGAATGGTTCGTACCTTAACGATGTTAAGGTATGGGGAGTTATCCGGCTTATACTTCAAACCAGACTCTGGATAACTCAAGGCAGTTTGTGGGTTGACCCGGGCTATGTCGAGGGTTGACTTTCTACCATCTTGAAGATCAATAGTGATATTGTTCTTGACTCGCCACAGTTTTAGTAAAATGGAGTTTTTCAGAAAACTGTAATGGGAGTATGGTAGAACTGGATGAGATTCCAGAACCGCAAACGATTACGGAAAATTTAATAGAACCTAAAAATTCAATCAGGTTTGGCATTCAATTAGCCACTCCGCAGATATGATGGGTAACCTTGGGGACCCTAGAGGTACTCCGGTAGCCTCATAGACGGTGACAGGGAGGTTCTTGTTTACCCAGACTTGACACTACTGTTGTTCCAGGCTATGAGACCCGGCAGGAGGATGAGTATAGCGTCGTTCTAAACTAGTTTTAGAAGTGTACGTATATATTATTCTGCCAGAAGGTTGTTGTGGTCAGTGGGAGCAGCGGAAGCATAGTGGGTAAGTAGCTTGTGTCTATTTATAGACTAAAGTAGATATAGTGGAGATAGATCATCTATTTTTGATGTGACAGCCATGGGTTTGACTTCATCAGAATAGGGGATGGATCTGTTAAGAAGGTAGTAGAATGTGATGTCCTGGTATTTGTATGACATACACAGGGTAGGAAGTAAAATTCCTATACTACGATCGGTTATACTTTGGTTATCACACAGTTGTTTCTCCACACAGGATATGGATATAATATCAGACATTCTGGTTACTAGATCCATGGTTTTAGATCTAGAATTGGGTAGTTTCCCAATCTGGGTACTTAGACAGTATTCTAAAGGTGTTTTAGAATGGACGACTCCTGGCATGGTGGTGTACCTGCAGGTGATGGAGTCTCCTTCTCTAAAGGTGTCTTACAGACGAAAGGGGAGAGGGATGTGCATGATTGGCATATCACTTGATTAGGCAACTGAGTCGATCATGAGATGTCAACTACCACACCAGATGTTGTTTTTGCACTAGATGCAATAAGTTCATATTAATCCAATCCTGGATAAACAATCGGAAGCAGTTTTAGAACATAAGTGGATGTTCTACGGATTTGATGACGGCAGCCTCCTTCGGGGGACGGTTATCATTCCAGGCTTCAAAGGTGACATGGATGACAGAGTGATTGTCAGAGTTATAGTTTTCCCTCTGACGAAGGGAGCAGTAGTTTGGACAGGTGGTCCAAGAGGATACCGTGGGAGGCATGGCACGGGATACTGATTAGTTTCAGTTGACGATACAGTCTAAGAAGTTTGGATTTAGAGTTCATTTATGAACTAGGTCCCATCAGATATCCAGACATATTCTAAGACAGGTATTACTCAATTCGGGAGATGGCTTTCTCCGTGAACTTGAGATTAAGAGAGACATAGAAAGAAACATCAGGGCGGATCCACTCATTGAGGCTATTTCTCGAACACAAGGGTTTTACAAACGAGCTTTGTGAAACTGGTTAGTATAGGAGTTGGGTGTTCGGTATCACACAGGCTGTGAGTATGCGACATCGCAATAATTAGCCTTAAGTGCAAGTGGGAGATTGTTGGTTGTAGTGCCCTCATAGTCAATTATTGGATCGCAGGCACGTGATTGCAATGATTGAGGAGGACCTATACCAGTAGGACAGTCTTACTCAAGATGATAGTATGCTATCTGGTTTGCCTTTATCATCGTGTACAGCTTTAGGTGACATGATCACTATTACACATTGATAGAGCCCTTAGGATTCTTACTTGACTACCAACAGTATGATGGCGATCATATACGTGAGAGTTGGGTAGTCCATAAGCACATCCTTAAAGGTGGTCCTTAGTCGTAAGAGTTTCGAGACAGGGCATCGATACACCAGAGTAGACTAGTGTATACAGTCGAGACCCTGACGAGGGGCGGTGGCCGGTCTCACAAGCCATTGGTGTCAGTTGGATCACCTAAGATGTATACATGTGCTCATTGGGTTATGAGTGCACCGGACAGGACTCGCCGGGAACATGCTAGTTGGTATTATACCTAGCGTCAGATAGCAGTTCCCTAGAGATATGTGTACAGGTTAGTTCATCGACCTGAGGTCGTCAATTATCTCGTGTGAATTCCCACTGTGCTTAGATTACTACCCTACCACGGCTCAAAGGAGTCATGCAAACAGGTTTTAGTTGGGTACAGTCCCGAACTACATAGAGGCATTGAGCGGATCAGCAGGGGATTCGTCTCTCCCGGTATTGGGGGTGAGATCGCGCTGTGTCTAGGAAAGCCATTACACCAAGTCCTTGGCCAAGGCAGGTGAGAATTACTGGTAGGTATTCCAGTAGTTTCTCTGGGTGTTTAAGGCTACCCTCCGACACGACTTATACAGTCTTGGGGTGTGACGTTACCAACCCCTAGGCCGAATATGCGATGGTCATAGAAGAACAGACCGGACTGTATGGGTATTGTCACTGATAGGCTCAGTAGGGTTCCAGGATGTGTTCGCTCATCAGCTTCCCTTTCGGTCAGTACATGGGCAGCCGTTACGCACAGCTAGTGCCGCTGACGTGCTTGTGGTTAAACCCACTGCTACGGTACTGATGAGTCTTTAGTGTCCCCTACAGATTGTTTCCCAAGTTCGGGCGAAACGTTGTAGAGGCCGTATGGTTTTATGGCAGGGTTCGAACATGCACGTGCATTTGTTCACGTGTCACATTTTGGACAGATAATACCGGTGGGCTTTGGTTTAAGCCGGATCCAAGTATTATATTGAGTCGGAATATTTTTAGTCTCATCGTATTCGTATTCGGTCGGAATACAGATACATGTATGTATTTGTGAGGGGTATTCTCGTAATCCATTACGAGATTACTTTAAAAGATGCGTTTCTTTTTGGATTAATCATTTTGTTTTAAATGGTTAATGGATTTGGAAAGTGTGACTTATTGTTATGACTCATTGATTCTAGAATGTTCACTAATGACTCATGTAATGAGTCATCTAGTGAGTCATTAAAGAATTAATGATGTTTGTTTTGGGTAGGATATTATGAAGGCTTTGTGGAGATATTTTGTGGAGATATTTTCTTAGTTTTTAAAGCACAAAAGCCTTATATTATCATCACTCATTATTTGGACAGCCATCACAAAGTTTTGTGCTTGGTTTTCTTTTGCTCACTTGATTTTCTTGAGCTCACACTCTTCATCTCTTTGCATCTTCTTCAACCTCCACCCTAACCCTCTCATGTGATGAGAACCTTAGGGTGTATTAAGATAAAGTATTCCACTCATTCTCTACTTCATCCTGGACATGTCGGTTAGCATACTTCATGTCCGAGTTGCCTCGGTATAGAGGCGGGAGCCCGTATAAAGCTTTGTTGGCGTGGTGCCACCTCGACGAGGAGACAGGAGATCGGAGATGCCGCGAGGAGCGTGGGATGATGGCTAAAGACTGAAGGACACGGATCGATCAGTATAGCCTTTCTACCTCTTTACAGTTTGTTAGTTTAGTGTTAATGGCAAGATCTAGGTTAAAGTATGCGATAGCGCCGGTTGTAAAAGTTTTTGTTCCGTGTTTGGCCTTAGATTATTGGCCGGGGCGCTACCGTAGACTTACAGGGACTTCATTAAAGAGATTAATGAAATGAAAAGAAACCTAAAGATCTTGTAGAATAAAAAATTTAAAAAAGGTAGCTCTAGTTCTTTCTTTGCATAGTAGATTCCTTGATGAATATCCAACACCTTATTCAATGAGGATAGAGCTGAGATCCCGTCACCGGGAGTGACTTCTTTAGCAAAATTAGGAAATGCTACAACCCACTCGGTTTTATTTTTATAGCTTCTCTAGTTCTTGCTTTGCATAGTGGTATTCCTTGATGAATATCTAGCACCTCATTCGATGAGGAAAAAGCCGAGATCCCTTCACTGGGAGTGACCTCTTTAGCAAAACTAGCAAAAGATACAAAAAAACACTTCTTTTCAAATCACTAGATTCTACAACGATATCAAGTTCATTAGGTTAAAGGTTTTCATCAAAACTAGCTGTAGCCCTCCGTCATTTCAGATAAGTACTATTTAGTATTTGTGGTGCGTTTGTTGGCCTCTGTCAAAGCGTAGAATGCGGTAGCTGATTAGTGGTTATCTGCAGCATGTGATGTGATTAGATTAGGGTAGTCGTGCGACTTTGTTGGCCTTCATCAAAGGTTATGCGGGTGGGTTTAATTCAATCAATAAATGAATAGGTTGAGCTTGACTAGCGGCCTATGGTTTGTTGGCCTCCGTCAAGGTCATAGAAAGCTAGGGGTAAAAACAATATTAGGAATTTCAAGTGTTGAAATTTGCAATGAGATTGCATACCCTCTATATGATAGTTGGATTTCGATACCCACTGCGAGTAAGAGTTACTCTTGGGAGAGTTTTCCACTTTACAATTAGCTGATCAAGTAGGTGTCTAAGAAAGGTGTTAACGGGGTTATGCCCCTGCAAAAACGAGGTTATTTAATTAGTTCCATGCGAAATCATAGGGAGACTCCCTCGGAGTACCAATACCTGCCTGGCTGAACGATTGGCGAATTTATAGGGTGTAATTAATCCCGGCTAATCTTATCTTTTAGGGTTTGAAGGAAGATTTGATAAAAACAGTGGGAGACATCCTGATTTGATAAGATAATAACCAATCTAATATTGCAAAGAGCGCATCTAAAAGTGATTATCTTTCTTTCTCTCCTGGTAGCGACCAATGACAAGCCTTAATCAAGATAATAATATGGATGTATTAACCGAACCCACTTATTATACTGGGCTAGGTTCCGCTCTATCTTATGACTATCATAAGTCTGAGCAAGGAATAGTAGAATACCCGGAATCCCACGCCACCCAAAACGAAGAAGGAGCATGCTGATGCATCTTCTTCGGATGTGTTCGTTACCGAGAACTGTTTCTTAGTTTGCTCTACGTCCTGGGTATTGGATATCGGATCAGGATCCAAAGTATGTAATTTGTTACATGGTTTAAGTAGAGATAGAGAACTGGGAAAAGGTGATATGTCCCTAAGTGAAGGGAATTGTACAATTATTGCGGCCAAAGCAGTTGGCGAATACCACCTTGTATTACCAAGTGGTAATATAATGATTATGAGCGACTATTATTTCGTACAAAAAATATTGTGAATGTTTTCCTAAAGCAAGAGTTGATTGGGTATGGTACGTTGTATAACGATATATACGTTCTAAATCACAAAACAGTTCTAAGTAACAGAACACACACAACAAGAACGGTTCAGAAATGAATGAAGCCTTCTTGTAGTATTGTAGACTAGGTCATATCAATGCGACAAGACTAGCTAACTTGCATAAAGATGGATATTTGAATCTATTCGAATTTTAATCTTATGAAACTTGCCAGTCATGTCTCAAAGGAAAGATGACCAAAACACCGTTTACAGGACATGGAGAAAGGGCTACTGAACTCTTGGGACTGATACATAGTGATGTATGCAGTCCTATGTCTACACCTGCCAGGATTGGTTCCTCGTACTTTATTACATTCACCGATGATCTCTCATGATTCGGACATGTGTTCCTGTTGAAACACAAGTCTGAATCTTTTGTGAAATTCAAGGAATATAAGTGCGAATTAGAGAACCAGACAAGTAAAAGTATTAAAATCCTTCGATCTTATTGGGGAGGAGAATACTTAAGCACAGAGTTCTGAGACTATTTAAAAGAGAATGGGATTCTCTCTCAGCTTACTCCTTCGTATACACCACAGCACAATGGAGTTTCAGAGCGGAGGAATCGCACCCTATTAGATATGGTGTGCTATATGATGAGTAATGATGAGTTACCTGCTTCCTTTTGGGGTTATGCACTTGAGACAGCTGCATATCTATTGAATAGGATCCCGACCAAATATGTGCCTACCACTCCATATGAGATATGGAATGGGAAGAGACCATCTCTTAAACGAGTTAAGATATGGGGTTATCTGATTTATGTTAAAAAGAAAAATCCGGACAAGCTTGAGGTAAGGTCTGTGTTGTGCAAGTTTATGGGATATCCAAAGGATTCATATGGATATATCTTCTACCACACCGAGGAACAAAAGGTGTTTGATTCTCAATATGCCACCTTTTTAGAAAAGGAATTTCTTGTGAAAGAAATTAGTGGTAATGAGGTAGAACTGGGAGAAGTTCCAGCTACACAGACTATAACTGACAATTTGGTAGAACCAGAGGATTTAATAGTCCCCGACGAACCTCCGCCACTCCACAGATCTAGTAGGGTTCCTCATTCACCTGAGAGATACTACGTTTTTCTCGTAGACGGTAGGAGCGAGGATTGCATCATGGAAGATGATGACCCAACTAGTTTCGAGCAGGCTATCACGAGTGGAGACTCTGTGAAATGGATGGATGCTATGCGGTCCGAGATGGAATCCATGTACACCAATAAAGTATGGACTTTGGAAGTTGCTCCTGAAGGGGTAAAACCCATCGGGAGCAAGTGGATCTTTAAGTAGTAACTTGGTGTAGATGGAAACTTTACGACTTTCAAAGCTAGACTTGTAGCAAAAGGTTTTCGTCAATGACCAGGTGTCGACTATGATGAAACCTTTTCTCCTGTCGTTATGCTTAAGTCTATCAGGATCCTATTTGCCATTGCTGCATACCATGACTACGAAATCTGGCGATGGACGTCGAGACCGCTTTTCTAAATGGTGATTTAGAAGAGAGCGTGTACATAACACAGCTAGAGGGCTTTGTAGACAGTGGGAGCAACGGAAGTGTGTGCAAGCTTCTTAAATCAATTTACGGATTAAAAAAGGCATCGCGGAGCTATAACATCTGTTTTGATGAAGCTATCAAAGAGTTTGAATTCATCAAAAATGCATATGAACCATGTATATATAAGAAGATAATAGAGAGTAAGGTTGACTTTCTCGTATTGTACGTGGATGACATACTCTTGATAGGAAACGATGTTCTTATGCTACACTCGGTCAAGCTCTTCTTATCACACAAGTTCTCCATGAAAGATCTAGGTGATGCCTCCTACATCCTAGAGATTAAGATCTATAGAGATAGATCTAAGAGGATGTTGGGATTGTCCCAATCCAGGTGCATAGACACCATACTAAGGAGATTTAGTATGGAAGATTCTAAGCGTGGTAATTTACCTACTTTCTCATGAATCACTCTCTCCAAAAAGATGTCTCCCAAGACTGATTTGGAGAAGGCTCGCATGAAAGGGATACCCTATGATTCGGCAGTCGGGCCAATCATGTATGTGATGTTATGTACCAGACCAGATGTAGCTTACTCACTAGGTATAGTGAGTAGGTAACAATCAGATCCTGGGAAGAAACACTGGACAGCTGTGAAGAACATTCTTAAGTACTTGAGAAGGACTAAAGAAATGTTCTTGGTGTATGGTAACGGTGAACTCCACGTGGAGTCCTTTACCGATTCGAGCTTCCAGAGTGATAAGGACGACACTAAGTCGGTCTCGGGTTTTGTCTTCACCCTCAATGGAGAGGCGGTATGTTGGAAGAGTTTCAAGCAAGATACCGTAGTTGACTGGACGATGGAGGCTGAATACATCGCTACCAACAATGCTGCCAAATGAGGCTGTCTGGATGAAGAGGTTCATAGCTGAACTTGGTGTGGTTCCATCCATTGATCATCCAATACCTGTGTATTGTGATAAAAATGGAGTTGTGGCTTTGGCCAAGGAACCCCGGTCCCATCAGTGATCTATACATATTCTTAGGTGGTATCACTTGATCAGAGAGATAATAGATCGCCGGGAGATCGAGATCAGGAGAGTTGACACGATGAATAACACAACGGATCCACTCACAATGGCCTTCCCCCAGACACAGTTTGAGAGACATTTTGGGATGTTGGGTATGAGATACTACAACAACTGGCCTTAGTGCATGTGGGAGATTGTTAGGAATATATATGCCCAAGAGGCCATTATTGTATGATATAGTGGATGCTTGGACATATATAGACGACTTTCTTGCTCAACATGATAGTATGCTATCTGGTTACTTTTTATCTTAACATTTACACTTGTATTATTATACTGTCTCTCTGATACATATTGATAAAGCCTTAGGATGTTTGCTTGACTACCAGGACTATGATGAAGTTCATTCTACTGGGATTTGTGTAGTCTACAAGCACATCCTTTAACAGTTCCTAGTTGAGGGAGTATCGAGACAGGACATCGATATTCCAGAGTAGACTAGTGTGTATGTTTCTTAACCCTGTAGGGGGCGATGGTTGATCCCATATCCATTAGTGTTTGACATCAAAGATTGTACATATGTGCTCATTAGAGAATGGGTACACCGAACAGAACTCACCGAGAATCGTCATAGAGTCTTGTGTGGTTCCTACTGTGCTTTGATTTCCTCCCTACCACGGCTCAAAGGATTCATGCAAACAGGTGTATTTTTGGTACAGTCCCGAGTCACATGAAGGCAATAAGCGATAGGAGGGGTTTCGTCTCTCCCGGTATAGCGAGTTGGTGTTGCGCTAAGCTCGATTGGCTATAAGAGGAAGTCCCTGGTCAGGGCTGTTGATGAGATTTATTGGTAAGATTTATCGGTAGTTTCTCGTACCATTATAGGCCACACATTGGCATGACTTATCAAGTTATTGGGGTTTGACGATTCCACCCTTAGACTCGATATGCAACATATCAGACGAAGAGACCGGACTGTACGGTAAGTGTTACGTATAGGATTCATGGGAGTTTGGACAAGCTTTCTTGTTGATCTTCTATTTGCTCAATACCTAGGTAGTCGTTACGTCCAGCTAGTACCGCTATCACGCCCCGCTTCGCGGTGTACGGGAAAGGGGACGTGGCGGGTCATGCAACGTATCTACTCTGAAGTAAATAGCTAAGCGTATCTAACCAATATAAAGTAAATATACACAAGAAAAATGATCATAGATGTAATTGAACAGAAACTTTATTTATTAAACATTCTTTTACAAGTACAACTGGAAATGTAAATACATGAATAGAAAGCAATACGTAAACAATGGCATAACTGAAATGAAAAGTATGTACAAGTATCTAAAGCTTGGGGTCAAATGCTAATTGTTCCAAGTCTTTGGTATTGGGCTCGATCTCTAGAGAGTCTGATCCACCTGACAATATTCCAAAGAAAGAAGAAAAGGAATACGTCAGTGAACAATCGCTCGGTAAATACCAAAGATGAGTAGAGATAGAATAGACAGAAAGAGAATATAACTAGTAATGTTTGATTATAATGTTAACGTAGTTGTTTGTACCTTGGTACAGAATATGCCAGTGTATACGAGAGGAGTCCCACTATTCCGGAGGCTAAGGTATACGTAGCACAAAGAACCGTTCAACCACGGTACAATGGCAATGGATATTCAGGTTAGGTGTATTATGGTTACAGTCTCGTGCCACTTCTAACACATTCCGTATCAATCTACCCCTTTAAAACCCCACAATGTCTTTTGTATTGATTTTATTGTTTGGTTATATAGATGGATGACTTGCCGAAACTATGATATCAGTAAATGGAATGGATATAAATGGATAGTCATGTAAACGGAGTATATCCATGGTTTGTTTCAGTTAATATAGATTGATATAGATTGAATAGACGGATTCATGTTGAATTGTAGTTTATAAATGAATCATATTCAAGTCAGATTGATTAGATTGAGACTCAGTCTGAGTCAGACACTTTGAAAAGAAATTGAAGTCCTGAATTAGTTTTGATGTTATCGGTAACTGCTTCACATGGACGGCAGGATTTGTGTCTTTTTCCAAGAAAATTACCGTGTTGATAACACCGTTTGTTAGATTGTCTACCTTAAATAGGAAAGCACCCACATTCTCCGGCTCCCTGAGGCTCAAGAGAACTGGTCCCGCTTAAACCTATATTTACTAGGGTCCGTATTGTAATTTAATATAACTTAAGGAGGTTTCATGTAAAAATAGTTTTGATATAATTTCAAAATATACCTCAAGTATTTAATTACCATCTTTAGGGTTTTCATAGATGTATCTTTTATAAAAGTGAAATTTCTAGTGAGTAGAACCTAGCTTTCATTGTATAGGGTATTTTAATGAGATATTGGAATTTGTACTGTATTGAAATGGTAGTTTCATATAATGGCGATTCCTTTGATTTAGAAAACAAGGAATATTTGTATAATATATTTTAAATAGATCTTTTGATAATAATCATATATATATATATATATATATATATATATTTAATGAAAATAAATTTTATTTATTTTGTAGAAATCTCATTTTCTTAAAAAAATAGCATTAAAAATTCCATCGAGATCGAATGCTCCTTGCGGAGGTCTGCATCTCGCTCTACTAGGCCCGAGGACATGCGATAACCCGCACCATCCCGATCAGGGTTCCCCAAAATGGGTTTTAGAGGTGTATTTGTAAGGAATCGGTTAACACTCTTTTTAAAGAAAATGGTTTTGTAAGTTTAGAGTATTTATTTGTAAAAGTGCATTTCCTATAATCTAGAATTCCAAAATTCATTGTGCTATGTTAAAGATGTGTGTTGTGATGAGGTAGGTCATTACCTTGTGAGTTTTCTAAATGTAATACGGTTAAAAGTGGATAATAATATCGTTTGTAAACATGATTGTATTTTAATGTAAAAATAAAATAGAAATTGCAACATCAATTATTTTGAGATGAAACTTGTTCTAATATGTTTATTTATGTTTGTTAAACATTATATGAGGGTATGGTATTTTATGGTTTAAGAAAAATGGATTTTTTAAAGGAAAATGAATCGGAAGTCGGAATAACTCCGCTTCCGACGAGTTTTGAAAAATGAAAGTTTTAGAATAGTAGAAGATGAGGGGAGAGTGGATTTACAAGTTACATAGATATAGGGGAGGTAGGGTAAGACTATGGAACTGTCGGGGCGTCATTTCGTCGCCGGAATCTTCTTGGAACGTTGTCGGAACTTCGCCCATTGCTAACTCCACTTGCACAACTTAGGACTTGAAAATTTTTGAGATTTTATGTAATGAAATTTTGAGTGAGGAGGGGTGAAATGGAGTGTGGTATTTATAGGAAAAATTAAGGTTTTGAGGGTTAAATAATGCATTAAAAATATGCATTAAAATTTGAATTAAAGAGTGAAATTACACTCTCTAGATGAAAGCAGAGTAAACAACCAATATGGAGGTAGTGGGGTAGGCAAAGAGGTGCTAGGGTGAAAAATTGGGGACCATCCCCTACGGGAGGCCCGGTGGTGCTGACTCTGGTATGAATCTCACCGGCCATGAACCAGTAGTGGGTGCTTGAGATTTTTCCAGGTCTCCCCGTCGCTTGGTATACCCCAGTGCACGTGTTTTATTATTCTGTGACTCTTCATTTTACGTGTAGTGCACATGTAAACTTTTGGGCTTCTAAAAGATTAAAAGAAAAATTAAATAAAAAGATAATGTGGCTGGGGGGATTCGATCACAAGGCTACGTCACAGCAGTGCAAGACTTTACCAATTAGCTATAAGTGCTTTCTTGTTGTTTAAAAGCAAATCAAATTTATAACTTGTGCTCAGGCTCAGGTACTCCATTCTATATTTTAGAAAAAAATTCCGTACAGAAAGTTTAGGATTGTTACAACCGCTGACGGCTTGTGGGTAACTGATGTGATCATTACCTACTGCTGGTGTATTGACGAGTCTTTAGAGACCCACACAAAAGTTTCCTAGTTCAAGCGAAACGAAATAGGGCACATATGCTGATATGTACGGAGGGCCTTATTAAATACGAGTATGTGATACCGTATTCTAATCTAGCGGTTATTTGTTATCGATTAGGTTATATGTGATATAACCGGATTATTGATTTAAGTGTTGATTTGATAATGTGATATACAGATAAATGATATTAGTCGGTTATATGTGATATAACCGGATTATTAAATCAAGTGTTGATTTAATAATTTGATATATATTATATTTGATATAATTATATATTAACTAATATTATTAGCTCACTAATTATTCTTCATAATATATATATATATCATATATATATATATATATATTAATATCTATATATATATATATATTATATGAAGCATGGCATGGAATTTCTATTTTATGAAAATATAAATGAGGTAGAAAATGAGAAGATGTTTAAGTTATGGGTGAAGCATGACTTTGATGATATTTGATTCATTTGCTTGCACTATTGAAGCATGGTTCAATTGATTTATTGGAGTTTATTCCATACTTCAATAATGAGAGGTATTTGCTAAGCCATTCTTCACATGAGGAAAAAAGTTAGTTCATTATTCTTCACTTGAGCGTATTTTGATGATTTCTTCTTTCTAGCTCTCTCCATCTTCATCATCCTCCACCTCCAAGCCCTAACACTTACATGAGTTGTGAAACATAGGGCTTGTGAGATTCCTAGTGAGCTTTGAACCCCTACTTCACCATCCTACACTAGATTAGCACTTTGGTGTAGTGTGTTTCCTTCACAAAAGTGTTTAGTAAAGAGGTAGCTTAGATTAGCAGAGCTTCGGGAGGATCATCTTCGGCATGAAGATCACGGAGGAAGGTCATTCAAACTTCAAGTGGAGCCTAGTGGAGTCGTGTGGACTTCTACACGGAGCTTTTGAAGAGAAGGACACAGTCTACAAATGTTGTAGTTTCCATCTGTTAGCTAGTTTAGTTGATATCAAACCATAAACCCTAATCAATCTAGTTTAGATTCTAGGTTAGTGTTAAGTAGCACCCCTAAAATTTTAAAAAGGACATGCTTGATGCTAGTAAAACCTAGTGCTGGTGGTAACAAACACTTTTATTATTTTCATATTTTTATACTTTTTTCTTTTTTTTTATTATTTTTTCCCCTAATCTAATACCTCTAACCCGATCCGTTTTCCCCACTTCTCCTCCTTCTTCCTCTACTTCCTTTTCTTTTTGTTGGAGATAGTGCCCTCATAGTCAATTATTGGATCGCAGGTACGTGATTGCAATGATTGCGGAGGACCTATACCAGTAGGACAATCTTACTCGAGATGATAGTATGCTATCTGGTTTCCCTTTATCAGTCGTGTACATGATCAGGTGACTGATTACATGTTACACTTTGATAGAGCCCTTAGGATCTTGCTTTACCACCAACAGTATGATGGCGATCATATACGTGAGAGTTGGGTGGTTTATACGCATATCCTTAATTGTGGTCCCTAGTCGTGGGAGTTTCGAGACAGGGCATCGATACTCCGGAGTAGACTAGTGTGTACAGTCGAGACCCCGACGAGGGGCGGTGGCCGGTCTCATAAGCCACTGGTGTCAGTTGGATCACCTAAGATGTATACAGGTGCTCATTGGGTTATGAGTACACCGGACAGGACTCGCCGGGAATCTGCTAGTTAGTATTATATCTACCGTCAGATAGCAGTTCCCTGGTGACATGTGTACAGGTTAGTTCATCGACCTGAGGTCGTCATTTGTCTCGTGTGAGTTCCCACTGTACTTTGATTTCTATCCTACCACGGCTCAAAGGAGTCGTGCAAACAGGTAGCTTTTGGGTACAGTCCCGAGCCATATGAAGGCACGTGAGCGGATCGGCAGGGGATTCGTCTCTCCCAGTATTGGGGGCGAGGTCGTGCTGTGTCTAGGAGAGCCATTACACAAAGTCCAGGGCCATGGCAGGAGATTTACTGGTAGGTACTCCAGTAGTATCTCAGGGTGTTATTGGGCTTCACTCCGACACGACTTATACGGCTATTGGGGGTCTGACGTTACTAGCCCCCTAGGCAGATATGCGATACTCATAGACGAACGGACCGGACTGTATATACATTGTCACTGTTAGGCTCAGTAGGGTTTTCCGGATGAGTGCGCTCATCGGCATCCCTTGAGGTCAGTCCATGGGCAGTCGTTACGCATTGCTAGTGCCGCTGACGGTTTGTGGTTAAACCCACTGCCAGGGTACTGACGAGTCATTAGAGTCCCCAACAGACAGTTTCCCATGTTCGGGCGAAAGGTTGTAGAGGCCGTATGGTTTTATGGCAGGGTTCGGAAAATGCACGTGCGTTTACGCACGTGTTATTTTTCGGGCAGATGATACTGGTCGGCTTTGGTTTAAGCCAGATCCGAGTATTATATTGAGTAGGTATAATATCTTTGTCTCAGTTGCATTTGTATTCGGTCGTAATACAAATGCGGGTATATTTATACAGTTTCGGGGTTATCCTGAAAGTCGTTTCAGGATCACTTTTGGAAGTTGCCAGTTTCCAGTTTTCTATCAGCCGTCTTTTAACATTCGGTTAAAGACGGATTTATCTTTTCTTGGATGAGAGTGAGTCATGCTTCTAGAAGCTTCTAGAAGGTTCTAGATGAGGTGACTAGGATTAATTGGTGTTGAGTTTTCATTGGATGCATTAAAGGCTTGATGAGGTGTTTATGTGAGTCATTGTTTTCATTAATGATTCTTGTTTTGGTTAAGATCTTTTGTGAGAAGCTTTTCTCTTATGGTCACCACCTTTGCTCCTACACTCACCCTCCTCATTCTATATATATGGCCGGCCCTATTCCCCTCCTCTCTTGATCTCTCTCACTTGTTGTTTCACTTGAAAAGATATGATAGTATTTGGGGTGCATGGAATTTTACAGTTCATTTCATTCCATCACCCAATTTCCTCGGCAACTTCATTAACCGATCGTCCACGGATTTGGACGAAGTGAGACAAAGTCATCTACTCAATCTCTACATCATTCTTGGTCGTCTCTTTTAGCAAACTTGACGATCGAGTTGCCTCAAGTCAGAGGCGGGAGCCCGTTTAAAGAATCGGTGATGTGGTGCCACCTCGACGAGGATATCGGAGATCGAAGAGATCAGAGCAGCCGCAACGGAGCGTGGGATGATGGTTGAAGAACGAAGGACTCGGATCGTTCGGTATAACCTTTCTACACTCTTTACAGTTTGTTAGTTTAGCAATAATGGCAGATCCGGGTTAAAGTATACGATAGCGCCAGTCAAAAAGTTTTTGTTCCGTATTTGGCGTCTGTAGAGTGCCGGGGCGCTACCGTAGACTTACAGTGGTATCAGAGCCTCACCATTTTGCTATACTAACTTGTGCTAACGCGTTTAAAACATCGATCGAACCGGAAATCAAAAATCACATTTTTTCAATTTGACAGTTTCTGTTGATTTTAAATGGTCTCCTAAAATTTTTCTGTACATCTCAGAAAACTGTGCAGGCATTTATTAGAAAGACGACAAAATTTGGGCTCGTGACCCCACCAAACAACCGCGGAAACGCGGTCAAACCCATGGTTTGACCGCGCATCCGCGGCCACTTGGTGAGATCATTCTCCCAAATTTGGTCAGTGGGTTCTTCTCTGGATTTTGTGATCTTTGGTAAATATCGTTTTGGCCCAGATTTTGTTACTGTTCACCAGTAAGTCGTGGGGCCCACTTTTTGATATTTGGTCGATCGAAATTTAAACACGTTAGTTTACAGTTCTTACATTATATCTCCGACTGGGAATGTCATTTGATCGGTAAACCGCGTCTGATTGCTATAGTTCTTTTAGACGGGTTTGCGAACGTGACATTCGCGTTGATGTTCTGTGTTGTGCTGTGATGTTGCGGATTTGTCGTGATGGATAGCAGTGTGCAATGGTAGTACAGTTTGTGTTTATTTGTACATTTGATATTGCGGGGCGAGCGTCCAACATGTGGACTGCCGTCACTTCCTGTTGTATAATATTCTTTTGGGGCACGACCAGGTTGCGGTCGATGTACCTATTGTACTATTTTTCATTACTGTACTAGGTTTTGCCCCGAGACGGAGTGCACGGATAGCCGGGTTCTGAGAAGCAACGGGTCCGCATCTCATGGCTTTGAGAGGCAGAGGGGCCCCACTCTAGAATTGGCAGACTATTCGCCGCACTCGTAGGGGGTACAGGTTGACCCAAAGAGGGGTGCCCAAGATTACCGGATTCCGTGAAGTGCTGGGTGGTCCATTCACTATGCTGTAGGGGGCTGCCTCGCTTCAGGTTTTGGCGGGTAACTTGCCGCACCCGTAGGGGTCTAGGTTTCATTGCACAGGCTATCCACACGACAGGGGAACGTCGGGTTTCAGCAGCGGCTCTGTGAAACCCGGGAATCCCAGAATATCTGTATTGTTCTGTGATGCTTATTACTTTTCTGTAATGTTGCATATTATCATGCCTGGAGCGATTATTGTATATTGGTTTATATACTATTAGATGTTGTATATGTTTTACACCCGCGCTAGTCCAGTCCCCGCTCTGTCGTTAGTTAAGTAACCTAACGAGTGATGACGGGACCCAGTGACGAATGCGGATGGCATATACGTACATTTTATTTTCGTTCTTTTCTGGTGTGATTAAATGATGGGACTGCGTTGATTCTGATCAATGCAAAGTTAAACAAACCTGTTTGGATGTTGTTGGAACAAATTTAAAAAATGTTATTGCAAAGACGTTTCCTTTTGTTTTGCATAGCGGTATTCAGTGGAATATCCTGCACCTCATTCGACGGGGCAAGGGCCGATATCCCTTCACCGGGACTGACCCCTTGGGCAGAAGTTTGCGTCAGGGTAATAACTTCACTATAGTCGATTACATGTTGCTTTGCATCGCGGTATTCAGTGGAATATCCTGCACCTCATTCCACGAGGAAAGAGCCGAGATCCCTTTACCGGGAGTGACCTCTTTAGCAAAAGGTTTTCGCCACTATATTTTATAAAAAGCTATCAGGTTCCTTCAACGAGATCAAGTTCATTACGTTAAAGGTTTTTCGCCAAAAACCAACCGTAGCCCTCCGTCGTTTCTTATGGATGGTCAGTAATATTCAAGCTATGTTTGTTGGCTTTCGTCAAGGCATAGTGTTTGGTAGTTGCTGGGGTATTCATTTGTTACATAGATAGATGTGTTGGTTTGGGACAGTCGTATTACCTTGTTGGCTTTCGTCAAGGGTATGTACGGGTGGGTTCAAATTAACAAGATAATGACGGGCAGAACTTGACATGTGACTTATGATTTGTTGACATTCGCCAAGGTCATAAGAACATGGGGTAAAAATCATATCGGGAGTTTCTAATGAAACTGAAACTTGCCAGGCATGCGCATACCTTCTGGAGTGTGATAACGCGAGTGGATTCCGTCACGTTATCATGCGATGAGAGTTGGATCCTGATTCCCACTGATGAGTTGGTTTACTCTTCGGGTGATCCCGATTGATTCTTCTTTAGGTTTGGAGGAGAATTTGACAGGACAGTGGGAGGTTTCCGGATTAGATAAAGTGATGACCATTCTGATCTAGGTTAGAGTGCACGCAGAGTGTTTCTTTTCTCTCTCTTTGGCAGCGACCTTTGACCGACCCTAGACTATGACTCAGTGACCAGGTTGACCGAACCTTCTTAAAATACTGGCTTTTGGATTGTCTGAGTTGCATAAGTCATTACCACTCATTCTTTTACCCTTTGAATTTCTCAGAACACCCGTATTACTATGGATATCCACTTCCATTGGATAGATCCATCGTATGGTTATATACGAACTCGAAGGGACTTCTTCGAGGATGGATCCAGGTTCAGGAGAAATAAAATTGGTTTATTCAGTTGTCTTTTATTATCGCCTTCTCTCAGGTTGCAAGAGCTCCTTGGTTTAGGAGAGTACACCTATTACGCTTATTGGATAGTCTTATTCCAAACCATAGGCTGGTGCCGAAAGGTAGGGAATGAAGAAAACCAATTAGCCTAAGTAGGGTGTGCAGAAGGTAATATGTAAAGACAAAATAAAGGGATTAGAAAGAGGGCAAAGTAAATTGCGACTGATATCATTCACGACCAAAACCGCGTACTTCATCGCCACTCCTATTTCACCTTTAAAAGAATAAGGTATTATTCAGTTGTCTTTTATCATCACCTTCTCTCGAGATGCGAGTACTCCTTGGTTTAGGAGGGTACACCTATTATGCTTACTGGATAGTCTTCTTCCAAACCATAGGCTGGTGCCGAACGGTAGGGAAGGAAGAAAACCATTTAGCCTAACAATGGTGTACAGAAGGTAACGACTAAAGACAAATAAAGGGATTTGGAGAGACGGCAATAAAATATACGGTTGAAGTCATGAATTGGATTATGGAAGAGGCATTGCTATGAATACCAGGATACCCCTACGAAACATTTTCATGTTTCAGTGCATTGTTAAAGAAAAACTGTTTTCCCGATTAGACACTTACTCCAAGGGTATGTATTTACCAGGTTTCATTCTCATATTTGTATGGTTTTACAGATGATGAGTGGGAGTAAGATATTGGGAATTAGGTGATCATCCTCATTATATCGGAATTCGTTGTAATTGGTGATATTTGAGGAAATCGCCAGGGTACAGTTTTCAACCTACGACGCACAGGTTTTGAGTTGTTTAACTCAGCGGACTTATACAGAGTATTGTATGTCGTCCAGTGTCCATCAGGACAAAGGGGTAGGTCCTCGTACTATATTCTGTTTACTTATAACTTCTCTAGTATTTAGACGAGTGTTTCGTAGAAATACAAGGTCTAAGTTTTGAGAAGTTGTGGGTATAAGAATAAAGTAGAGAACCAGGTGTCACAAGTATCGGGATTCTTCAAAGAGATCGAAGATGTAGATTCTTGTGATTGGTATTCAGATGATAGTAATGGTTTTGAGAAACGAGTTTTCTCTTTCAGGTTACTCATAATTGGATGGATTCCTAAGTTGAGTAATGCTGATTAGCCTCCTTCCATTAAGTTGATATGCACTGGAGACAGTAGCATGATTTGAATCTGGTTCCAATTAAATTAGTGCCAAAGTTTCTATATTGGATATAGAATAGTTCGTACCTTAAAAGATATTAAGGTACGGGGAGTTGTCCAGCTTATGCTTAAAACCAGACTCTGGATAACTCAGGGCACGTTTCTGTAGTGGCTGTTTGTGGGTTGACCCTGGCTATGACGAGGGTTGATATTCTACCATTTGGAAGATCAATAGTGATATTGTTCTTGACTCGCCACAGTTTTAGTAAAAATGGATCTTTTTCAGAAAACAGTAGTGGGAGTATGGTAGAACTGGAAGTGATTCCAGAACCGCAAACGATTACGGAAAATTTAATAGGACCTATATATTCAATCAGGTTTGACATTCCAATAGCCACTCCGCAGGTATGGTAGGTAACCTCAGACGTCCGAGAGGTACTTCGGTAGCCTCAGAGAAGGTGACAGGGAGGTTCTTATCTACCAAGACTTGACACTACTGTTGTTCCAGGATATGAGACCCGGTAGGAGGGTTGTCGTAGTCAGTGGGAGCAGCGGAAGCATAGTGGGCAAGATGCTTATATCTATTTATAGACTTGAGCAGTTATAGCGGAGATAGATCATCTAATTTTGATGTGACAGTCATGGGTTTGACTTCAATCAGAATAAGGGATGGATCTGTTAAGAAGGTAGTAGGGTGTGATGTCATGGTATCTGGATGACATACACAGAGTAGGAAGTAAAATTCCTATACTACGATCGGTTGAACTGTGGTCGTCACACAGTTGTTTCTCCAGACAGGATATGGATATAATATTTGACATTCTGGTTTCTAGATCTATGGTTTTAGATCTGGATTTGGGTAGTTTCCCAATGTGGGTACTTTGACAGATATTCTAATGGTTTTTAGAATAGTTGACTCCTAGCATGGTGGTGTACCTGCAGGTGATGGAGTCACCCTCTCTAAAGGTGTCTTACAGACTAAAGAGGAGAGGGATGTGCATGATTGGCAGATCACTTGCTTAGGCAATTGAGTCAATCATGAGATGTCAAGTACCACACCAAATGTTGGTTTTGCACTAGATGCAATAAGTTTGTATTAATCCAATCCTGGAGAAACATAAGGAAGCAGTTTTAGAACATAAGTACATGTTCTACGGATTTGATGACGGCAGCCTCCTTCGGGAGACGGTTATCATTCCAAGCTTCAAAGGTGACATGGTTGACAGAGTGATTGTCAGAGTTATAGTTTTTCCCTCTGACGAAGAGGGACAGTATTATGGACAGGTGGTCCAAAAGGATACTGTGGGTGGCATGGTGCCCGATACTGATTAGGTTCAGTGATCGATACAGTCTAAGAAGTTTGGATTTGGAGTTCATTTATGAACTAGGTCCCATCAGATATCCAGACATATTCTAAGACAGGTATTACTCAATTCGGAAGATGGCTTTCTCCGCGAACTTGAGATTAAGAGAGATATAGAAAGAAGCTTCTAGGCGGATCCACTCACTAAGGCTATTTCTCGAACACAATAGTTTTACAAACGGGCTTTGTGATACTGATTAGTAGAGGTGTTGGATGATCGGTTTCACACGGGCTGTGAGTAGTCGACATCGCAATAATTAGCCTTGAGTGCAAATGGGAGATTGTTGGAGATAGTGCCCTCATAGTCAATTATTGGATCGCAGGTACGTGATTGCAATGATTGCGGAGGACCTATACCAGTAGGACAATCTTACTCGAGATGATAGTATGCTATCTGGTTTGCCTTTATCAGTCGTGTACATGATCAGGTGACTGATTACATGTTACACTTTGATAGAGCCCTTAGGATCTTGCTTTACCACCAACAGTATGATGGCGATCATATACGTGAGAGTTGGGTGGTTTATACGCATATCCTTAATTGTGGTCCCTAGTCGTGGGAGTTTCGAGACAGGGCATCGATACTCCGGAGTAGACTAGTGTGTACAGTCGAGACCCCGACGAGGGGCGGTGGCCGGTCTCACAAGCCACTGGTGTCAGTTGGATCACCTAAGATGTATACAGGTGCTCATTGGGTTATGAGTACACCGGACAGGACTCGCCGGGAATCTGCTAGTTAGTATTATATCTACCGTCAGATAGCAGTTCCCTGGTGACATGTGTACAGGTTAGTTCATCGACCTGAGGTCGTCATTTGTCTCGTGTGAGTTCCCACTGTACTTTGATTTCTACCCTACCACGGCTTAAAGGAGTCGTGCAAACAGGTAGCTTTTGGGTACAGTCCCGAGCCATATGGAGGCACGTGAGCGGATCGGCAGGGGATTCGTCTCTCCCGGTATTGGGGGCGAGGTCGTGCTGTGTCTAGGAGAGCCATTACACAAAGACCATGGCCATGGCAGGAGATTTACTGGTAGGTACTCCAGTAGTATCTCAGGGTGTTATTGGGCTTCACTCCGACACGACTTATACGGCTATTGGGGGTCTGACGTTACTAGCCCCCTAGGCAGATATGCGATACTCATAGACGAACGGACCGGACTGTATATACATTTTCACTGTTAGGCTCAGTAGGGTTTTCCGGATGAGTGCGCTCATCGGCATCCCTTGAGGTCAGTCCATGGGCAGCCGTTACGCATTGCTAGTGCCGCTGACGGTTTGTGGTTAAACCCACTGCCAGGGTACTGACGAGTCATTAGAGTCCCCCACAGACAGTTTCCCAAGTTCGGGCGAAAGGTTGTAGAGGCCGCATGGTTTTATGGCAGGGTTCGGAAAATGCATGTGCGTTTACGCACGTGTTATTTTTCGGGCAGATGATACTGGTCGGCTTTGGTTTAAGCCAGATCCGAGTATTATATTGAGTAGGTATAATATCTTTGTCTCAGTTGCATTTGTATTCGGTCGTAATACAAATGCGGGTATATTTATACAGTTTCGGGGTTATCCTGAAAGTCGTTTCAGGATCACTTTTGGAAGTTGCCAGTTTCCAGTTTTCTATCAGCCGTCTTTTAACATTCGGTTAAAGACGGATTTATCTTTTCTTGGATGAGAGTGAGTCATGCTTCTAGAAGCTTCTAGAAGGTTCTAGATGAGGTGACTAGGATTAATTGGTGTTGAGTTTTCATTGGATGCATTAAAGGCTTGATGAGGTGTTTATGTGAGTCATTGTTTTCATTAATGATTCTTGTTTTGGTTAAGATCTTTTGTGAGAAGCTTTTCTCTTATGGTCACCACCTTTGCTCCTACACTCACGCTCCTCATTCTATATATATGGCCGGCCCTTTTCCCCTCCTCTCTTGATCTCTCTCACTTGTTGTTTCACTTGAAAAGATATGATAGTATTTGGGGTGCATGGAATTTTACAGTTCATTTCATTCCATCACCCAATTTCCTCGGCAACTTCATTAACCGATCGTCCACGGATTTGGACGAAGTGAGACAAAGTCATCTACTCAATCTCTATATCATTCTTGGTCGTCTCTTTTAGCAAACTTGACGATCGAGTTGCCTCAAGTCAGAGGCGGGAGCCCGTTTAAAGAATCGGTGATGTGGTGCCACCTCGACGAGGATATCGGAGATCGACGAGATCGGAGCAGCCGCAACGGAGCGTGGGATGATGGTTGAAGAACGAAGGACTCGGATCGTTCGGTATAACCTTTCTACACTCTTTACAGTTTGTTAGTTTAGCAATAATGGCAGATCCGGGTTAAAGTATACGATAGCGCCAGTCAAAAAGTTTTTGTTCCGCATTTGGCGTCTGTAGACTGCCGGGGCGCTAGCGTAGACTTACACTTTTTCCCAACGCCCACTTCCTCGTAACCCCCGCCTCGTGACCCGCGCCCACCTCCCTGACGACCTCACCCTCGATCTCAACCGCCTTCGAGATCCCAGCGCCCACTCCCCCTTTCTCTCAACCGCTCGACCTCACTCTCTATATCTCTATCTCTCCCACTCTCTCTCCATCTCTTCACCTTCCTCTACCCCTTCCTTACCGACGAACCCTCCGGCGATTACTCCCCCTCACCTCGTTGCCCAGACCACGCCAGCACGTCATCCCAAGCCATCAATCGAGCTCCACCACCGGCCCCACACTCGCAACCCAACGCCACCGGCTACCTCTACTTCCTCACAGCACCGTCGCCTCTGCTCTGAAAACCCTTCACCTCTTCTGCAACTCCGCACCCGAGCCCTACCTCCTTTGCCCTCACTTTCGAGCACTCATAGCGCTGCATCACCTCGATCCCCACTTCTTCTCGCCTACGCCCCACGGGCATCAACTTTGCAACCGCACCCATCCTCCTCCTTCACTTGGTGCTCCCCGAGACCTGAACCACCGCCGCTGCGGCCACCTTCGGCGACTACCACCATCAGTCTCTGTCAACCCCATCTCAGCAGCCTCATGTCGCCTATATGCTCAGACGTGTCGTGGCTCGTACCCCCCTCCGTGCCATACCGTGTCCGCCTTCGTGCCACCCCATGCCCGGTCTAATGCACACACCGTGCCCACTCCTACACCAGCACCGTTCTTAGTGGTGCCTAGTACCGTGTTCAGTACCATGTCGTACCGTGCCACACCCGCACCACGTCAAGACCATGCCCACTACTGTATCACGCCCGCGTCGCCGCATCCAGTACCGGGTCACTGTTCATTGCGCATGCGCCACGTACCAAGCCCAACATCATACCGTCTTGTGTATCGAGACGAATCCTGCACGTGGTGTCGCTTCTATATTAGCGACCGAAGGCAAGCGAAACCTCACTTGCTTTAACATGATACGTACTTAGACCTATAAATTCATGTTAATATTGTACTAATTATTGCGAATCCGTGTTATGTAGTATGCTATCACATATATTTTGTATGCCATCATCGTATTAAATCTAAAGTGTTAGTTTTGAGCATAAACGGATTGTTCATCTCAGAAAACTGCATTTTAATATCTCTCATTCATATCAATTTTGTTATATATCGGTGCTATTAATCAGTGTCTGCTCGGTAATTACAGATTACAGGTATTCATGATATAATACAGGAAACACACTCAATATCATGGATATAGCATTTGGGAGCCGACACTGCAATCAGAACAGAGAACCGACCGATATTCATATAGTTCTTTTGCAATAAACATGTGTGCACACAATTTTGGTCCAACACAACACAAGTGTGCACTTAGCTCTTTGATGACTTGGACCATGGAGCGGCTGCCCATGGCACTAGTGGGCATATGTGAGTTGATGTGTGTTAAATTCAAAAAGGTGTGATGTGAAATAAAGCATCAAATTTCCCTCCAATTCCACTGAGTACAAACCAGGGTTATTTAGAGAAATCAAACAATACCAGTGGGCAAGTGGAGAGCACACATGACCACCACACCAAGACGAGCCTCATTGCTCGGACTTGGACCGGCGAGAACCCTCTAAATGACCGGCATCACCGGGCCCCCTAGCTCCATTTCCCCCCATTTTTCTTCTGGTACTTTATAGGCATCACATCATCCATTCTATATTGTTTGTTTATTTTATTTTGATGCCTATAAATACCAGAATAGATTAGAGCCAAGGGGTGCATATAATATATATCATTTTCATTTTCTTTTGTTTTTGGTTTAGCTTGAGAGTTGTGTGAGCTTAACTTGGATTTCTTCTTCTTCTTCCCTCTTGGAGCATTCTTTCGAGAGCTTCATTATGGAGGTTGAATAAGTAACCAATATCTTGTACCTCAACTTATTCAAGTGTTAATACAATTGCTTTCTTTTTGTTTTGTTTATTTGCTTCTTTTGTTATTTTCTTTTCTTTTTATCATGCTTAGCTAATTCTTTGGTTGTAGTAATGGTGAGGAAGTGAGATGAAAGGTTTTGCCTTCCTTCTCCTCTTGTTTGTGTTTAATATGCTTAATATGATTCTAACTTAAAGATTGTTTATGTATTGATGTGATATGGTATTTTGAAACCATGGTTACTTTGTAACCTCTTCATATACCATATTCACTCCCTTTCCCAATTTCACAATGTTTAAATTATAATCAATTTGGTGTTAAATTTGCTAAGTTTAGATACGGTATTTTGTGACCAAGTGCTTGACAAACCCTCAGTTTTCATATACCCTATACTATCACAAACACTTAGCAAAGTTAACACTAAAACTAATTGCTCTCACTCGCTCCTTTGGGTTTTTTATGTTGGCGTATGCTTGCTAACCCTTGTGCTTAGTGTTGATACTTCAAGCTTGGACATACAAATAGTAAGTGAATAATACGGACTCTTTTCATTTTTTGCGTCAAATATCGGTAATTTGATGATTTGTGCTTCGCAACCGCCTTGACAAGTCATGCTTCACGCTGGAATCGACACAAGGACGGACAACTCATAAGCAAGGGAGCGTCGAAGTAATCGTCACGATTCGACCATCCGAGCCAAAACCACGGCCATTTCTTTCTTAAATTGTTTTCTTTGTTTTCGTGTTTTATATTTTTGTGACAAACCAACCAATTCATTATTTGTTGAACCTTAAGAAACAAAACCTAATACACAATTCCCTGCGGATCGACCAGTACATGCCGGCTCACTACAACGTGCTGTGCACTTGCGGTTTATAAATTTTAAAACGAGACCAGGCTCGCGTGCACATCCATTTCCTTAAAACGATTCCATTTTCAAAACATACGGTTTGCGCGTGCGGGTGACGTCCCAACAAGTTTTTGGCGCCGTTGCCGGGGAATTTGTAGTCAATAGGTATTGTTATTTCTGGTTTGTACTAACAAACTAACTACTAACTCAAAATTCTTTCAAAACTAACAAAACACGATTTTTTTAACTTTTCGCTCTGTTGTTGCAACCTGCTATCACTCTGTAATCCAACTTAAAAATCAAAGTATACTATTGGAATACAAATATATTCTGGAGAACCCATAAAAAAAATTGCTCCTAATATTTTACTTCGGCCGGCGACATTAGTGAAATTTCCGGCGCCGCCGGTTCCCTGGTGGAAGTTTGGGTGTTTTCTTTTTGTAGTGTCTCCAGTGCTCTAATAGTATTTTATTAGTATTATTTGATTTTTACAATTTTATGTGTGCAGGAATTAGGGCAGATATATCGCTTTTGGCACTAAATATCGTATTTTCTGACATTTGCAGATTTTTACGGAATTACGAGGAGCGATCATGCGGAGTGGGGCTCAAATTCAATTGCAAAATGTTAGTGAAGTATAGTGCCAAAGATCCGGTTAGTTTGACCCGCGTAAGCGAACATTCAACTACCCGTAATCATTTCAAAGGGTTTTTCTTAAACCAAACTCACATCGTTACGTATTTCCTAACACATTCTTCGAAAATCTGACGCATTCCACTATTCTATCTTCTGCAGGATTCTTCGCATAAACTTGCCACCAATTGCACAGAGAACTAACCCGTATTTGTTGCAGCGCTTAACCCTAAATAGAAAAAGAATTGCTTTATTGATTGAATTCTTGAATTCTTTTATTGATTTGGGCATTTGGATCTTAATAGGGATCTTAAGGGCACGAAACCAAACAAGATACATTAAAGGATTTCATCACCTTTTTCCATAGCCCACAAATCATAAAAACTGCATTCTTGCATACCCACAGTAATTTAAAATCAACTAGAACTTTGATTTTAAGGACTTCGTGCTCATTAGGAGAACTTAATTGTATTTAGAACACCACTTAACGGTATATCGTTCACGGGGTGTCTAGGCAAGTGTTCATGAGAAAGGGTTATTCTAATTAAGGAATTTCGTGAAAGCGTTAGAAAACCTCCCCTTATCTCTGCACTTACCTGGCTTTGTTATCCGTATATCTTGAGCCCGTTTCTCGACACAGTTTTATTTCGACAATCAGGTTCTTGAGCAGGTTTAGTTTACTTAGCATAACATACACTGCTATGGGTGTGATACTCTTGGTTTTTGTGATTCTCGTGAATTCTTAATAATATGGGTGATACACAATTCAATTCAATTTTTCATGATTTTTATTCCTTTGTTTATACTCGGTCCCAATTCTTTTGTTCAAATTGCAATGATTCTTCCAACATTCATGAAAATTGTCCTGTTCTAGGGGGTGACCAACCGTCCCAGAGTTTTGCTAACGATCACCCACCTAACACTCTTGAACCTAGTCCCACTTCAATTATAGACCTAACGATTGAAGATTTAGAGAAAGAGTTTGACAGGATGATGGCTTTAGCATCACCACCGTCACAACCCTCCCTTCCTGAAACAACTGACCCATCATTAAGGAATGATAGTGAGATGGATGCTAGGTTGACCGCTTTAGAGAAGGGTATTGAAGTGATAATTGTGGTCAAGAATCAAACAGCTGCGACGCTAACCCTGTTTATATAGCAGTCTGAGCAATTGTTTCACGCTCAAGCTCAATCTTTGGCTAGAATCGAAGAGTATGTAGCTGTAGTGATTCTAAAGAGTGAACAACGTCAATTAGAACCTAATAATGTCGATGTCTATCATCAAGGAAGTCACCCGAGTGAGATAAACGATCAAATGAATTTTGATGATTTCATTGATGATGATGCGAATGAATTGACTAAGTGTTATCAGGACATACAGGAAAACTCTCTAAGTTGGTCCACCACTAACCTTCAGGTACCCACTGAACCTCCTGTCACTTATGATTTTGAGGTTGAATTAACTAAAATATTACTTGAAAAAGAAATTCATGAACCTACTGATTTTTGCGCTCCGATTTTAAAGGAGGGAGCTTGTGAATTTGAAAGGTATGGTTGGGATAGATTGTTAGAGGAAATCAGTGATCAGGAACCCACAATTTTTGTATCACCAGTTGATATTGTTTTGGAAGAAACGTTGGTGTGGAAACCTACTTTTTTAGATGACATGAACCTACCCAGATATGAATGTGATGAAGGAGAACTAGTTTTGGGAGAGTTATTGAGCTGTAACGATGAGAATAGGATTGCGGAAGATTATAGGGAGGAAGGCAGAATTGAAAAACATTCTTTCATGTCTAGTTTTGAGGAGATATTTGCTGATAGACTTGATATTCTTTGTGAGATTGAGTTAAGAACAATTTGGGATCATCCGATGAACCTTTCCTCTTCTGAACGTTTTGCGGATGAACTCCAGTTTTTAAACGAACTTGACTTCAAAACTCAACACGTGCTTCTTGAAAATTAAATTCATTCAGGCAATAATTCTTTGACCTTTTCAAAACTTCATCTTCACCTTCAACATCTTCCGGTCCCTACTTTTACATGCCTAGGCCTTTCACTAACATCTAACATATATATTTTCTTTTTCTTTTTCTTTTTTATATACACATTCTTTTACCAGCCCTTGCACTATATAGACAAAATCTTCAAATGGCTGGTATTAATTTCTTAACTAATCCAATCTTTTAACTTGTATATACTGTAGTTATTCTTAGGTTTTTATTTTTGAATAAATTCTCACCCTGATGTCTAAGTCTAGCTACCAGAGACGAGGGCAACGATTAGGACATCGTAAAACTTAGGTTTAGGGGTGAGCTATGCGTTAATTTTGCTGCATCATGTGTATATTCTGCATTGCATACATATTAAAAACCCATAAAAATTGAAAAGAAATCTTCAAAAAACATAAAAACTTGTTCGTCATATTAGCTAGCGAGGGAACTTAGATTCGAAGTCTGACGGTTCGGGTAAAAGGATAGAAATAACTATATCTTTTTCGAGAGATTGACGACCCTAAAAATAACCCTCCTTTGAGTTTAACCGTAGCTAATATACGTCTTTTATACACTTGACACGTGTCCTATGTTTTTGAGAATTTGATGAATGTCTGATATGTTTTTAACCTTTTTAAAATTGATAAAACATCTTAAGGATCAAACAGCTTTGTTATGAGATAAGTAATATCAAGAATTATTCATGAAGTAAAGTGAATATGAAGGATATTATTGAGGTTTTAATATGAAGCTACAAGTCTGAAAAATAACCCATCAGGAACATTGTTGGAGTATTACTGATTGATCTGTATTTTAGAGTGTGTAGTAGTAATAACCGCAATCAATAACGGTGTCGCGTGTAGCTAGACCGAGATGAGTACGGGTCGTCATCAGGGATATGTGGAATCTTTCAATCTTACTTTAGACGTGTTGAAAAAGAGGAAGAATAGTGAAATAAAGAATAGTGGAAATAGTTTCTAGATCTACGTCAAAATACGGATGTAGAATACAGATCTAGTTTGAAAACGAATATAGATTTTATAAGAAGAATGCTTGTAGGGTTCGTTCGGAATTAGTAGTCATGGACGAATAATAAAGATTACTCCTTTTATCTATTGATAGATTTAATACTAGATAGATAGTGATGAATGAGAATTAGGGTTCTTGGAAGAAACTAGGAATTCCCCACTATTGACCCTTGTCCTTTCATTGATCTCTATTCATGACTAGCCCTTAACAAAACAATCATTAATCTGATCTCAAATCGCGGTCGAGACTAGCAATAAATTGGTAGCGCGCCCGATAAGGATGTTAACATTTATTTTGCGAATGTTTATAAACTTCATAAGACTTAAAAGAAGTTAAAACATTTTTTCATCCATTGATCTACCCTAATCTTACAAACCCTATCAAGCGGAGAATTACTCGCGCATGATGGAGATAGAAGAAGAACGGATAGAGAAAGAATTCAAAATTTAAATGCAGAAAATAAATGCTAAATAATGATCTACCTTTATTAATCAACTTCACAATTACAAAGCCTTCAAGTTTAGATTACAAGAGGAAGAAGAAGTTGCTCTCGATCTCTGCCTTGTAGGAAGTATATACTCCGTCGAATTTCACGTCGCTCTATCACATCGAATTGTGGACCTGTCGTGGATCTCGTGTTCTATGACGGTGATTTTCTTCGTGTAAAAGGTGATGAATTCTAACTTTAGCCCTCGGTCCTTTATATAGCCCTCAAAGAAGAAAACCTAGTTACCATATATGGTGATTTCCTAATATGGTAACTTTGCATATATGGTGATTTCCTAATATGGTGACTTTCCATATATGGTAACTTTCCATATACGGCGACTTTCTATGATTTCCTAATATGGTGACTTTCCATATATGACGACTTTCCATATATGGTGACTTCCTAATTTGGTGACTTTCCATATATGGTGACTTCCTAATATGATGACTTTCCATATATGGTAACTTTCTATATATGGTGATTTTCCATATATGGTGACTTATCTTTAGGATCCTACCCAAAAAATCCAGAACCCTAATTCCCTATAACTGCCGTGGATCCACCGCACATGGCTTGTTTTGGCTGTAGAACCGTGGCCGTTTGGTGTGATCATTACTTCAAAATTGTTGGGCTGCTTCATAGTGACACATGGAGATTTATTTGATGTTTAGAATCTTCATAGCTTTTCTGAGTCTCTGTCAGTATTGATTCTTCGATTTATTTAACTTCATCGGCAGATTTTTTATTCCCGACACTCAATATCTCTATCTCCTGACCTGAGCTAAACCTTGCAGAATATCTCAATGAATAATGTTAGTAATATTTGATTTTATTGAGATATTATCCTAACCATTTTATATGATATTATATTTTAAGAATATTGATTAGGGATATTTGATATGATATGTATATTTTAACTATCAAAATATTGTATAAATATAATATACATATATTTTCCTTCATAATGTTAATTATAATATATAAACACATGAAAATAGTATTTTTATAGATAAACCCTCATATGTGTCATATTTATAATAAACACCTTTTATTACATAAATATAGTAAGAAAAATGTCATATCAAATGCATAATATTTTCGACTGAACAAATACCTCCAAACTTAATTTTGATCGTCCCGAGCAAACTAGTTATTCAAGAGAGGGAGAAAGAAGAAAAGAAAAACTAAGTAGCACAATTTCGTAGGCAACATGATTTCATTGAGCATGAGCAACAAGTTGTTAAACCTCTAGGTGTCCCTAGTAGGAGGAGTGTTGTCTCCTGATGGTTTTCAGCGGATTACACCCACAAAATCCTATAATAAAAGAAAGATGGTGAAGGTTACATACAAAGATAAGAATTACGAAAGAAAGAACTTGAAAATAATAGTTTTCAACTACACCAGTTTTTTAGTTGCTATAAGCCCTATCTTAATGATCATGAAATAATGTTAGAAATCACATCATCTCTCAATAAAACATAGCCTTTAGTCTTCCTCCTTATATTTCTTCCAAACATTGATCATATAACCCTACGTGTGTGTAAAAGATATCCCTACACTTAGAGAATTCAATTCAAGCTATCATACTTTTGTCCATTTTCCAAAGTACTTTTTAGTCGATGAATTTTTTTGATGAAATTGCTCACACATCCTTCATGCGACCGTTAATACTTCTTGAGGTACTAACCGACCGATTACAAAATGTGCTCGCGTATTAAGGTGTAATTCCTCGTCTTGCAATACTTAAGGCTTAGTAGTGGCTCCCAAACCAGTTGGACTAAGGCATTAGGTGATAAAGCACCCTCGCTATATTTTTTTATGCTGCCTTAAACAATTACAAAACCAGTGTTCATTGTTTTTCTTCATTGCATATCTTTTTTTCATACTAAGGCTTTTAGACAAGAGTATTTCAAGGTATCCTCTACTATCCCAAGTTTCAAGATGTGTGTAAATGTGTATAGTAGGGTATCAACGTTCAAATGTTGGTCTAAAAGCCTTAGTATGAAAAAAAAAGTATAAGCGGTGAAGAAAACATCTAACTTTCTTACTTTTCTCAAACTATTTCTATCTTTCATATAAGTAATTTTTATCCTCAGATTAGTAATTTCCTTCATCTTACTAACCCTTGGGACAATGGCTCATAACTATTTATTACTAGTTTCGTTTAAGAAAACATCTAATTTTCTTGCTTTTCTCAAACTATTTCTATCTTTCATATGTAAATTTTCACTTTCAAACTTTCATTATCAAAAACTTTTTGTGCATAAATATAGTAATATGCAAAGTAATGCGTGAATAAGCGCAAACCTTCCCCAAACCTGTTTTCAGCAGTATCCTCACTGATGTCATCTGTTGAGCGTAAAAGAACTGTAGACTTGGAAGGAAAAGTTAGAAACGGGGACAAGAAATAATGAATGTGAAATCCTCCCCCAAACTTATTTTTTGGCTCACAATTTTGTAAAAAATTTATTTTCAAGTGCCAAAATATCCCCCCCTAAACTTGAGTAAAATAGTATTAAGCATTTAAAATTATTAGGTGTTAAAGTTATTGGTCAAAGTAAAGCCTTACAAAGACCAAAAGTCAACACCAACCATTCAAAAATTTTATCGATGATGCACCAAGGTTGGTGGAAGAACATGTCGCCTACTGATGTGAAGAAGTAGGGAGGAGATAAGAGGTGTAATGGAAAAGATTTACGTCTCGGTTTGTAGAGACGAAACAATGATGATGGATTACTTGCATTCTCATTCTTGATAAGAAGATGTGGCGGTTCAACTTCTTTGGGTTGGGGTTGATTCATCACAACGCCCATGTCTTCTAAGAATGCGAGTTCTTCAGCGAAGATTTCTTCAAAACTTTCATCGATATCCCGAATAATAATCTCATCGGAAAAAATGGGATGATACTCGGACTCCATAAAAGGTTCACATTTAGCGTTAGATGTTGACCCGGACAACAACGTAATAGCGGAGTCGAGATCAGTATCGTGAAGCTCTTCAATTTCGCTGCTGTCAGAATCTATTGTTTCAACAGAACACACTTGAGCATAAGGTTCGGAGGGTTTACTTCCCAACTTGTAAATGTTAAGCTCAATTGACATCTTTCCGAAGGATAGGGTCTTAGAGCCGTTTCGACAATTGATTATTGCATTGGAAATCGCAAGAAAAGGTAAACCTAAAATCACCGGAATTTGGTTTCGTGGGTTCTCTACAGGTTGTGTATCTATAACGATAAAGTTCACAGGAAATATAAATTCCTTGACTTTGATTAACACATCCTCTAGCTCATCCCTAGGTTGGGTGATAGATCGATCGACTATCTGAAGAGTGCAATGTGCCGGTTTTAACTCTCCGATCCCTAATTGCTCATAAACAGAATACGGAAGCAAGTTAACACTAGCACCTAAATCGAGTAAAGCACGATTGATATTTTATCCCCAATAGAAATAGAAATTGTAGGACTTCCGGGGTCCTTTAGTTTCTTGGGGAGTTGTTGTGTAAAAGCAGTATTCACATTACTCGCAAGGAAATTTTTTTTAGGTACTTGAACTTTTCTCTTTCTAGTGCACAAGTCCTTTAGGATTTTCGTATAAGACGGAACTTGTTGAATAGCATCTAGGAGAGGAATATTTATGTTAACTTACTTAAAAATTTCCACAATCTTCTCTATTTGTGGACTTAGTCTGTTGCCCCTTAACCTATTTGGATAAGGTGCTTTATCAATAAGGGTGGGGTCCAACATTAGAGAGGATTGTGGGGATGGAATGGATCCCAGAATTGGAGTGGGGATCATTTTAGGTAGATTCGAGAAAATGGGAGAAGTGTTCGAGCCTTGGGGAAAATGGAGAATAGGCTCGGACGAAGGTGGGAGACTAGACGAATTAGGGGAAGAAGTAGAAGCCGGGGTTTCAATTGATTCCTCATCATCAATCTGTTCACCTACTTGATTGTTCAACACTCTTCCTGATCTCTACGTAGTAACGGCACTCACATTATGACTTTGTGAGTGGCCAAGATTCGGTAGGGGTTGAGACGGAAGTTCCCCCCTCTCTCTATGACTCATTTTGGCGTTTAATCGTGCAATTTGTGCTTCTATCGATTTAATACTCTCACCGTGGGAGGCGGAGTTCTTTTTTATATTATCTATAGAAGACTTTATCTCGGCCGAAACTTGCATGAAATTTTTCAGAAACAAATTCATGGTTTGTTCGAGTGAAGAGGAATTATCGGTACTGGACAATTGCAAAGAATTATTATACGGTGCAGAAGTGTTGGCCGGATTTTGAAAAGGTTGCGATTGAAAAGAGTGCTGACTCTGTGGTGGTGGTTGCTGTTGCTATGGAGGAGGTCTTTGGTAATTGCTTTGGAACTGGTTTTGGTTTTGGTTTTGGTTTTGGTTCCAAGCAAAGTTAGGATGATTCCTCCACCCCTGATTGTATGTTGAAAAATAAGGATCGTTTCTAGGTCGCTGCTCAAAAGTAGCATTAGTTTGCTCATGACCTTGAAACGGTGCATTCATAGGACATTCTTCCGTCAAGTGTGATGGATCGGAACAGCAACCAGACACGGTCTTGGGAAGCATTACCTGGTTTATGGAGACTGGTGAGAATTTGTTTTCAATAGCGTCGAGTTTCTTTTGCATCGCTGCCATTTCGGCTTTTATAGTGATGGAAACATCGAGCTGATGAATACCTCCCCTAGATGAAAGTGGTCTAACGCTTTCCCACTGCAAAGTGTTTTCAGCGAGATCTTCCAGATATATCCAGGCTTCACGATCGTCTTTGGACATGAAATTGCATTGACACATGGTTTCTAGCATCTGCTTAGTCGCTGGATTAATGCCCTCATATATAATTCGATATAGATCCCATCTATGTATTCCATGATGAGGACATTCGACAAGCAGATCCTTGAACCGTTCAAAGCACTTCCAAAATGGTTCATTGGGAAGCTGGGTAAACTGGTTGATTTCGCTCCGAACACGGGCGGTCTTATGATTTGGGTAAAATTTCTTAAGGAATGCTATCACGAATTCATTCCAGTTGGTAATAGAGTGTGTGGCAGTATTATAAAGCCATTTTTCTGCCAAGTTGCACAAAGTGAATGGGAGAAGACGCAAGCGCATAGCATCTATGGACAATTGTGAAGTACCCATCATTGCGCATACGTTTTCGAATTTAGTGATGAAAACGTACGCGTCTTCAGACTCAAGCCCATGAAATTTAGGCAACAGGTTGATGTAGAGGGATTTAATTTCAAAATTATCCCCGTTGGCTGGTGGAATAGATAAACAGGTAGGAAGGGGACCGCGTATCGGATAGCATCTCTCTTGGAGAAAGATGCGCGGTGGATTCTGCTCACCTACGGGCGGTGGCAGGATGGTATTATAATTTGATGGAGTACCGTCCATCTCGGTCGATGTGTTGGGTGGTAGGGGAAAAGAAGATGAAGAAGCACCGACTTTGGAGTCGATAGCAGGAACGCGGACAAGACGGGCACTAGAATCCCATGTCCAGCCAAGTATGCACGTAAATACTCATATCTCATATCTCATCTCAGGCGCTGCATACTCAGGTCGGCCCTCATCCATCTCATATCATAACTCCAAAACGGTATTCTCCGGATATCCGCCGAGTCCTATAAAATCACTGGTAGGTAGTGCTCCCCTGCTAGGCTCACCGCCAAACAATACAAGTCTTCTTGCCCCGGGGTACCTCACCGGGTCCCCCATGTACCTACAGACAGTGCCTACCGCTTCTCGAATCGGGTATACTCACATCTCAGAACCGTAAAAACTCATGGTGGACGCCTCGAAATATCATATCAAGAGAAACCGTAACATTCCAAGAAATATATTATATTTTCCCTTTTTAAATATAATTTTGGTTCTCAAATCTAGAAATCGCATGAAATACGAGATATGCGAATATAGAACAGTAAAGTAAGCATTTCAAGGGAAAACCGCTCTTTTAAATTATCACGTTTTTCAAAGGTATCTTGCGGTTTCCTAAATCTACGAAATAGAAATGCAGCATCATATAAGAGTAAATATGTGGCTAGTAATGTATATATGTAAGTACGACGCAATTTACATGCGCAATAGGGAGAGAATTAATATCTAACTGTAAATGATAATGCAAACGATGCACTATATATTATCCATGGTAATTTCTATAGTGTGTGTGTCATGTCAATTACTAACGGTGAACCGTTAATAATTGTGTAGTGTCCAATCAATACAGTGTCAATGTATAAAAAGTAATAGGATGTGCAAGATAATGTTCATGCATAATCAATGTATATACTAACAACATAGGTTTATATTGTTAGTTATATGTATGCCCTAGAGACCATTACTGTACATTGGATGTATATTGTAGTGGATGCTGGGACATATATAGGTAGGACTTTCTTGCTCGACATGATAGTACGCTATCTGGTTGCTCTTTATCTTAACGTGTATACTTTATGTCTCTCTGTTACATGTTGATAAAGCCCTTAGGATGTGTGCTCGACTTCCAGGACTATGATGCAGATCATACTAGTGGGGCCTAGGTAGTCCATGAGTACATCCTTCATTGTTCCTAGTCGTGGGAATATCGAGACGGGGCATCGATATTCCAGAGTAGACTAGCGTATATCTTCTCGACCCATGCGATGGGCGATGGATGATCCCATATCCATTGGTGTTTGACATCGGAGATGGTATGCGGGTGCTCAGTGGAGACTGGGTACACTGAACGGACTCGCCGAGAACTCCCAGATGGTATTATACCTCACGTCAGATGGCAGTTCTCTGGTGACACTAGTACAGCTTAGTCTGTTGACCCGAGATCGTCATAGAGTCTTGTGTGTCTCCCACTGTGCTTTGATTTCCACCCTACCACGGCTCTACTGAGTTGTGCAAACAGGTGGTTATTGGGTACAGTCCCGATTCACATGGAGGCAATGAGCGATAGGAGGGGATTCGTCTCTCCCGGTATTGGGGGTTGATGCTGCGCTATGCTCGACTGGCCATAACAGGAAATCCCTGGCCAGGGTTGCAGTGATATACTGGTAAGAGTTATCAGTAGTTTCACGAATGTTATGGACCTCACGTCGGCATGACTTATCAAGCTACTGGGGTCTGACGTTTACCACCCCTAGGCGAGATATGCGACATATCAGACGAACAGACCGGACTATACGGTAAGTGTTACTGGTTGGATTCACAGGAGTGTGAGCGGGCTTGCTCGTCGATCTTCTGATCGCTCAATACCCGGGTGGCCGTTACGTTTAGCAGACCGCTTGCGGCTTGTGGGTGTTTGATATGATCATCATCTGCTGCCGGCGTATTGACGAGTCTTTAGAGTCCTACACAGAGGTTTCCTGGCTCAAGCGAAACGAAATAGGAGCGCATATGAGATATGTGCGGGACCGAGAATAATGCATGTATGTGATACCGTATTTCATTCTCGCGATGAATGTGTCGAATGGTTGTATGCGATATAACCTAGTTATCGAATCAAGGATTGATTCGATAAGCCGATACATTGGATACTAGCCGGTTATATGCGATATGACCGGATCATTGAATCAAGTGTTGATTTAATGATTTAATGTATAATTATATATTTGATATATTACTTTGTATTAACTAGTATTGGTTCACTTTAAATGGATTTACTCACTTGATTTGCACAAGTTGTATATGAGATATACTTTTGTGCACAAGATTGTATCATGTTTGATAATACATGCAAGTTTGGGTTTGTGTAAAGAATTGACCATGGTTATATGAATGGTTAGGGTTTCTTTTATTTACTTATTCATTTATCTATTTATTTTTAAAAGGTAAAGAAAACAAAATGGTTTCTTTTGGATGCTTCAAGCATCTTTGACCTAATGACCATTTTGTCTTCATCTCCTAAACCTAACCATTCTACTAACCTTAGTTGATTCTCTACACTAAACCATGGTTGTTGACATGATAAGTATCATATTGTTTTTATTTTTAAATAAGACTTATCATAATTCTTTATCATCTTCTTCTTCATCTTCAACTTGAAGAAAGCTTGCACCATCAATGGAAACTAGCCAAAATGAGTGAGAAATCCAAATCTAAAGTCTACCCACTTCCTATTTCTTCATCCTCTACCTCTTGCCAAGTTGTATAGGGTGTTTCCTTCACAAGTTTTCAAGGCTTAGTGAAGTTGGAGCTTGTTTTTGTGATGCCTCGACGTAGATCATCTTCGGCATCGAACCGACGATCAAACCCGCCCATTCTTCGATGATGCTAATGCTAGAGTCAAGGGTTCGATTTGGACAGCGGAGGGAGATCATCGCGGACCTTAGGAAGTGGTGGACTGGATCTACAAAGGTTGTAGTCACTTTCCCTTAGCATTTAATTCGATTGCATGCTTGCTTCGCCTATATATCTAGTTAACGATCCGTATTAGGGTTTGTAGGCACAAGGAATTTTTTGATTTGTGCATGTTTGATCACTTGTGAGACTTCATTAGTGTGCCTAGGAACCCTACAGTGGTATCAGAGCTACTAGGCATTGGATGTCGACCTATGGGGGGTTCTCACTGTGTGACAGTGTGGCGAAGCATAGGCTCTTACCCCCAGGGTGTCCCGAGACCGGAAGGTGTTCCGGCGGGTTGTAGTCATCGTGAGGGGGCATGCGTAAAAAGTAGCGGCTGAGGGACCCGTCGGTGCCACGGCGACCCCATTGGATGGGGTGGCTGCCTGACCTACAGTGGTATCAGAGCCTAGCTAGAGCCTTAGGCGAAGTCTAGACGGAATTAGAAGTCCGATCGACCCAAAACCCCGACTTTAAAATGCTCTCTGGACAATTCTGTAAATTGTGGATTTTTTAGTATTAAAAATATGCAGAAAAATCAGCAGGTAATCGTAAGAATTACTGTGCAAGCCGTGCCCATGATTCGACAAGAGTGCGGCGGAACCGCGGTAGAAGCAAGGCTTCTGCGGCGGTTCCGCGGCCGTATTATCACAGTGCGCAATACTGTTTGCACAGTAATTCCTAGATTCTGGTGTTGGTTTTCCTGGGAATATTTTAATATTTATTCCAGAGTTTTATTTTCTGGGTTGTATCAGGGACTCGGTGTTTCGATCGGATTGTCTAATTTTGTCAGTGTGGCTTTCCGGATAAATTTTTGAATATGTTAAAAAGTTCGACCGGATATAAATACCCACTTTTTCCCCTGTCGGGAAATTTCCAAGTGTTGGATTTTTCCATAGTTTAACGACGTTCTAAGTAGTGCAAGTAACGCGATGGACCCTCTAGAAGACAACAAACCTTAACTCGATTATGTGACCGTCTTGAACTGCCCTTTGAACCTTCGGGTTTGGGGCAGTACGGCGTGCCACATGTGAGGCGTTGGCTTGACCCTTCTACGGCTAGACCGTTGGTACTGAGGCACGAACTGAATATTGTTAGACTTATTTCATGTGTTGAGTAGTATCGGGAGAACTTGGGTGTTCGATTGTTCGATCGAAAAGTTTAGCATTTTCTATTTATCCGGAATTTGATACAATAATTGGAATTCACAAATTGTTATGAGATAACGGAATGAATATTATAAACATAGCACTTTAGTCTCACTTGATCGGTTGCCACGGAATTTTGATGTGATCAAAAGTCCGTCGCAATCACGTAGCGTACGCGGATACTCGCCGGGTAAACTTAATAGACAGCCTCACTCCATAGCCCCGACCAAGTGACTGTAGGAGAACCCCGTCGCCGAAAGCATCCGTTCGGGTGCTCGCGGTAGCGGTGTTCCGCCTTGGTGCACTTTATCGACGGCGTCGGGGGTGCGGCCGTCTACTGAAGTTTGCGACGAGCATTCGATCAGAATGTCGGGAATCCTGTTGAATTGCCCGACTTGATATTGAAAAGAGTTTTCGATAATGAGAATAAAATGCGGGGTTTATAATTGTTAGGCATGCGATGTCTAAAGAATTCATTTGATTGGGCATGTGATGTCTAAAGGAGTAGCGGATTCCAACTGTTGTAGTTTTACACTTTCTTTTCTGTGACCGTAAGTGTAATATGTGATACCGCCGGTTTCGTTGCTATATGTCAACGACAATTGGGATGGACATATTTACTTACGTTGATGACATGTGATGTTATGTGTTGCTGGATATGTTATATTGGATCGTCGTGTTTGAATAGCCGGGTTTTTTTTATGTGAGATGAGTGTTTTTTCATTTTCATTCATGTAAAAACTTGTATGTAATATTCTTTTATTGGGGCACTTCCAGGTTGCGGAAGTTGTCACCCATTGTATATTATTTACTTTTCCGCATTAGGATAGACCCAAGGAGGGGAGCACAAGTAACCGGGTTCTGGGGTCCAGTGGGAGACCAACTCGAGGAGTCGAGTCCGGGTCTCATAACCCTAGAATTGGTAGGGTTGCTTGCCGCTCTCGTAGGGGTCTAAGGGTGTGGGATTGGCTATTCATCACGACCATGGAATCCGTGTTTTATACTGGCTCGTATTGAAAACACGGACGTCCTAGTATATCCAATATTTCATATGATTCTTTCTGCTGCGTTATCTGTGATGTGATCATGCGATGTTCTGTGCTCTGTTTAGATAGATGTAGTATATAGTATATATGATATATTATATAGACGTTGCTTATGTTTTGCACCCGCGCTAGCCCTGCCTCGCTCTGCCGTTAGTTACCTAACCTAACGGTGCAGACGGGACATCGAGGCGAATGCGGATGGCATAAGCGTACGTTATATTTATCTGTGATGATTAGGTGGATTCAAATGATGGGATATTCATTAATGAGATTAATGAAAGAAAATAAACCTAATAGATGTTGTGGAATCGAATTTCAAAACTAAAACAGGTAGCTACAGTTCTTGCTTTGCATCGCGGTGTTCCTTGTAGAACATCCTGCACCTTATTCGATAGGGAAAGGACCGAGATCCCTTCACCGGGAGTGACTCCTTTAGCAATAACTGGCAGATGCTACATCACTCGGTTTGTCTTTTGATAGCTTCTATAGTTTATGCTTTGCACAGTGATATATATGATATATCCCGCACCTCATTCGACGAGGAAAGGGCCGACGATCCCTTCACCGGGAGTGACCCCCTTAGCAAAACTAGAAAAGCCTCAAAAACATTCCATTTAAAAACCATTTGATTCTGCAACGAGATCAAGTTCAAAGCGTTAAAGGTTTTCATAAAAACCAGCCACAACCCTCCGTCATTTTACGAAGTAGAGTACTTAGTATTCGTGCTGTGTTTGTTGACTTTAGTTAAGGCACAGTGTACGGTAGCTAAGTGATGTCTTCCTACACCGCATATGATGCGATTAGTTAGGACAGTCGCGTGACTTTGTTGACCTTACTTAAGGGTCATGTGGGTGGGTCTAATTAATCACGAAATGACGGGTAGAACTTGACTAGTACTTATGATTTGTTGACCATAGTTAAGGTCATAGGTGCTAGGGGTAAAAACCTTTATCGGGAGTTTCAAGTGTTGAAATTTGCAATGAGATTGCATACCTTCTATATGATAGTTGGATCCCGATACCCACTGCGAGTAATTGTTACTCCTGGGAGAGTTTTGCACTTTGCAATTAGCCGATCAAGTAGGTGTCTAGAAAGGTGTCAACAGGGTTACGCCTCTGGGAAAACGAAGTTTACAGTAATTAGGTCCGTGCGAAAGCACGGGGAACCTCCCTCAAAGTACCGACACTGGCCTGGCTGAAAGATTGGCGAACTTGTAGAGTGTAATTAATCCCGGCTAGTCTTTCCTTTTAGGGTTTGAAGGAAGATTTGATAAAAACAGTGGGAGCCATCCTGATTAGATAAAATAAATAGCCAATCTGATCTTGCAAGAGCGCACGCTGAGTGTTTTCTTCTCTCTCTCTCCAGGTAGCGACCATATCACGCCTTAATCAAGATAATAATATGGATGTTTTGACCGAACCCGCTTGTTATACTGAGCTGGGGAACGTTGGTCCCGCTCCAACTTATAATTGTTATAAGACAGAGCAGGAAATAGGGGAATACCAGATTTCCTATGCCGCCCAAACGAAGAAAGTGCATATGATGCATCTCCTTCGGGTATGTTCATTACAAATGACTGTTTCTCAGTATCCTCTGAATCCTGGGTATATGATACCGGATCAGGATCCCAGATATGTAAGCTGTTACATAGGGCTACAAAAAGGTAGAAAAACTGAAAACGGGTGATAAGTTTCATGAGACAGAAACCGGGGCAAGTGTTGCAGCCAAGTCTGTTGGTCACTATCACCCTGTATTACCAGTACATTGATTCTGAACAAATGCTATTAGATACCGAACCTGATATACAAAATCATATCAGTCTCTTTATTAGTAAAGATGGATATAATTTTGTATTGTTGGATAATGTTTTGAACATTTCCTATATCAAAAGTTGATCGGTTCAGGCACGTTATCTAAAAGCATTGACGTTCTAAATCAAACTGCAGTTCCTAGTATATTGAACACACACAAGAGGAAGAGTTCAGAAATGAACGAATTCTTCTTGAGGCATTGTAGACTAGGTCACATCAATGCGACCCGACTGGCTGAAGTTACATTTTAGATGCATATTTAAATCAGTTTGAATTTACATCTTATGAAACTTGCCAGTCATGTCACAAAGATTAGATGACCATAGCTCTGTTTATTAGAAACAGAGAAAGAGTTAGTAAACTCTTGGGACTGATACATGATGATGTATGTAAGGTCTCCTGTCTACACATGCCAGGACTGGTTCTTTATACTTCATTATATTCTCTGATAATCTCTCAAGATTCAGTCATATGTTCCTGTTGAAACATAAGTCTTTTGAGATATTCACAGAATGTAAGTTAGAAGTAGAGAACCAAAATACGGGTATAAGTATTATGTCCTATGATAAGATCAGGGAGGAGAATACTTATGCATAGAATTCCTGGACTATTCTAAAGGAGAATGAGATTCTCTCTCAGTGTTACTCCTTTGAATACACCACAGCACAACGGTGTATCAGGGCGGAGCAATTGCACAATATTAGATATGGTGTGCTATATGATGAGTATTACTGAGTTACCTATTTCCTTTTGGGGTTATGCACTTGAGAAGCTGCATACCTATTGAATTAGGTTTGAATCAAATCACTGCCTACCACTCCATATAAGATATGGTGTGGGAAGATCCTATCTCTTAAGCGAGTTAAGATTTGGGGTTGTCCGGCCTATGTTTAAAGCAAAATCCGGACAAGATTGAGGCAGGATCAGTTCTGTAGAACTGGAAAGGTTCCAGCTATATAAAACTGCAGTTGATGATTTGACAGAACCAAAGGATTCTATAGTTCCCGACGAACCTCAGCCTCTCCGCCGATCTAGTAGGGTTCCTCATCCGCCTGAGAGATACCTCGGTTTCTCGATGACAGTGGGAGCAAGGATTGCATCATGAGATGATGACCCAACTAGTTTCGAGCAGGCCATCGAGAGTAGGGACTCTGTAAGAATAGCTGGATGCTTAGCGATCTGAGATGGAATCCATGTACACCAGCAAAGTATGGACTTTAGCTGCTATATCTGAAGGGTTAAATCCCCATCAGGAGCAAGTATATCTTGAGAAAATTACTTGGTGTAGATGGAAAAGTTGAGACTTTCAAAGCTAGACTTGTTAAAGGTTTTCGTCATCGACCAGGCGTGGATAATGATGAAACCTTTTTCCAGTAGCTATGCTTAAGTCTATCCAGATCCTACTTACCACGGCTACATACCATGACTACGATATCTGGCGGTTGGGTGCCATGACTGCTTTTCTAAATACTGATTTAGAAGAGAACGTCTATAAGAACACAGCCAGAGGTCTTCGTAAACAGTGGGAGCAGCGGAAACGTGTGCAAGTTGCTTTACATAATGAAGCAGGCATCGCGGAGTTGGAACGTCTGTTTTGATGTGATAGTCAAAGTGTTTGACTTCATCAAAATGGTAGACGAACCTTGTATATACAAAAGGGTAGTAAAGAGTAAGGTGGTCATCTTCGTATTGTACGTAGACAACATACTCTTGATAGGAAAAGAGTTTCCTATACTACGATCGGTCAATCTCCTATTATCACTAGGATTCCCCAAATAGGATCAAAGTGATACCTCCTAAATCCTGAGTTTTCATCTATCAGATAGATGTAATTGGATGCTAGGATTCTCACTAGATGTAGTGAGATGGTATCAATCGATCCTGGGGAGAATCACTGGAAGAGTTCCAGGGTGATAAAGACGACTGAATGTCAGTCACGGTCATTGTCTTTACCCTCAGTAGAGGGACGGTATGTTGGAAGAGTTCCAAGCTAGATACCGTGGCAAACTAGACGATAAAGGCTGGTAACATCGCTATTGAAGATACTACCAAAGAGGAAGTTTGGGTGTATATTGGTTCATAAGATGAACTAGGTTCCTGCCATTGTATGACAATGGAAGTGTGGCTTCGGCCCTGGAACCCTGGTCCCATCAGTGACCCAGACAAATTCTGAGGAAGCATCACCTGATCATGGAGATAGTTGATCTCCGGGGTGATCGAGATTAGGAGAGTAGACTCAGAGGACAACACGGCGGATCCACTCACGAAGGCCTTTTCCCAAAGAGAGAATTTTAGGGGATGGTTGAGTATGTGATACTGCAACCACTGCTACAGATGGCCCTAGTGCAAGTGGGAGATTGTTAGTTATACGTATGCCCAAGAGGCCATTACTGTACATTGGATGTATATTGTAGTGGATGCTGGGACATATATAGGTAGGACTTTCTTTCTCGACATGATAGTACGCTATCTGGTTGCTCTTTATCTTAACGTGTATACTTTCCGTCTCTCTGTTACATGTTGATAAAGCCCTTAGGATGTGTGCTCGACTTCCAGGACTATGATGCAGATGATACTAGTGGGGCCTGGGTAGTCCATGAGTACATCCTTCATTGTTCCTAGTCGTGGGAATATCGAGACGGGGCATCGATATTCCAGAGTATACTAGCGTATATCTTCTCGACCCATGCGATGGGCGATGGATGATCCCATATCCATTGGTGTTTGACATCGGAGATGGTATGCGGGTGCTCAGTGGAGACTGGGTACACTGAACGGACTCGCCGAGAACTCCCAGATGGTATTATATTTCACGTCAGATGGCAGTTTTTTGGTGAAACTGGTACAGCTTAGTCTGTTGACCCGAGATCGTCATAGAGTCTTGTGTGTCTCCCACTGTGCTTTGATTTCCACCCTACCACGGCTCTACTGAGTTGTGCAAACAGGTGGTTATTGGGTACAGTCCCGATTCACATGGAGGCAATGAGCGATAGGAGGGGATTCGTCTCTCCCGGTATTGGGGGTTGATGCTGCGCTATGCTTGACTGGCCATAACAGGAAATCCCTGGCCAGGGTTGCAGTGATATACTGGTAAGAGTTATCAGTAGTTTCACGAATGTTATGGACCTCACGTCGGCATGACTTATCAAGCTACTGGGGTCTGACGTTTACCACCCCTAGGCGAGATATGCGACATATCAGACGAACAGACCGGACTATACGGTAAGTGTTACTGGTTGGATTCACAGGAGTGTGAGCGGGCTTGCTCGTTGATCTTCTGATCGCTCAATACCCGGGTGGCCGTTACGTTTAGCAGACCGCTTGCGGCTTGTGGGTGTTTGATATGATCATCATCTGCTGCCGGCGTATTGACGAGTCTTTAGAGTCCTACACAGAGGTTTCCTGGCTCAAGCGAAACGAAATAGGAGCGCATATGAGATATGTGCGGGACCAAGAATAATGCGTGTATGTGATACCGTATTTCATTCTCGCGATGAATGTGTCGAATAGTTGTATGCGATATAACCTAGTTATCGAATCAAGGATTGATTCGATAAGCCGATACATTGGATACTAGCCGGTTATATGCGATATGACCGGATCATTGAATCAAGTGTTGATTTAATGATTTAATGTATAATTATATATTTGATATATTACTTTGCATTAACTAGTATTGGATCACTTTAAATGGATTTACTCACTTGATTTGCACAAGTTGTATATGAGATATACTTTTGTGCACAAGATTGTATCATGTTTGATGATACATGCAAGCTTGGGTTTGTGTAAAGAATTGACCATGGTTATATGAATGGTTAGGGTTTCTTTTATTTACTTATTCATTTATCTATTTATTTTTAAAAGGTAAAGAAAACAAAATGGTTTCTTTTGGATGCTTCAAGCATCTTTGACCTAATGACCATTTTGTCTTCATCTCCTAATCCTAACCATTCTACTAACCTTAGTTGATTCTCTACACTAAACCATGGTTGTTGACATGATAAGTATCATATTGTTTTTATTTTTAAATAAGACCTATCATAATTCTTTATCATCTTCTTCTTCATCTTCAACTTGAAGAAAGCTTGCACAATCAATGGCAACTAGCCAAAATGAGTGAGAAATCCAAATCTAAAGTCTACCCACTTCCTATTTCTTCATCCTCTACCTCTTGCCAAGTTGTATAGGGCGTTTCCTTCACAAGTTTTCAAGGCTTGGTGAAGTAGGAGCTTGTTCTTGTGATGCCTCGACGTAGATCATATTCGGCATCGAACCGACGATCAAGCCCGCCCATTCTTCGATGATGCCAATGCTAGAGTCAAGGGTTCGATTTGGACAGCGGAGGGAGATCATCGCGGACCTTAGGAAGTGGTGGACCGGATCTACAAAGGTTGTAGTCACTTTCCCTTAGCATTTAATTCGATTACATGCTTGCTTCGCCTATATATCTAGTTAATGATCCGTATTAGGGTTTGTAGGCACAAGGAATTTTTTGATTTGTGCATGTTTGATCACTTGTAAGACTTCATTAGTGTGCCTAGAAACCCTACATATATCACTGAATCCAGCCCTCGACGCTTAGCGCCATACGGCCCCATAGATGTTAAATCTACTCACCGATGATCTCGAGCAAGGTAAATCCAACCACCTCCTTCCCTTTCCTTGTAGCGCTCTGTTGGGTTTACCTAGCACCTCATGATGGGATTGGAAGCATCACATGTACCAAAGATTAAATGTTTAGGGTGCTAAGTAAGCATACAAAGAATCAATCCTAGAAAATTAGGGTTTCTAAAACAACACTTCATCACAAGTAGATTAAGCTAAGGTTTTGAGAGTACAGCCTTTGTAACTCCCTACGCTAGAATCCTCGGCTACTTGGGGTTTGGAAAAAGTCCGCTTGAACTCCTCTAGGTCCACGATGATCCACCCGGAGTCTGCTTTGTCCAAGCTTGCAACTTCACTTGATCAAGATAAGAGAATGAAGCTAATACTCTAAACAAGTGGGCAAGACTTGTGTAGAATGATGTTGTGGTGGCTTTTCTCACTTCAAAATCCTAACTTGATGAGTAATTTGCTCACTAGAGAAATCTAGAGAGCAAAAGATGAAGGAGGAAGAAGATGGTGGCCCTTTTTAGAACAAGAGAAAAGATAAACTCTTATGAGAAAATAGAAAATATATCTATATATATTTTTCCACCTCTCATCTCAAACCATGGTTGAACAATAATGATATTATTGAACTTAAGTTAAAATCCAAAAGGAAAGTTAATCCATGGTTAAATGGTGGGTGAGCATGGTTAGGTCAAAGAAGATTGTAGAAACAAACCATGAATTATCCTTTCCTTTTTCATTTAGTTTTAAAACAAATGCAATAATAATTCATATATATAAAACCATGGTATGAGTCTTATATTGCCACCATTTTCTATGTATAAACAACCATGAAGGATGATGTATGAATGTATGTGTGCATGCACATCCATATGTGCATGAAACAAGAAAGAATGCATACATGCATGCATACATCTCAAAAATAGAAGAAAGGATTTCTAGTGAGAAACTAAAGGTTAAATGATAAATCAACACTTGATTTATCAGTCCGGCCATATCACATACGACCCAACCAAAAGCAAGCCGCCCGATTAATATACGGTATCTCATACGCGCATTTTAACCGGGTCCATGCGCATATCGCATACGCGCACCACAACGTTTTGCCTGGACTAGGTAACTCCTTTGTGGGACTCTTAGACTCGTCAATACGCCGGCAGTGGGTGATGATCATATCAAGCATCCCCAAGCCGCAAGCGGTCAGCTAAACATAACGGCCACCTGGGTATTGAGCGATCAGAAGAAAACAAGCAAACCTGCTACAACTCCCATCGAGCCAACCGGCAACACTACCCATGCAGTCTTGTCTCCTCGTCTGATATGTTGCATATCAAGTCTAGGAATGGTAAACGTCAGACCCCAATAACCGATAAGTCGTGCCGATGTAAGGCTCGTAACGGGTCGAGAAACTACTGGTAACACTTAACAATAAATCTCTAATTAGCCCTGGCCAGGGACTTCCCTGTTATGGCCAATCGAGCACAGCGCAACATCAACCCTCAATACCAGGAGAGACGAAACCCCTCCTATCGCTCATTGCCTCCATGTGACTCGGGACTGTATCCAAAAACCACCGTTTTGCACATCCTCATGGACGTGGTAAGGTGGAAATCAAAGCACAGTAGGAATCACATAAGAGTCTAGGACGATCTCGGGTCTATAGACTAACCTGCACAAGTGTCACCTTAGAACTGCTATCTGACGTGAGGTATAATACCATCTGGGAGTTCTCGGCGAGTCCGTCCAGTATACCCAGTCTCCACTGAGCACCCGTATACCATCTCTGATGCCAAACACCAATGGATATAGATCATCAATCGCCCATCTCATAGGACAAGAAACGTATACGCTAGTCTACACTGGTATATCGATGCCCCGTCTCGACACAGCTACGACTAGGGACCTTGAAGGATGTACTTATGGACTACCATGTGCCCACTAGTATGATCCGCATCATAGTCCAGGTAGTCAAGTACACATCCTAAGGGCTTTACCAACATGTAACTATACGACAGTATAAAGAGACAAGTATACATCTTAAGATAAAGAGCAACCAGATAGCATACTATCATATTGAGCAAGAAAGTCATCTCTATATATATGTCCAAGCATCCAATATAATATACATCATCTGTACAATACTGGCCTCTAGGGCATACATACAACTAACAATCTCCTACTTGCACTAGGGTCAGCTGCTGTAGTATCGCATACCGAGCATCCCGAAGAGTCTCTCAAACTGTATCTAGGGAATGGCCTTCGTGAGTGGATCCACTGTGTTATTCTTCGTGTCAACCCTCCTGACCTCAATCTCCCGACAATCAACTATCTCCCGGATCAGGTGATACCGCCTCAGAATATGCCTGGATCGCTGATGGGACCTGAGTTCCTTGGCCAAAGCCACCGCTCCATTATTATCACAATACAAAGGTATTGGATGCTCAATGGATGGAACCACTCCAAGTTCAGTAATGAACTTCTTGATCCAGACTGCCTCTTTGGCAGCATCGTTGGCAGCGATGTATTCAGCCTCCATCGTCGAGTCTGCCACGGTTTCTTGCTTGGAACTTTTCCAGCTAACCGCCCCTCCGTAAAGGGTAAAGACAAATCCCGACTGCGACTTAGAGTCGTCCTTATCACTCTGGAAGCTCGAATCGGTAAAGGACTCCACTTGGAGTTCTCCATTACCATACACCAAGAGAATCTCTTTAGTCCTTCGTAAGTACTTGAGAATGCTCTTCACAGCTGTCCAGTGACTCTCTCCAGGATCAGCTTGATACCTACTCACTACACTTAGTGAGTATGCTACATCGGGTCTGGTACATAGCATCGCGTACATGATAGAGCCTACAGCCGAAGCATAGGGTATCCCTTGCATGCGAGCTCTCTCCAAATCAGTCTTGGGAGACATCTCTTTGGAGAGAGTGACTCCAGAGATCGTGGGTAAGTTCCCACGCTTGGATTCTTCCATACTTAGTATGGTGTCAATGTACCTGGATTGGGACAATCCCAAAATCCTTTTAGATCTATCTCTATAGATCTTAATCCCCAATATGCAGGAGGCATCACCAAGATCTTTCATTGAGAATCTTTGTGATAAGAAGAGCATGACTGATTGCAGCATAGGAATGTCATTTCCTATCAAGAGTATATCGTCCACGTACAATACGAGGAAGACAACCTTACTCTCTGCCACCTTCTTGTAGATACAAGGTTCATCTACGTTTTTGATGAAATCAAACTCTTTGATAACGACGTCAAAGCAGATGTTCCAACTCCGCGATGCTTGCTTTAATCCATAAATGGATTTAGGCAGCTTGCACACCTTCCCGCTGCTCCCACTATCTACGAAGCCCTCTGGCTGAGTCATGTACATGCACTATTCTAAATCACCGTTTAGAAAGGCGGTCTTAACATCCATTTGCCAGATTTCGTAATCATGATATGCAGCGATATAAAGTATGATCCGGATGGATTTAAGCATAGCTACTGGAGAAAAGGTTTCGTCATAGTCCACACCTAGTCTTTGACGAAAACCCTTTGCAACAAGTCTAGCTTTGAAAGTCTCCACTTTCCCATCTACACCAAGTTTTTTCTTGAAGATCCACTTGCTCTCAATGGGTTTTACCCCTTCAGGAGCAACTTCCAAAGTCCTTACTTTGTTGGTGTACATGGATTCCATCTCGGACCGCATTGCATCCAGCCATTTCACTGAGTCCCCACTCGTGATGGCCTGCTCGAAGCTAGTTGTGTTATCATCCTCCATGATGCAATCCTCACTCCCACCATCCATGAGAAAACCATAGTATCTTTCAGGTGGGTGAGAAACCCTACTAGATCGGCGGAGAGGCTGAAATTCGTTAGGAACTACCGAATCCTCCGGTTCAACCAAATCTTCTGTCGTAGTCTGTATTGCTGGAACCTCTTCCAGTTCTACCTCCTTGCCACTAATCTCTTTTTCAAGAAATTCCTTTTCTAAAAAGGTGGCATGTCGAGAAACAAACACCTTTTGTTCCTCGGTGTGGTAGAAGATATACCCGCGCGAATCTTTGGGATATCCAATAAACTTACACAGAATGGACCTTGCCGCGAGTTTGTCCGGATTCTGTGTTTTTACATATGTCGAACAACCCCATATCTTAACATAATTAAGACATGGTCTCTTACCTTTCCATATCTCATATGGAGTGGTTGGCATGGATTTGGTGGGAACCATATTCAATAGGTCTGCAGCTTTTTCCAGTGCATACCCCCAGAAGGAAATAGGTAACTCAGCTGTGCTCATCATAGAGCGCACCATATCTAATACGGTGCGGTTCCTCCGTTCCGATACACCGTTGTGCTGTGGTGTATATGGAGGAGTCGGCTGAGAGAGAATCCCATTCTCTTTTAGGAAGTCCAGGAATTCATTGCTCAAGTATTCACCTCCTTGATCAGATCGAAGGATTTTAATACTTTTTCCGGTTTGGTTCTCGACTTCTTGTTTATATTCTCTAAATTTCTCAAAAGCTTCTGATTTGTGTTTCAGGAACACATATCCGAATCTAGAGAGATCGTCAGTGAATGTAATGAAGTACGCAGAACCATTCCTGGCATGTGTAGACATTGGACCGCATACATCACTATGCACCAGTCCCAAGAGTTCCATAACTCTTTCTCCGTGTCCCGTAAACGGAGTTTTGGTCATCTTTCCTTTGAGACATGACTGGCAAGTGTCATAAGATGAAAATTCAAACGGATTCAAATATCCATCCTTATGCAACTTAGCTAGTCGTGTCGCATTGATGTGACCAAGTCTACAATGCCACAAGAAGGATTCATTCAGTTCTGAACTCTTCCTCTTGTGTGTGTTTGTTATACTCAGAACTATTGATTGATTTAGAACATAAATGCCATTGCACAACGTGCCTGATCCAACCAACTTTTGGTTAAGGAAAATGTTCATAACATTATCCTGTAATACAAAATTATATCCTTCTTTACTCAACAAAGAAACTGATATAATGTTGCATATCAGGTTCGGCATGTAATAACATTCGTTTAGAATCAATGTTTTACCAGTTGGTAATACAAGGTGATATTCCCTGACGGTCTTAGCTGCAACAATTGCACCATTTCCAACCCTTATGTCTTTATCACCTTCTCCAAGTTCTCTACCTTTCTTAAGCCCATGTAACTGATTACATTTATGGGATCCTGACCCGGTATCTAATACCCAGGACGTAGGGCAAATGGAGAAACAGTTCTCTGTAACGAACACACCCGAAGAAAATGCATCAACATGTACTTTCTTCATTCGGGTGGCATGGGAATCCTGGTATTCCCCTATGTCATGTTCAGTCTTATAACTCTTATAAGATAGAACGGAACCAACGTTCCCCAGCACAGTATAACATGCGGGTTTAGTCAATACATCCATATTATTATCTTGATTAAGGCATGACATGGTCGCTACCTGGAAAGAGAGAGAAGAAAACACTTTAGCGTATGCTCTTGCAAGATCAGATTCGTTATTATCTTATCTAATCAGGATGGCACCCACTGTTTTTATCAAATCTTCCTTCAAACCCTAAAAGGAAAGATTAGCCGGGATTAATTACACCCTACAACTTCGCCGATCTTTCAGCCAGGCCAGTGTCGGTACTTTGAGGGAGGTTCCCTGTGCTTTCACACGGACCTAATTAAAGTAAACCTCGTTTTCCCAGAAGTGTAACCCCGTTGACACCTTTCTAGACACCTACTTGATCGGCTAATTGTCCTGTGTAAAACTCTCCCAGAAGTAACAATTACTCGCAGTGGGTATCAGGATCCAACTATCTCATAGAAGTGGCAATCTCATTGCAAATTTCAACACTTGAAATTCCCGATAATATTTTGCCCCTAGCGTCCCATGACCTTGATGCAGGCTAACAAACCATAGTGCGCTAGTCAAGTTCAACCCGTCATTTCTTGATTGAATTAAACCCACCCGTACGACCCTTGACGCATGCCAACAATGTCGCAAGACTACCCTAATCCAATCTGCATCATATGCATAAACAGACAAATACTAATTAGCTACCGCACACTACGCCTTGACGCAGGCCAACAAACGTAGCGCGAATACTAAGTAGGACTTATCTGAAATGACGGAGGGCTACGACAGGTTTTTCTGAAAACCTATTGCGTAATGAACTTGATATTGTTGTAGAATCGAGTGAATTTTGAAAATGTAGTGATTTTGAGGCTTTCATTAGTTTTGCTAAAGAGGTCACTCCCGGTGAAGGGATCTCGGCTCTTTCCCCATCGAATAAGGTGCAGGCTATATCATATATACCGCTATGCAAAGCAAAACTCAAAAAGCAATCAAAAACCAAACCGAGTTTTGTAGCATCTGCCAGTTTTGCTAAAGAGGTCACTCCCGGTGAAGGGATCTCGGCTCTTTCACCACCGAATAAGGTGCAGGGTATATCATATATACCGCTATGCAAAGCAAAACTGTAGCTACCCCTTTTTAGTTGAAAATTTGATTCTACAACATCTTTTTGGTTTCTTATCTTTCATTAATCACATTAATGAAGTCCCATCATTTAAGTCACCTAAACATCACAGATAAATACGACGTACACTTATGCCATCCGCATTCGCCTCGATGTCCCCTCGTGCACCATTAGGTTAGGTAAATAACGGCAGAGCAGGGCAGGGCTAGCACGGGTGTAAAACATAAGTAACGCCTATATAATATATCATATATACTATATACAGTATTTATCACAGAACATATCTAATGATCACATCACAGATATCGCAGCAGAAACATAGATATAATGTGGGATATACTAGGACGTCCGTATTTAGTATTTAGCCAACAATAGAAAATACGGATTCCACAGTCGCGATGAATAGCCAAGCCCACACCCTGGACCCCTACGAGAGCAGCAAGCGACCCTACCAATTCTGGAGTTTAGGAGACCCAGTCTCGGCTCCTCGAGATGGCCTCCCTCTGAACCCCAGAACCCGGTCACCTGTGCTCCCCTCCTTGGGTCCATCCTAATGCGGAAAAGTAAATAATATACAACACTGGTGGCAACAATCTCAACCCGGAAGTGCCCCAAATAAAAGAATATTACATTACATTTAAATTTACATGAATGAAAATTTAAAACTCTCATCTCACATAAAACCCCCGGGCTATTCAATCACAACAATCCTGCACATCATATCTCAGCAACACATAATATCATATATCATCAACGTAAATAAGTATGCGTACCCTAATTGTCGTTGATGTATAGCAACGAAACCGGCGATATCGTCATACTACACTTACGGTCACAGAAAAGAAAGTGTAAAACTACAATATTTGGAATCCACATTCTCTTTAGACATCGTAAATGTGAAATATCACATATTTCGTATTTCATGCCTAACTATATGAATTCCACATATTGTATCACATTCCAAATAAATAGACAGTATTAAAATTTTCGAACGAATGACCAAATACCCAAAATTCCCTAAAGCTCAACACTTGAGCGGAGTTCAAAAACCCGGAGTGTGACACAGTAGTAGCGGTCCAGCCGTAGAAGCGTCAAGCCAACGCCTCACATGTGGCACGCCGTACTGCCCCAAACCCTAAGGTTCAAAAGGCAGTTCAAGATGGTCACATAATCGAGTTAAGATTTGTTGTCTTCTAGAGGGTCCACCACAAAACTTGCACGTATTTCCGCAGGATTTAAACCCCGTGAAAAAGTGAGTAAATGATACTCGTTCGAACAATTCAATACTTTCTAATTTACCCGGAAAAGACACGAAATCAAAATTCCGATAGAATCACCGACTCCAAAACAATCTCCAGAACATACACCACTAAATTCAGATTAAACATTCCCTAAAAAATATACAAGCAGACAAAACAATTACCGTATAAAAACGACAAATTGATTCATTCGTACGGCCGCGGAACCGTGGCCCAAGCAGGCTATTGTCGCGGTTCCGCGGTGACAAGTACTGTTCATGTCATCGTTTTTTACATGTGTTCTTAGATTTCCCTACTGAATTTTTTAAGGATTTTTAATTCTGAAAATTAACAGTTTGAAAAAATGTCCAGAGAGTGCTAAAAACCGTATTTTTCGGTTCGATCGGAGTTTTAACTTCGTTAAAGTGTCGCCTAATGTTCTAGGTCAGCTCTGATACCAATGTTGGGTTTACTTAGCACCTCATGAAGGGATTGGAAGCATCACATGTACCAAACATTAAATGTTTAGGGTGCTAAGTAAGCATACAAAGAATAAATCCTAGAAAATTAGGGTTTCTAAAACAACACTTCATCACAAGTAGATTAAGCTAGGGTTTTGAGAGTACAACCTTTGTAGCTCCCTACGCTAGACTCCTCGGCTACTTGGGGTTTGGAAAAAGTCCGCTTGAACTCCTTTAGGTCCACGATGATCCACCCGGAGTCCGTTTGTCCAAGCTTGCAACTTCACTTGATCAAGAGAAGAGAATGAAGCTAACACTCTAAACAAGTGGGCAAGACTTGTGTAGAATGATGTTGTGGTGGCTTTTCTCACTTCAAAATCCTAACTTGATGGGTAATTTGCTCACTAGAGAAATCTAGAGAGCAAAAGATGAAGGAGGAAGAAGATGGTGGCCCTTTTTAGAACAAGCGAAAAGATAAACTCTTATGAGAAAATAAAAAATATATCTATATATATTTTCCACCTCTCATCTCAAACCATGGTTGAACAATAATGATCTTATTGAACTTGAGTTAAAACCCAAAAGGAAAGTTAATCCATGGTTAAATGGTGGGTGAGCATGGTTAGATCAAAGAAGAGTGTAGAAACAAACCATGAATTATCCTTTCCTTTTTCATTTAGTTTTGAAACAAATGCAATAATAATTCATATATATAAAACCATGGTGTGAGTCTTATATTGCCACCATTTTCTATGTATATACAACCATGAAGGATGATGTATGAATGTATGTGTGCATGCACATCCATATGTGCATGAAACAAGAAAGAATGCATACATGCATGCATACATCCCAAAAATACAAGAAAGGATTTCTAGTGAGAAACTAATCGTTAAATGATAAATCAACACTTGATTTATCAGTCCGGTCATATCACATACGATCCAACCAAAAGAAAGCCGCCCGATTAATATAGGGTATCTCATACGTACATTTTAACCGTGTCCATGCGCATATCTCATACGCGTACCACAACGTTTCGCCTGGACTAGGAAACTCCTTTGTGGGACTCTAAGACTCGTCAATACGCCGGCAGTGGGTGATGATCATATCAAGTACCCCCAAACCACAAGCGGTCAGCTAAACGTAACGGCCACCCGGGTATTGAGCGATCAGAAGAAAATAAGTGAACCTGCTACAACTCCCATCGAGCCAACCGGCAACACTACCCGTGCAGTCCGGTCTCCTCGTCTGATATATCGCATATCAAGTCTAGGGGTGGTAAACGTCATACCCCAATAACCTTTAAGTCGTGCCGATGTGAGGCTCCTAACGGGTCGAGAAACTACTGGTAACACATACCAGTAAATCTTTAATCAGCCCTGGCCAGGGACTTCCCTGTTACGGCCAATCGAGCACAGCGCAACATCAACCCCCAATACCGGGAGAGACGAAACCCCTCCTATCTCTCATTGCCTCCATGTGACTCGGGACTGTACCCAAAAACCACCGTTTTGCACATCCTCATGGACGTGGTAAGGTGGAAATCAAAGCACAATGGGAATCACATAAGACTCTATGACGATCTCGGGTCTACAGACTAACCTGCACAAGTGTCACCTGAGAACTGCCATCTGACGTGAGGTATAATACCATCTGGGAGTTCTCGGCGAGTCCGTCCAGTGTACCCAGTATCCACTGAGCACCCGTATACCATCTCTGATGTCAAACACCAATGGATATGGGATCATCCATCGCCCATCTCATGGGACGAGAAACGTATACGCTAGTCTACACTGGTATATCGATGCCCCGTCTCGACACACCTACGACTAGGGACCTTGAAGGATGTACTTATAGACTACCATGTCTCCACTAGTATGATCCGCATCATAGTCCAGGTAGTCAAGTACACATCCTAAGGGCTTTACCAACATGTAACTATACGACAGTATAAAGAGACAAGTATACATGTTAAGATAAAGAGCAACCAGATAGCATACTATCATATTGATCAAGAAAGTCATCTCTATATATATTTCCAAGCATCCAATATAATATACATCATCTGTACAATACTGGCCTCTAGGGCATACATACAACTAACACCCTTGAAGTCCCCGCAATCGATCTTATTATCAAACAACATCAATGATATTAGCATTAGCGATAACACACAATTACAACGGCAACAACATCCCGACTGCCACAAGCTACTATGTTTTTGCTTAGCGGCTAAATGCGTGCAGTGATACCCTATACCAACCCTACGGCTATAAAACGTACGAACACTTAAACAAATATCGGATAAATCCGTATCATACGAATCCAAAATACTTGAATTCTAGCTAAACGGTCCTAGATTATTCTACACAAAGAATTAGTGAAAGTTGCAAGTCCCACGAGCCTACAAATAACCCCAAAGACCCCACGACTCAGACACAACACCCCAGTCCCCAGGCTGGCCGCAAATTGCGGTCAGAAGCAACAAATCGGCGGCCAAAAATTTAAGGAGAGGTCTCAGGTTTTCAGGGTGGCTTCTAGGTCTCCAAACTAGGTCTTTGTGATGGCAACTTCTTAAAAGAAAATCTGGTTTGATAGCAAATTCCAACGAGACACAAAAATTAATCAAAATACGATATTTGTGCAAAAAACTATAACTTAGTGTTTAGAGCTGAAACTAATAAGTATACAAACTTCATTAGAGTCTAACTAATATCTTGAGATCATTACCTCTCCAAAAACTTAGGAAAAACCCTAACTTTCAAATCTCCAAGTCATCAATATATGCATAGCATGAATTGTGAAGGTTTTGTGAGGTTGGATTAAGGTTTAAGCTTTGGATTGTGATGCAAACATATAACCTAAGTGGAGAACTTGATGTGTTGTGAGGGAAAAGAGAGCAACTGAGTTACGATTAATAATTGAGATAGTGAGGTGAGAATGAGAGTTATTGTGAAGGAATTGAGTGAAAATGTGTTGTGAGTTGAGTGTATGTGAGTGTGTGAGGTGAGTGTATGTGAGTGTTACACTCACTCTCCCTCTCATAAATGCCCATAATGGTAGCCATCCCCCCTAATCCTCAAAAAATCAAACCTTCTTTCTTTTCTCTTCTCTTCGATTACCTTTTCTTTTCTTTTCTTAAAATAAACCTTTGTTTGAATAATAAAAATAGATATAAATGTGAAATTTTAGCATGACTTGATAAAAGAGAGGGTTAAGTGTGCCATGACTATATGAGCATGGTTAACACCTCATTAACCCTAATTCAACCTGCACACGTTGTGCACGTAAAAAAATAATACAATTAAATAAAAATAATTATTGGTTAAATTTCATTAAAACCCCACATTATCACTTAATTAACACTATCAACATTCTAAAGTGTTACAGTGGGACTCTAAGGACTGACAGTACGCTGGCAGTGGATTTAACCACAAGCACGTCAGCGGTACTAGCGGCACATAACGGCTACCCAGGTATCTGTCGAAAAAGAAGGCCAACGAGCGAACTCATCGAACCCCTACTGAGCATGTCCATGACAATCTCCGTGCAGTCCGGTCTGTTCGTCTGAGAGTATCGCATGTAAGATTTAGGGGGTGGAAAATGTCAGACCCCTAATAATCAGACAAGTCGTGTTAGTATGCTCAAGACCATCCGAGAATCTACTGGTCCAACCTCCAGTAATTCCCAATCCGCCCTGACCAAGGACTTATGCTGTTGACCAACCAATCAAAGCGCGACATCGACTCCCCATACCGGAAGTGACGAATCCCTAACGGTCGCTCACTGCCTCTATGTGGTCGGGACTATACCCAACTAAAACTTTTTTGCACGACTCAGTAGAGCCGTGGTAGGGTAGTAATCAAAGCACAGTGGAAACTCACACGAAACTAATGACGACCTCAGGTCGACCGACTATCTGCACTCATGTCACCAGAGAACTGCTATATGACGCTAGGTATAATACCATCTAGTCAGTCCTCATCGAGTCTTGTCTAGTGTACTCACACCGTGTAAGCACCTGTATACAATCTTAGGTGCACCTCACCAATGATTGCGGGACTAATCCATCGCCCCTCGTCAGGGTGTAGATATGTATACACTAGTCTATTCTGGAGTATCGATGCCCAGTCTCGATACTCTTACGACTATGGACATTTTAAAGATGTCCTATTGACTACCCAGCTCCCACAAGTATTATTGCCATCACAACGCTGGTAGTCAGGAAAAGATCCTACGGGCTTTATCAACATGTATACAAGTTATGAAATACAAAGTAAAACACATCACATGTTAAGATAAAGACAAACCAAATAGCGTACTATCATATCGAGCTAGATTGTCCTATACATATATATCCCTAGAATCCTATACAATGAAGGCCTCTAGGGCATACATATCCAACACCTATTAGCTTGGTATACATATCTAATATCTATATATAACTATATATCTAGTACCTTAGTACTACGATTGCGGGGGTGCTATACACCATCCACCCGACTTCCTCTGTAGATATTGTAAGTCGATGTCGCGCACCCTACGTGTTCGCGGAGAGGCAAAAATTACAAAAAATGATTTTTACGGGCTTCGCAACACCGACTAGAACCAAGGATCGAACATAAACCATAGCTAACAAACTAATAGAGGTTTAACTACTCGGATGAATGTTATACCTTATGGTATCATGTTGTCACGACCCGAGAATTTCGACTCATGACCGGCACTTAACCACGCAACGTCTACAGGCGTAACGCGGCTAAGTAAGCCGGACCCAGAAATCAAAACCAATAAATATAGAGTGATTTAAAACATTTTCGTAAAAACAGTCATGCGTGTCCGAAAAACATCTTATTAATTTAGTAGAAATCCTTTTAAGTTCAAGAGTTATAACTTTTATAATTTTGGTAACATTTCCTTTTTAAACATTTGTCCCGTAAGTCGGGTAAAAGCAAGGTGTAGCAGAAATAACAAGTGAAATAAATAAAGCATCCCAATATGATATACGACGCCGTAGCGAAGAATACACAGTAAAGCAAGGACAATATAGCAAAGGTAAGACTGCATAACATAAAGTCGGCTCACATGCGAGCTCGACACCAGAGTACCAAAATCATACACATCGCCCTCACAACTGTCTCTAAGTCAATACAGAAAGGTAGATGGAGAATACTAGATACATCAATATACAACTGAAAGATAACAGATACCGTACAAAACCCACCTAACAGAAAAAGGCTAACTCGCCTCAGCAATGGTATCTGTGCCAAAAGATGCGGTAACAGCCAGCCGCGACTACTCCCAAGGGCAACCTGCAAATACTGTGGCACAACGGGGGTGAGTTGCCAACTCGTGAATAGAGATAACATATAAAGGTGATCGCGAGCATGCACATATAGCGTGGCTCTACTAATGCCAGCAGATGATATCAATGCATGCCAAACAGTGGATGCAATAGTAATGCAAGTGCTCTATCAGGTAAGTGCTACAGGATGAGGTATATAGAAATCAATACTGAGCATGGGATACATAACGTCTATATGGAATATGTCAACATGGAAAACAATAGGCGGTGCCTCAGGCTGCACCCAAATCCCAAATACACTCAGGCGCCGGCACACCCATCGGCCCTCAAATCCTGTATATCTCTGAGAAATCACGAGTGCCCAACATCGGCACCCAAAATATCATAAAATACTCGTGTCCAGCATCGACACGCAAATCCTCGTATATCGGGCTCCGTCAGTCCGGATCGGCCCACGGGGTCCATCTGCGGTATCGGCCCTCGGCCCCGGCAGTACGGATCATCCCGCATCCATCTCTCGACTCTGGCCAGTATCCTCCGGACAACTGCCAGGTCCAACCAATCACCGGTAGGTACTCGCCCACCTCCAGGCTCAATCGGCAAAACCCATCGATCATCTCGCCGAGGGGAACCATACCGGGCCCACCACGAACCTGCAAACGGAACATCCACTCCTCGAATCGGGTTTCAAGCACACGTCTCAGCACCGAGAAAACGCGTGGTGGACGCACCAAAATATCATATCACAAGGTACCGGGTTTTTCAAAATAGTGCATCTTTTCTTAAATAATTCCACGGTCCTCAAAACCAGAAATCACATGAAAATCCATCACTAATAAATAAATCCAATGCGAGGTACAATGTAATAAATCCATGGTAGGTGTATAAGGGAAAAACCGCTTTTAAAATAGTTTCCGTTTTTTAAAGATGTCATGCGGCTCCCAATTTCTAGGAAATCATAATCAATCACATGTAAGATGAACTATAACCACATAATCCTGGCAGCTCTACAGTGAGTGTGGCATGGCAATTACTAACGGTGTGTGTGTAGCATGCAAAATAGTGCCCGTGCAACATAAACCGTTAGTAATAGTGCGGTGTTCTATCAGTTCTAAGCAATATATATATATATATATTTATATGTAGCAGGGAATGCAACATGCGATGACAGTCTATGGGGTAAATGCAACATATAGTAATAAGGTCCTATCAGCCCTGATGCATAACGCCATGCGGGCGATATTCCCGTAGATGTGAAATCTACTCACCGTGTCTCGCGCTAAGTGTATCCAACAACTTGCTTGCCCTTCTTCGCAGCGTCCGTCTCACTGGCCTGCGAACCTAGAATCACATAACACATATCACACATAAGCTCAATTTCACAGAAACGCGACACTACAGTCCAACTAGAAACCTGTGTCGCAAACCAATCGCGCGTGTGCGCGATACGCTAAAACGTGTGATCACGCACCTGAAACTACCCCGACGCGTCGCGATACGCAGAAACCCCAAACCTACTCACGTATCACGCGTGTCGCGAAGGTTTAGAAAAACGATAAAATAGGTATTTGGTCCCAGATTTTACCACAGAACTAGATTTACAAAAATATATATATCATAGAACCCTACACACTAGCAGACACCTACAGGACCAAACCCCAACCCAAACCCTACCCATCTGGCCGCCCCGCAATTGGCGGCCAGAACGAAATAATTGGCGGCCTACTATAGCAGTTAGGAGGTCGGGTTAAATATAGGGTATCAGCACATCACCACTATACTGCAGTATCCTCAATTTCATTCTGAACTCACCGGGTCAATAGCAGTTCCAGAAAACTCAAATTTTGGACAAATACGATAAATTGCATCAATTAGGGAAACTGGTGGTATTTTAGTGTAATAGGGGTTAAGCTAAGCTAATAGGGTCTCAACAAACCTCAATTATCCTACTGAAACCAATTTACACCTCATTAGCACAAGGTTCCTACTAAACACTCCATATCACACTAAAACGCACTAAAAACCATTAACCGATGCAAATCTATGCCAACCAAGCAAACTAGGGAAGCAAGTTAGGAAATATACCTCACACTTAACCCTAGGGAGCTGCAGGAAGAAGAAGAAGTGCAGGGAAGGGGCTGCACTAGGTGCTGGTGCTGCTGCTGCTCACTGTGCTGCTGCTACTGCTTCTACCTGCTGCTGCTGCTTCTGGCCTTAGGTGCTGCTGCTGCTGTGCTTGCTGCTGCTGCTGGGGTTTCTGGAGCTGAGGTAAGTGTGTGTGTGTGAGTGTGTGGGTGTTTGAGAGAAATGCAAGGAAATGAGAGGAAACACTCAAGGTCCAAATGTCAACCCTCCTCTCTCTCTCTTCATTAAAGCCAAGCATGGGCTAAGCCATGATGCCCACTCCCTCTCTCTCACAAGTCAACACCAAACACAACTCAATTTAAAACAAATACAAATTAACTAACTACCTTAATCTAAACCCATTTAAAAAAACCAAAAAGGCTAAATCCCATGATTAACCCACCATGGTTAATAATCATGGTATTAACACATTTTAAAACCCCTAGTTTACATGCACATGTGTGTGCAAGCCTAGGAAAATTTTGGAAAAATATTTATTAAATTAGGAAAAATATTTGAAACACAATTTGGTAAACTTTTTATTTAGAAACCATTATTTAAATATAATTATTCACTAAACAAATCCTAAGGTGTTACAATCTCTCCCCCTTAAAGAAATTCGTCCCCGAATTTCAAAAATCTAACTACACGTACCTTCAAAAAGATGGGGATACGTCTTCATCATCTCGCTTTCGGTCTCCCAAGTGGCCTCCTCACGGTTCTGACCACGCCAAAGTACCCTAACTGATGGAATGTCCTTCGATCTCAAACTCTTCACTTGTCGATCCAAAATCATCACCGGCTGCTCTGTATAGGAAAGGTCGCGCTCCAGCTGGATCGTCGGGTGCTGAATCGCGTGCGAAGGATCATGAAGATATCTGCGGAGCATCGAGACATGAAACACGGGGTGCACATCTGGAAAGCTGGGCGGAAGGGCCAAACGGTAGGCTACTGCACCAACATGCTCGAGGATCTCGAAGGGGCCCACATACCTGGGACTGAGCTTCCCCTTCTTCCCAAACCTCATCATGCCTTTCATCGGGGAGACCCTCAAGAAAACATGATCACCAACGGAAAACTCAAGTCTGCGTCACCGACGGTCCGCATAAGATCTCTGCCTACTCTGTGCTGCTCTCATCCTGTCGCGGATCAACTGGATCTTCGCTGTCGTCTCCTCAACAATCTGTGGCCCTAAGATACTGCTCTCACTGAGCTCTGTCCAACAGGCGGGCGACCTGCATCTCCTCCCATAAAGAGCCTCAAACGGTACCATCTGAATGGTCTCCTGGTAGCTGTTATTGTAGGAGAACTCTACCAAGGGTAAGTGATGATCCCAGCTACCTCCGAAGTCTAATACACACGCTCTGAGCATGTCCTCGAGAGTCTGAATGGTCCGCTCTGACTGTCCGTCGGTCTGCGGATGAAAAGCCGTGCTGAAACTCAAGCGAGTGCCCAAAGCCTCCTGAAGCCTCTGCCATAGTCTACTGGTAAACTGGGTGCCTCTGTCGGACACAATACACGTCGGGACTCCGTGCAGTCGTACTATCTCGTCAATGTAGATCTGGGCATACTGAGTAAATCCGAAAGTCGTCTTCACCTGTAGGAAGTGAGCCGCTTTCGTCAAACGATCCACGATCACCCAGATGGAGTCATACCCCCGACTAGTCCTGGGTAGACCCACCACGAAATCCATCGAAATCTGTTCCCATTTCCACTCCGGAATGGGTAGCGGCTGTAGCTCTCCCGCGGGCCTCTGGTGCTCAGCCTTGACTTGCTGACAAGTCAGGCATCTCGACACAAAATCTGCGATGTCCCTCTTCATTCCGTCCCACCAATAAACATCTCTCATATCATGATACATCTTGGTGGAACCGGGATGGACGCTATATACTGATCGATGTGCCTCCTCAAGAATCTCGTGCCTCAGTCCCTCAGCATCTGGTATGCACAGTCTGACTCTAAATCGTAGTACCCCCTGATCATCGATCACGAACTCGGAAAATCTGCCATGTCCAATCTGTGCCATGATCTCTGAACATCGGTCATCACTGAGCTGTGCCTCACGTATACGATCGATCAACTGTGGGCGTGCACGGACATGTGCTATCTGTCCTCCAATCGGCGTGAACTCGAACTGTACTCGGCTGTCGCATAATATCTGCCAATCTGCTGACGACTGCCCCTGTACTGCGCTCAAACAAGATATACTACTCCCGGGCCTCCTGCTCAAAGCATCCGCCACCACATTTGCCTTGCCCGGGTGATATAAGATCTCGCAGTCGTAATCCTTCACTAACTCCATCCATCGGCGCTGTCGAAGGTTCAGGTCCCGCTGCTGAAATATATACCTTAGACTCTTGTGATCAGTGAATATCTGGCACGACTCGCCGTATAGGTAATGTCGCCAGATCTTAAGTGCAAAGACCACTGCAGCCATCTCCAAGTCATGAGTGGGGTAGTTTTGCTCATGCTTCTTCAATTGTCGCGAGGCATACGCGATCACCCTGTCGTGCTGCATCAGTACGCACCCTAGCCCTACTCGAGAGGCATCACAATAAACCACAAACCCGCTTGAGCCTGAAGGTAAAGATAATACCGGTGCCGTCGTCAGCCGAGTTCGCAACTGCTGAAAACTGTGCTCGCACTCCTCCGTCCAATCGAAAGGGACTCCCTTCCGGGTCAACCCGGTCAACGGTGTAGCAATACGGGAGAAGTCCTGCACAAAACGCCTGTAGTAACTGGCCAACCCCAAAAAGCTGCGAACCTCCGTCACCGATGTGGGTCTGGGCCAACGCTGAACGGCCTCGATCTTCCTCGGGTCTACACATATACCGTCTCGTGAAATCACGTGTCCCAAGAAGTCTACGCTGTCCAGCCAAAAAGCACACTTGGAAAATTTCGCATAAAGCTGGTGCTCCCTCAAGGTCTGCAATGTAATCCGCAGGTGCTGCTCATGCTCCTCACTACTCCGGGAATACACCAAGATATCGTCAATGAAGACTATAATGAACAGATCCAAGTAAGGCCGGAAAATACGGTTCATCAAGTCCATGAAGGCTGCTGGCGCATTGGAGAGTCCGAACGACATCACCAAAAACTCGTAATGGCCGTAGCGCGTACGGAAAGCTGTCCTGGGAATGTCCTCCTGTCGAACCCGCAGCTGATGATAGCCCGATCGTAGATCGATTCTCGAAAAGTACCCTACCCCCTGAAGCTGGTTGAACAAATCGTCGATGCGCGGCAAAGGATACCTGTTCCGCACTGTCACCCTGTTCAGCTGGCAGTAGTCGATACACAAACGCAAACTGCTGTCCTTCTTCTTGACGAACAGGATAGGAGCACCCCAAGGAGAAACACTGGGTCGAATAAGTCCCTTGTCCAGCAAGTCTTGCAACTGACCCTTCAACTCTCGAAGTTCTGCCGGAGCCATCCGATAAGGCTGTATGGAGATAGGCCCCGAGCCAGGAACCAAATCAATACAGAAAGAAATGTCGCGCTCGGGCGGCAACCCTGGAAGCTCGTCAGGGAACACATCAGGAAACTCGCTAACAACCGGAACCTGATCCAATGGAACCTGTGTAGCACTAGCATCGCAAATATAGGCGAGAAATCCCTGACATCCCTTCCTCAAAAGCTGTCCAGCACGAAAAGAAGAAATCACACTGTGAGGGGCGGCACCACGGTCCCCCAACACAACAAAAACCGACTCACCGGGAAAGCAGAATCTAACTGTCTTCTCACGGCAGTCCACAGCAGCATAGCACGTGGCTAACCAATCCATGCCCAAAAGAACGTCGAAGTCCAACATCTCCAGAATGATCAAGTCGACAGGCAACTCTCTCTCGCCAATACAGACGATACAGGATCGGAACACGTGCCTAGCTACAAACGACTCTCCCACAGGAGTGGTCACCACAACCGGCTGATCAAGCAAACCGGACTCTCTACCCAAACTCGGCACAAAGTGTGTGGATACGTACGTGTGTGTGGATCCGGGATCGAACAACACGTGTGCATCAACTGAACATACAGGAAGGATACCTGAAACTACTGCATTGGACGCCTGCGCGTCCTGATGTGTCAAAGCAAAAACCCGTGCCTGTCCACCACCTGCAACTGACTGCCCTCTGCCCCGGTCATCTCGTCCTCTCAGAGCAACTCCTCCACGGCCACGACCTCGCTGTGTATGAGTCTGGCGCGGAGCAACGGTAGGTACAACGGGCAATGCACTCTGAGGTGGTGAAGGTGGTAAAGTAACATGCGGTGCTGCTGCCTCCCTCCGGTGTGTCTCGGGACAATCTCTAACGAGGTGAAGTAGACTGCCGCATCTAAAGCAACCCCACGGCGACTGCTGACTCTCTCGTGGATATGAACTAAACATCTGGCTCCGTCCCGAATCTCTGCCACTCCCCGTACCTGAACGATACCTGTCACGGCATCTGAATGTCTGTCTCCATGCAGATATACCAGTACGAACTCTCTTCGGCTCTGGGACTGCCGAAGTCTCAGCAAGGTCCTCCTCGACTACTAGGGCTGCGTCTACAGCTGCTGCATAGGTCTCATAGTGCTGCGCGCTGATCGCGAGGAACAGTGGTGTAAGCAAGCCTCGAACAAATCTCTTGACTCGCAACTCCTCAGTAGCCACCAAATATGGGGCATAGACTGCCAACTCTGTAAACAGCACGTCATACTCTGCCACTGTCATCCCTGGCGTCTGGCGCAAGGACTCAAATCTGCGTGCTCGGGCATCCCTAACACTCTGGGGAAGGAAACGGGCTAGAAATACTGTCACGAACTCCGTCCAGGTCATAAGAGGAAGACCTGCTGCTCTGCCCTTCTCAACTGAATCACACCATTTCTGCGCAAGACCTTCCAGGCGAAAGCTCGCGAACTCAACCCATCTCGTATCTGCGCATCTGAGGGAACGGCATATCCGGGCCATCCTGTCGATGAAAGACTGGGGGTCCTCGGCTGTATCGGTGCCTGTGAATACCGGAGGCTTCAGCCTCATGAACTCTGATAGCGATACTGTAATCACCTCCGTGGCTGCAGGGGCAACTGGCTGTGCGGTAGGTACCATCGCGGTCTCTGGAACGGGTGGAGCTACCTCTGGTCGCTGCACTCGAAGCGTCTCAACTAGCGATCCTATCATCTGGCGCATCTCCTGCATGCTAGATCCCACCGTCTGGCGCATCTCCTGCATACCAGCCCCTAGCGTGGCGATCTGCTCTGTCACAAGAGGAACAGTCTACTCGGGTACAATGGGTGCACTGCCCGGATCAGTCCTCGTCTCGGACGAGTCAACACGAATCTCGGCCCTCGCGGCCGCTCTCTGTGCCCTCGTAGTGTTAGGCGGCATAATGGCTGAAAGAGAATTAGGATTCGATAAGAACACGGAAATCGAATCGCAAGAATATAAGGAGGGATCAAATCAATAAGTCCTAAGGTCGCGTAGGCGGAGTATCGTGTCGTGAGTATGCCGCGGAACATACACACGCTACGCTACCCTGCTGCAGCTACCTACTCCATCATACCAGGGTCATCCTACACTCCGAAGGTAAAACCTACGCTCTGATGCCAACTTTGTCACGACCCGAGAATTTCGACTCGTGACCGGCACTTAACCACGCAACGTCTATAGGCATAACACGGCTAAGTAAGCCGGACCCAGAAATCAAAACCAATAAATATAGAGTGATTTAAAACATTTTCATAAAAACAGTCATGCGTGTCCGAAAAACATCTTATTAATTTAGTAGAAATCCTTTTAAGTTCAAGAGTTATAACTTTTATAATTTTGGTAACATTTCCTTTTTAAACATTTGTCCCGTAAGTCGGGTAAAAGCAAGGTGTAGCAGAAATAACAAGTGAAATAAATAAAGCATCCCAATATGATATACGATGCCGTAGCGAAGAATACACAGTAAAGCAAGGACAATATAGCAAAGGTAAGACTGCATAACATAAAGTCGGCTCACATGCGAGCTCGACACCAGAGTACCAAAATCATACACATCGCCCTCACAACTGTCTCTAAGTCAATACAGAAAGGTAGATGGAGAATACTAGATACATCAATATACAACTGAAAGATAACAGATACCGTACAAAACCCACCTAACAGAAAAAGGCTAACTCGCCTCAGCAATGGTATCTGTGCCAAAAGATGCGGTAACAGCCAGCCGCGACTACTCCCAAGGGCAACCTGCAAATACTGTGGCACAACGGGGGTGAGTTGCCAACTCGTGAATAGAGATAACATATAAAGGTGATCGCGAGCATGCACATATAGCGTGGCTCTACTAATGCCAGCAGATGATATCAATGCATGCCAAACAGTGGATGCAATAGTAATGCAAGTGCTCTATCAGGTAAGTGCTACAGGATGAGGTATATAGAAATCAATACTGAGCATGGGATACATAACGTCTATATGGAATATGTCAACATGGAAAACAATAGGCGGTGCCTCAGGCTGCACCCAAATCCCAAATACACTCAGGCGCCGGCACACCCATCGGCCCTCAAATCCTGTATATCTCTGAGAAATCACGAGTGCCCAACATCGGCACCCAAAATATCATAAAATACTCGTGTCCAGCATCGACACGCAAATCCTCGTATATCGGGCTCCGTCAGTCCGGATCGGCCCGCGGGGTCCATCTGCGGTATCGGCCCTCGGCCCCGGCAGTACGGATCATCCCGCATCCATCTCTCGACTCTGGCCAGTATCCTCCGGACAACTGCCAGGTCCAACAATCACCGGTAGGTACTCGCCCACCTCCAGGCTCAATCGGCAAAACCCATCGATCATCTCGCCGAGGGGAACCATACCGGGCCCACCACAAACCCGCAAACGGAACATCCACTCCTCGAATCGGGTTTCAAGCACACGTCTCAGCACCGAGAAAACGCGTGGTGGACGCACCAAAATATCATATCACGAGGTACCGGGTTTTTCAAAATAGTGCATCTTTTCTTAAATAATTCCACGGTCCTCAAAACCAGAAATCACATGAAAATCCATCGCTAATAAATAAATCCAATGCGAGGTACAATGTAATAAATCCATAGTAGGTGTATAAGGGAAAAACCGCTTTTAAAATAGTTTCCGTTTTTTAAAGATGTCATGCGGCTCCCAATTTCTAGGAAATCATAATCAATCACATGTAAGATGAACTATAACCACATAATCCTGGCAGCTCTACAGTGAGTGTGGCATGGCAATTACTAACGGTGTGTGTGTAGCATGCAAAATAGTGCCCGTGCAACATAAACCGTTAGTAATAGTGCGGTGTTCTATCAGTTCTAAGCAATATATATATATATATATATATATATATATATATATATATATTTATATGTAGCAGGGAATGCAACATGCGATGACAGTCTATGGGGTAAATGCAACATATAGTAATAAGGTCCTATCAGCCCTGACACATAACGCCATGCGGGCGATATCCCCGTAGATGTGAAATCTACTCACCGTGTCTCGCGCTAAGTGTATCCAACAACTTGCTTGCCCTTCTTCGCAGCGTCCATCTCACTGGCCTGCGAACCTAGAATCACATAACACATATCACACATAAGCTCAATTTCACAGAAACGCGACACTACAGTCCAACTAGAAACCCGTGTCGCAAACCAATCGCGCGTGTGCGCGATACGCTAAAACGTGTGATCACGCACCTGAAACTACCCCGACGCGTCGCGATACGCAGAAACCCGAAACCTACTCACGTATCACGCGTGTCGCGAAGGTTTAGAAAAACGGCAAAATAGGTATTTGGTCCCATATTTTACTACAGAACTAGATTTACAAAAATATATATATCATAGAACCCTACACACTAGCAGACACCTATAGGACCAAACCCCAACCCAAACCTTACCCATCTGGCCGCAATTGGCGGCCAGAACGAAATAATTGGCGGCCTACTATAGCAGTTAGGGGGTCGGGTTAAATATAGGGTATCAGCACATCACTACTATACTGCAGTATCCTCAATTTCATTCTGAACTCACCGGGTCAATAGCAGTTCCAGAAAACTCAAATTTTGCACAAATACGATAAATTGCATCAATTAGGGAAACTGGTGGTATTTTAGTGTAATATGGGTTAAGCTAAGCTAATAGGGTCTCAACAAACCTCAATTATCCTATTGAAACCAATTTACACCTCATTAGCACAAGGTTCCCACTAAACACTCCATATCACACTAAAACGCACTAAAAACCATTAACCGATGCAAATCTACGCCAACCAAGCAAACTAGGGAAGCAAGTTAGGAAATATACCTCACACTTAACCCTAGGGAGCTGCAGGAAGAAGAAGAAGTGCAGGGAAGGGGCTGCACTAGGTGCTGGTGCTGGTGCTGCTCACTGTGCTGCTGCTACTGCCTCTACCTGCTGCTGCTGCTTCTGGCCTTAGGTGTTGCTGTTGCTGTGCTTGCTGCTGCTGCTGGGGTTTCTGGAGCTGAGGTAAGTGTGTGTGTGTGAGTGTGTGGGTGTTTGAGAGAAATGCAAGGAAATGAGAGGAAACACTCAAGGTCCAAATGTCAACCCTCCTCTCTCTCTCTTCATTAAAGCCAAGCATGGGCTAAGCCATGATGCCCACTCCCTCTCTCTCACAAGTCAACACCAAACACAACTCAATTTAAAACAAATACAAATTAACTAATTACCTTAATCTAAACCCATTTAAAAAAACCAAAATGGCTAAATCCCATGATTAACCCACCATGGTTAATAATCATGGTATTAACACATTTTAAAAACCCTAGTTTACATGCACATGTGTGTGCAAGCCTAAGAAAATTTTGGAAAAATATTTATTAAATTAGGAAAAATATTTGAAACCCAATTTGGTAAACTTTTTATTTAGAAACCATTATTTAAATATAATTATTCACTAAACAAATCCTAAGGTGTTACACATGTCCTTCGGGTCTTCTCGTTGTCCTCCTCATCATCGTAGGCTCCGAGGATCGAAACGGATCGAAGCAACCTCGATGGCCTCCTTGAGTCAAAGACGATCCACCCGAGAGTCTATAGTCCGAGCTCCTACATCAAATTCAAGGTAACTACGGCTTCTAGTCCGCTAAACTAGAAGTCCTAGAGGGTGTAGAGTGAAAGATAGAGTGCTTTGTCTCTTGGAACCCAAGGTTTCTCAACTCATGAGACTTTATAAGTTATGAGGAAGAAGAAGGAGACATGAAGAAAATGAGAGAGGAGAAAAGAGCTTAGATGAAGCTTGACTTCTCATTTGTGATGAATAGTTGAACCAAATGAATTATTGATGAGATAATATCTCACCAAAAATATCTATGGTTCATAAATATCTTTTTTGTCAAGTGATGTGTTATAGCCATCCAAAGAAAATATCTCCACCTCATTATTCTTTAATCCATAAAAGAAAAAAGAAACCCTAATGAGCTGTCCCTTCTAGAAGCTTTCCTTAGAAATTACGAGAATTCCCTTCATTCATATGTACATACCTGCATCCGCATTCCGAAGAATACGAATACAAAGAGACGAAAATAATCCATCAATATAATACTAGGATCCGGCATAAACCAAAGCCCACCAGTATTATCCGCCCGATCATCATACGTGCACAAGTGCATGTAAGTGATCGAAGCCCTGCCGTATAACCATACGGCCTCTACACCTTTTCCCCGGTGCAGGGAAACTCTCTATGTGGGACTCTGAAGACTCGACACTATGCTGACAGTGGGTTTAACCACAAACCGCAAGCGGTACTAGCTGCACGTAATGGCTACACAGGTATGTGTCGATAAGAAGGCCGATGAGCTAACTCATCCGAACTCCTACTGAGCCTGTATGCGACAATCTCTTTACAGTCCAGTCTGTTCGTCTGAGAGTATCGCATATCAGGCCTAGGGGGCAGTAATCGTCAGACCCCTAATAGCGCAATAAGTCATGTCGGAGAGTATCCCAAAACACCATGAGAAACTACTGGAGTACCTACCAGTAAATCTCGCTTTCCTTGGACAAGGACTTTGTGTAACGGCCTTCCGAACACAGCGCGATATCAACCCCCAATACCGGGAGAGACGAATCCTAACTAACCGCCACTGCCTCCAAGTGCTTCGGGACTTCACCCAACTACTACCTGTTTGCACGACTCCTTTGAGCCGTGGTAAGGTAGTAATCAAAGTACAGTGGGAACACACTCGATGTGAAGTAGCAATGTCAAGTCGACGGACTAAGCTGTACTCATGTCACCTGGGAACTGCTACCCGACGATAGGTATAATACCCACCAACAGTTCCCGATGAGTCCTATCCAGTGTACTCATAACCTAATGAGCACCTGCATATTATCTCCAGTACGACGTACTAATAGCTGTGGGACAGTCCATCTCTCCTGCTGGGATGAGAAGCGTATACACTAGTTTACTGTAGAGTATCGATGCCCCGTCTGGATAATCCTACGACCATGGACCTGTATAGGATGTGCTTATGGACTACTCATCCCCCACTAGTGTGACGGCCATCACAACGCTGGTAATCAAGCAAACATCCTAAGGGCTCTACCAATATGTATAAGCGATATGCTAAGAAAACACATGCACATATTGAGGTAGAAACAAATCAAGTAGCAGACTACCATTTCGAGCAAGACTGTTACTATATCCGTGTATATCCCAAGCTCCCATTAAGTAATATACAATCCAGTGTGATACAATAATGGCCTCTAGGGCATATATCACCAACAATCTCCCACTTGCACTAAGGCCATATACTGGCATATCGCAGACTGAAGATCTCGAATAGCCTCTCGAACTGTGTCTGAGGGATGGCCTCTGTGAGAGGATCTGCATTGTTGTTCTCCATATCGATTCTCCTCACCTCGATCTCCTGGGGATCAACGATCTCCCTGATCAGGTGGTACCGCCTCAAGATATGTCTGGATCTTTGATGGGACCTGGGTTCCTTCCCTAAAGCTATAGCGCCGTTGTTGTGACAATACTAAAGTATTTGACCAACAATGGAAGGAACCGCCTGAAGTTCAGTTAAGAACTTCCATATCCAGACTGCCTCTTTTGCGGCGTCTTATGCAGCGCACTACTCCGTTTCCATCATTGAGTCTGCAACGGTGTCCTACTTGGAGCTCTTCCAACAGACCGCCCCTGCACTGAGGGTAAAGCCATAACCCGATATGGACTTGGAGTAATCCTTATCACTCTGGAAGCTGCTCAGCAAAGGCTTCGATCTGGAGGTCCTTTTCTGCCATACACCAAGAAGATCTCCTTAGTCCTTCTCAGCTACTTGAGAACGTTCTTTACTGCTATCTAGTGTTTCATCCCTAGGTTTGACTGATACCAACTTACCACCCTGAGTGCTAAGCAACATCTGTTCTGGTACACAACATCGCATACATTATTGAGCCTACCACAGAAGCGTAGGGTATAGATGTGATGCGAGCCCTTTCCAAATCAGTCTTTGGAAACATCTCTTTAAAGAGGGTGATTCCGTGACAAGCCGGTAGACTGCCGTGCTTAGAATCATCCATACTAAATATTTTCAGCATGGTGTTGATTTACCTTGACTTTAAAAGTCCCACTATTCTCTTTGATCTATCACGATAGATCTCGATCCCCAGAATGTAGTTGGTATCATCCAGATCTTTGATGGAGAACCTTAATAACAAGAATCCTTTGACTGATTGTAGTATAGGAGTGTCATTTCCTATCAAGAGAAAGTCATCCACGTACTAGACGAGGAATCCCACAGTTCTCCCTACAATCTTACTATAAATGAATGGTTCATCTTGATTTTTTATAAAGTCGAATTCTTTTGACCGTCTCAATAAAAGAACTGTTCTAACTCCGTGATACCTGCTTTAGTCCATAAATGGACATAAGCAACATGCACACTGTCCCCCTGCTCCCACTCTGATTGAAACCCTCTGGCTGATCCATATAGACGAACTCTTCCAAATTACCATTTAGAAAAGCCGTCTTTACGGCCATCAGCCGAATTTCATAATCTTGGAAGGCAGCAATGGCAAGAAGGATCCAAATAGATTTGAGCATAGCCACTGGAGAAAAGGTTTCATCATAGTCCAAATCAGGTCTTTGACCAAAACCTTCGGCAACAAGTCTAGCTTTATAGGTTTCAACCTGTCCATATACTCCAATCTTCTTTCTGAAGATCCATTTGCAGCCTACGGATTTTACTCCTTCTAGAGCAATGTTCAAAGTGCTTACTTTTTTGGTGTACATGGACTCCATTTCGGTCCGCATTGCAACAAGCCATTTTACCGATTTGCCGCTCTGAATGGCTTACTAGAAGCTAGTTGGCTCATTATTGTCAATGATGGAATCCTCTCGATCCTCTTTTATGAAAAAACCGTAGTATCTCTTAGGCGGATGAGACTGCCTACTAGTCCTGCGGATTGGCACAGGGATGTCCGGTTCTTTTGAAACCTCTGGTTCTACCATACTTTCAGTAATAGTTTTTGGTTCTGGAATTCCTTCCAGTTCTATTGCGCTCCCACTATTTCTTTTTTCAAAAAATTGATTTTCTAAAAAAAATTGGGCATGACGAGGAAAAAACATTTTGTTACTCTGTGTAATAAAAAAGATACCCTTTTGGAGTTATTTGGGTATCCCATAAACCTACACAGTACTGAGCGTGCCTTAAACTCATCTGCATACTGCTTTTCAACAAAAGCTGGACATCTCTACATTTTCAGATACTAAAGATAGGGTTTCTTCCCACCCCACATCTGATATGGAGTGGTAGGCACAGTCTTGGAAGGAACCTTATTCAAAAGATATGCAGCTGATTCTAGTGCATAATTTCATAACGATCGCGGCAACTCAGCGTTACTCATCATAGAACGGACAATATCCAATAGGGTTTTGTTCTGCCTTTCCTATACACCGTTGTGTTGTGATGTGTATGGAGAAACTGAGAGAGAATTTCATTCTCTTTTAAGTAATCCAGGAACTCGGCTATTAATTATTTACCACATCGATCGGATCTCAGTGTATTGATACTTTTGCCTGTTTGTTTTCCCACATCATTCTTATATTCCCGGAATTTTTCAAAGTGTTTGGATTTATGCTTTCACAAGAAGACATGTCCTAACCTAGAGAAATTATCCGTAAAAGTAATGAAATAGGAATAACCACTTTGTGCATCTGTAGATATTGGACTACACACGTCTCTGTGTATGAGTCCTAAGAGCTCGCTCGCTCTTACTCCGTGTCCAGTGAACGGAGTATTTGTCATCTTTCCTATGAGACAAGATCAACAAGTTGCGTAAGATTGATATTAGAACGGATCCAAATATCCCTCTTTATATAACTTCGTCAACCGTGTTTTATTGATGTGACCCAATCTATAATGCCTTAAGAGAGCCTTATTTAATTCTGGAGACTTTCTTTTATGTGTGTTCTAGATGTTGAAAACCTGAGCTTGATTCAATATATACTGTCCTCTAGTGTACATGACCCAATCAAACAATGATTTAGGTGGATGTGAACCACATCGCTTACAAACTAGACTTGGTACACACAAACAGTTACGTAGAATCAATATCTGCCCACTTGTCAATTCTAGGTGATTACCCTACGGATACAGCGTCCATGCTCATTCCGTTAGCAACCCTGAGAGTTATATCACCTGCCTTGATAACTTTACGGTTTATCAAAACCTGTAATGAATTACAGATATGAGATCCTGATCTGGTATCTTGTACCCAGGAAGTAGAGTTAATTGACAGACCGTTTTCAATCACAAACACACCCGAAGTTGAAGCTACAACATGCTTCGAATCCTGGATTCTGGCTTTCCAAGCCATGTATCCTTTCTGCCAATGCCCTTTCCCGTAACAATTGGAACATCCTTCCTTCCCTACTGTTAACCCCGAAACTTTTGTCCTACCCTTTCCTTCTACCTTACTGACACCGCCTATTGGCTTTGTAGAGGTCTTATTCTACTCACCCTTGGCTTTCTCCTTGGATTCATAAGAGGAAGATTCCCCAATAAGCAGAGCGGGTATATCCCTGGTTTCCTTCAGGGTGCCCTCAACTGGAAGTATAACTTTCTTCCCCTGGGCGTACGTAGGAGGTAAGGACAGTAAAATAAAGTCAGTACATGACTCATTCTCCAACGTGGCCTCCAGGTCCGTGAGCAGTTTAATATAGCTAATCATTATAAGGACGTGGTCCCCTACGGATGACCCGACAGCCAACCTCGCTAGAAGCAATTCCTTCGAGGTCTCATATCTTGCGATATGAGATTGCTCTCCATATATTACTTTGTTATGGAGGAAGATGGAAACTAAGTCCATCTTCTCGTGCTGCCTCTGGTATACACCATCTACTTAGTCTAACATGAGGCACTTGGCATTCGCACTGTCCTTTTCCCTTGTCTTACGGATATCAGCATTTGTGATGGTGGAAACTAGACCTGGGATGGCGGGGGCTTGAGTAGTAATGTGGTGGTCCAGCTTGTCATAGGTAATGGACATCTGGACAAATCTTTGCCAGTCAATATAGTATAACAGTCATTTTATTACCTATCTGTAACCTAATCTGGTCACCTGGTCACTGCAATTAGGAGAGAGAGAAGAAAACACTCAGCATGATGCTCTTGCAAGTTTAGATTGGTTTTTAATTTATCTAAACAGGATGGGTCCCACTGTTTCTCGAATCCTTCCTCAAACCATAAAATAAGAATTAGTTAGGATAAATCTCACCGTACAATACTTGCTTAACCGTTCATCCAGGCAAGTGTCGGTACTTCGAGGGAGGTTTTCCAAGGCTTTCGCGAAGTTTCTTAATTACATAACCATTTTTCCCTGGAGGCGTAGCCCCGCTAACACTGTTCTAAACACCTACTTGGTTTATAGCATTGATAGTTAAGTGAAGAATCTCCTGAGGAGTAGCGGATACTCACAGTAGGATCGAGATCCAAATATCATTGTGTGATAATCCTCAAGAAATCCTACTAAAATTATCACACTCCAAATGGTATGCAGCACTAGCAAGTTTCAGTTTCCTAAGAAACTCCCGATGTGGATTTTTGCCCCATGGGCTTATGACCTTGACGAAGGGTAACATATCATAAGTCACATGTTATGTTCTTCCCGTCATTGTCCAAGTTAATTTGAACCCACCCATACATACCCCTGACGAAGGCCGAAATAGTAGTATGACTGTCCCAAACCAACGCATCTATCTATGCTACAAATGAATATCCAGCAGCTACCAATCACTATGCCTTGGTGAAGGTCAAAATACATAGCTTGAATACTACTGAATATTCAACTGAAATGATGGAAGGCTACAAATGGTTTTGGCGAAACCATGAACGTAGTGAACTTGATATAATCGAAGGAACCTGATAGCTTTTAAAAGGAGTGGTTTAAGCTCCGCATTTAAAAGTCTCCTGTTTTAAAATAACCGAGTGGTTTTAAAATTTGTTCCAACGATTCAACTTTAGTTTGTTTGCTTTACATTAATGTAATGCAGTCCCATCATTTATTCCTATCATCACAGAAAAAGACGAAAATACCACGTCCACTTATGTCATCCGCCTTCGCCACTGGACCTCGTCATCACTCGTTAGGTTACTTAACTAACGACAGAGCGGAGGCTGGACTAGCACGGCTGCAAAACATAAGCAACGCCTACTAGATATCATATATAGATATATACATTTATTTCACGCAATAATAGGCATTCCAGATCACAGATGAACATATTGGATATACTAGGAATTCCGCGTTTCGTTTAAGCCTGTAACGAAAGACGAATTCCACGGTCGTGATGAATAGCCAAACCCTACCCTAGAACCCTACGGGTGCCACAAACTACCCGCCAAATACCCAAAGTGAAGCAACCTCCCTCAGCAAAGTGAGTAGACCACTGGGCACTTCAAAGTACCCGGTAGTTTGTGCACCCCACTTTGGGTCTATCCTAGGAGCAAAAACGGTAAAAGAAATAATACAACGGGGGCTACAATCTCATCCCGGATGTGCCCCGCAAAATAATATTACATCACTTTACAAATTTACATCGAATGAAAAAATGAAAACTCTCATCTCACATCCCCGGCTATTCATCCACGACGATCCAACAAGTTCATATACACAAACCAACATAACAACATCACAGATATGTGCAATCCCGACTAATCGACGTATAGCAATTATTCGATGTTTCCAAACACATATACACATCACAAAGCATGTAAAGTAACTGCAACATTAGAATTCCGCATGCAATTAGCAAACTTAACCAATTTTCCAAAACTTGAAAATCCAGTGAGTTAAAGTTCCAAAAACGATCGTTTTAAGCCAATTCAAAAGTCCGAATCAAAACGAAACACTTCCGAACCTTCGCAGAGAGTTAGATCATGAAATTAAATTCAATTTGGGGGGATAAAGGGTGTACCCCACCCTCGAGGACACCATGTGGTGGCCAGGGGTTGAGGCAGACCCGAAATTGTCTAAAGTGGGGCAGTTTCGGGTCCTCACGGCCAAGACCACCTTGTGGTAGTCTTGGGAAGTGGGTCCAGCCTTTCGGTACCCCCCAGGTTTCCTCGGGATGACCATGTATCACCCTGCAGCTTCTCAGTTCAAACCGTGAGCCCGCGGGGTGTGCAAATATCTCAAACTTTCAGTTTTTTGAACTGTTTTTGTCGGCAGTTTTTGCACGACAAAAACGACAGATTTATAACGTCGCTACAAGCTATCTAAGGTTTATGAGAGGCTCTAATACCACTGTAATTTGATGTCGTGCAATCGACGTGTTCGCGGGGAGGCGGAAATTGCAAAAAATGATTTTTATGGGCTTCTCAACACCGACTAGAACCAAAGATCGAACATAAACTATAGATGGCAAACTACTAGAGGTTTAACTACTCGGATGAATGTTATACCGCGTAGTATCGTGTACTTTGAGTCTTCTCACTGTCCTCTTCGTCATCGTCGGCTCCGAAGATTGAAATGGATCGAAGCAACCTCGACGACCTCCTTAAGTCAAAGACGATCCACCCGAGAGTCTATAGTCCGAGCTCCTACCTCAAATCCTAGATAACTATGGCTTCTAGTCCACTAAACTAGAAGTCTTAAAGGGTATAGAGTGAAAAGATATAGTGCTTTGTCTCTTGGAACCCAAGGTTTCTCAACTCATGAGACTTTATGGATTATGAGGAAGAAGAAGGAGACATGAAGAAAATGAGAAAGGAGAATATAGCTTGGATGAAGCTTGACTTCTCATTTGTGATGAATAGTTGAACCAAATGAATTATTGATGAGATAATATCTCATCAAAAATATCTATGGTTCACAAATATCTTTTTTGTAAAGTGATGAGTCATAGCCATCTAAAGAAAATATCTCCACCTCAGTTCTCCACCTCATTATTCTTTAATCCATAAAAGAAAAAAGAAACCCTAATGAGGTGTCCCTTCTAAAATCTTTCCTGAGAAATTACGAGAATGCCCCTTATCCGTATATACATACCCGCATCCGCATTCCGAAGAATACGAATACAAAGAGACAAAAATAATCCATCAATATAATACTAGGATCCGGCTTAAAACAAAGCCCACTAGTATCATCCGCCCGATCATCATACGTGCACAAGTGCACGTAAGTGATCGAAGTCCTGTCGTAAAACCATACGGCCTCTACACCTTTCTCCCGGTGCAGGGAAACTCTCTATATGGGACTCTAAAGACTCGACACTATGCTGGCAGTGGGTTTAACCATAAGCCGCAAGCGGTACTAGCTGCACGTAACAGCTACCTAGGTATGTGTCGATAAGAAGGCCGATGAGCTAACTCATTCGAACTCCTACTGATCCTGTATGTGATAATCTCTGTACAGCCCAGTCTGTTCGTCTAAGAGTATCGCATATCGGGCCTAGGGGGCGGTAATCATCAGACCCCTAATAGCACAATAAGCCATGTCGGAGAGTTGCCCAAACACCCTGAGAAACTACTGGAGTACCTACCAGTAAATCTCGCATGCCTTGACCAAGGACTTTGTGTAATGGCCTTCCAAACACAGCGCAATATCAACCCCCAATACCGGGAGAGACGAATCCTATCTAACTGCCACTGCCTCCAAGCGCTTTAGGATTGCACCCAACTACTACCTGTTTGCATGACTCCTTTGAGCCGTGGTAGGGTAGTAATCAAAGTACAGTGGGAACACACTCGAGGTGAAGTAGTAGTGTCAAGTCGATGGACTAAGCTGTACTCATGTCACCTGGGAACTGCTACCCGACGATAGGTATAATACCCACCAACAGTTCCCAACGAGTCCTATCCAGTGTACTCATAACCTAATGAGCACCTGCATACTATCTCTAGTACGACATACTGATGGTTGTGGGACAGACCATCTCCTCGACTGAGATGAGAAGCATATACACTAGTTTAATATGGAGTATCGATGCCCCGTCTCGATAATCTTACGACTTGGGACCTGTATAGGATGTGCTTATAGACTATCCAGCCCCCACGAGTGTGACTGCCATCACAACGCTGGTAATCAAGCAAAGATCCTAAGGGCTCTACCAATATGTATAAGCGATATGCTAAGAAAACACATTCACATATTGAGGTAGAAACAAACCAGGTTGCATACTACCATTTCGAGCAAGACTGTTACTATATCCGTGTATATCCCAAGCTCCCATTAAGTAATATATAATCCAGTATGATACAATAATGGCCTCTAGGGCATATATCACTAACAGATATACATCTACTCACTTACTATCCTCGCTCTAGCCGAAGTCGATGAACGTCTTGCTCTCTTTCGTCGCCTTAGAAGTCCACATGAATGTACCTACAATAGAATTCCATGACCAAAATCTAATGAAAACCCGAATCAAATTTCATAGAAATCCATATCCAAAACCGATACGACAAGCGAAAGGGACATAGGTTAGAACCTATAGTCAACGCGTGCTAAAATAAAAAAACAACCCCCGAAGTTGACGTACGAACATCAAACGACCGAGTCAAACAAAATATCCCAAAACCAAGTTTCAAAAGTCAGAAAAGATCGACAGAAAGCAAGTAAAATGATTCCAGATTTTTCTTAAGGTGAAATTAAACTTTTTTGCTATAGGGTAGGTCTAGTTATCTAAAAAGTGAGCTACAGACCAAATTTCAGACCCTATCTCCAAAATTGGGCCGCAAATTGCGGCCAATACAGATAAAACAGAGGCCACAAGATGAGGGCTTGAGCTCGGGTTTCTAGGGTGGCTTCCTAGTGGTCTGCATATCTCACAGTATCCGCTATAAAATTTTCAGAGTCCCCATGTTATCCCAGACTCTAATTGATCACCATAAGTCTTACAAAACCGATATCGGAAAATTCTAAACTCATTTTTGATACTTCTAACCTCATTTGAACTAAAGATACAACCACTACTGGGCTAGTAAACACTTTCTAAACTCCCTACTACACCACTACTACAAATTTCACTCCCTAATTCTCATCCTAGAATTTTCCAAGTTCACTAAACATTAACTTTTCAACTCTAAACTAACATAGGAGGTTAGAAAACCTAAAATCTTGTTTAAAAGTGAAAATATTACCTTATGGAGCAACTCAAGAAAATTCATAGATGACCAAGGAAGCTCAAAACTCCAACTTTATCACTCCATGTTGTTTGAAAGGAGTTAAGGAACAATTTTTATGATGGTTGTGTAAGGTTTTGAGATGGTTTTAAGGGTGTTTGTAGGGGTGGTAGTGAAGGTTTTGGATGAGTTGAAGAAGAAGGTGAAGAAGAGAAAGAAGTGATAAGGTGAGAAAATGAATGGAGGCAAAGGAGAATGGTTAATGCACCATCTCTCTCTCACCCATACCTCTTTGTCCCCCATTTATTATTTTTCTTCTCTTTTCTATTTTCTTATCTTTTGTAACGCCCCACGCCCCAATACAGATGGTATTGTCCGATTTGGCCGAAACCGAACGATTTTGTCCTTCGGAGCGAACCGGACCCGATCAGGGCCACATCCCAGGAGGTCACCCATCCCAGGACTTCCCTGGCCCGAGCACGCTTAACTACGGAGTTCTCAAACTCGTGCCAGTTCACTTAAAAGGCGCCTCTGTAATTGAGGGTGGTATCATTACATTTATAATGCAGTTCGGTCCTCTTTCGGAATGTGTTCCGAAAATTTCCCATTGTTTTACGATGGGTCCCACGGACCCAAGAGGTGACCCCCACGGATTCAAGAGGTGGCCCCAGCCCCTTTAGCATGACAATTGGCGTGGCACTTTGTTCCGTGTGGCACTTTATTCCGTGAACAAGAACCGGGTCCCGACATTCTCCCCACCTTTGAACAATGGTTCGTCCTCGAACCACAGACCTACTGCTGAGGGACCTGCATGGGCCACCATAAATGTAACGCCCCACGCCCCAGTACAGATGGTATTGTCCGATTTGGCCAAAACTGCACGGTTTTGTCCTTCGAAGCGAACCGGACCCGACCAGGGACCACTTCCCAGGAGGCCACCCATTCCAAGACTTCCCTGGCCCGAGCATGCTTAACTATGGAGTTCTCAAACACCTGTAGTTCCAGTTCACTTAAAAGGCGCCTCTGTAATTGAGGGTGGTATCATTACATTTATAATGCAGTTCGGTCCTCTTTTGGAACGTGTTCCGAAAATTCCCCATTGTTCTACGGTGGGTCCCACGGACTCAAGAGGTGGCCCCCACGGATTCAAGAGGTGGCCCCCGCCCCCTTGGCATACGATAATTAGCGTGGTTCTTTGTTCCGTGTGGCATTTTTTTCCGTGAACAAGAACCGGTTCCCAACATTTTTTTCTTTTCTTTTGAAAAAACTAAAGTAAAAACAAAATACAAATGAAAAGATAACATGTATACAATATGTCATGCACACTAAACATTGTTTAGTGCAGTAATTAGAAAAATACTAATTAAATTTAAACTTGAGCTTGTATGGAAAATAATTATATATTAATTTATAAAAAGCCCAAATCAAATGAATGCCCTCATAAATAATAATTTATTTAAAATTCCAATTATTTCCAAAATATAAGTATATAACTATACCATTCTACGAAAATTCAAATCCATACTTGTATAATATCCGTAATATTTATTATTTTATTTTTTAAATTCCAAAAATATTATTTTCTATATTCTGAAGTGTTACAGTCTTCCCCTCTTAAATAAATTCGGTCGTCGAATTTAAATTTAAACACCCCAAATATTGAAATATTTCAGTAATTCAATTAAATCAACGGGGCTCTGAAATCATGAATACACAAGAAATATCACAGCGCAACGTGTGCGCATGAAAACAAGTGCAAAACTCAATAATCAAAACTCTGTTAAGCTCATGCGAATCATGGGAGTTATCATGGATATGCAAGTTTCGAAATCCACTATTTAAATCAGGTACAATATATATAGTAAGCTTCCTTACCAAAACATTTAAATAACTGAATAAAAATGTATGCAAAATCCTTTTCAAATCACCGTGTGATGCATATATCACGGCACAAGTAGAGGGCATTCATTTGTGATGAAATAGATATACATCTATATACGTTTCATTTAAGACATACGTCTTGCCCTTTTGAAAATGATTTAGAAGGGGTTTCTTGTAAAAGTTCGTGTCACTCATGGACACGTAGGAAAATAGTGAGACTATAACTCCTTTTTTAAAACCTCTTCAGTAAATATCAATGCATGCAAAAACACTCAAGTATGGTCCTCAAACCTGTCCTTCTCTGCCATTATATAATATAGTATATATCATAAAAACGTGATACTCATAAGAAAATCAATCTCAATAAGTGTACATGAAAACCAATCCACGTGCGTCTGATGCGCACGAAAATCGAGTTCAAATCTAAGTGCTATGAATATGCACGGAAACAAAAACTGAGTGCAACGGGTGTGCACTGAAGCATCTGTCAAGTGATATGGGTGTCCAAGACAACATCAATTGCATCTAGAGTGCACGAAAATCTCAATTATCTGCAACTGGGGTACACGAACTGTAAGTCTACGCTAGCGCCCCGGCCGTCTACAGACGCCAAATGCGGAACAAAAACTTTTTAACTGGCGCTATCATATACTTTAACCCGGATCTGCCATTATTGCTAAACTAATAAACTGTAAAGAGTGTAGAAAGGTTATACCGAACAATCCGAGTCCTTCGTTCTTTAACCATCATCCCACGCTCCGTTGCGGCTGCTCCGATCTCGTCGATCTCCGATATCCTCGTCGAGGTGGCACCACGTCGACGATTCTTTAAACGGGCTCCCGCCTCTGACTTGAGGCAACTCGGTCGTCAAGTTTGCTAAAAGAGACGACCAAGAATGATGTAGAGAATGAGTAGATGACTTTGTCTCACTTCGTCCAAGTCCGTGGACGATCGGTTAATGAAGTTGCCGAGGGAATCGGGTGATGGAATGAAATGAGCTGTGAATTCCATACACCGAAAACTATCATAATCTTTTCAAATGAAACATCAAGTAAGTGAGAGAGAGAGGAGGGGCCGGCCATATATAGGGAGTGGGAGGTGAGTGTAGGAGAGGGGAGAGTAACCATAAGACTAAATATCATGAACAAATATCCTTAGCTAAACAAGAATCATTAATGTCAAAGGATGAGTCATAATAACACATCATCTAACCATTAATGCAACCAATGAAAACACAACACCAATTAATCCTAGTCACCTCATCTAGATGCTTCTAGAACACTGACTCACCTCATCAGAAGAAAAGATAAATCCTTCTTTAACCGAATGTTAAAAGACGGTTGATAGAAAACTGGAAACTGGCAACTTCCAAAAGTGATCCTGAAACGACTTTCAGGACAACCCCGAAACTGTATAAATATACCCGCATTTGTATTACGACCGAGTACAAATGCAACTGAGACAAAGATATTATACCTACTCAATATAATACTCGGATCCGGCTTAAACCAAAGCCGACCAGTATCATCTGCCCGAAAAATAACACGTGCGTAAACGCACGTGCATTTTCCGAACCCTGCCATAAAACCATACGGCCTCTACAACGTTTCGCCCGAACTTGGGAAACTGTCTGTGGGGGACTCTAATGACTCGTCAGTACCCTGGCAGTGGGTTTAACCACAAACCGTCAGCGGCACTAGCAATGCGTAACGGCTGCCCATGGACTGACCTCAAGGGAGGCTGATGAGCGAACTCATCGGGAAACCCTACTGAGCCTAACAGTGACAATGTATATACAGTCCGGTCCGTTCGTCTATGAGTATCGCATATCTGCCTAGGGGGCTAGTAACGTCAGACCCCCAATAGCAGTATAAGTCGTGTCGGAGTGTAGCCCAATTACACCCTGAGATAGTACTGGAGTACCTACCAGTAAATCTCCTGCCATGGCCATGGACTTTGTGTAATGGCTCTCCTAGACACAGTACGACCTCGCCCCCAATACCGGGAGAGACGAATCCCCTGCCGATCCGCTCACGTGCCTCCATATGGCTCGGGACTGTACCCAAAAACTACCTGTTTGCACGACTCCTTTGAGCCGTGGTAGGGTAGAAATCAAAGCACAGTGGGAACTCACACGAGACAAATGACGACCTCAGGTCGATGAACTAACCTGTACACATGTCACCAGGGAACTGCTATCTGACGATATGTATAATACAAACTAGCAGGTTCCCGGCGAGTCCTGTCCGGTGTACTCATAACCCAATGAGCACCTGTATACATCTTAGGTGATCCAACTGACACCAGTGGCTTGTGAGACCGGCCACCGCCCCTCGTCGGGGTCTCGACTGTACACACTAGTCTACTCCGGAGTATCGATGCCCTGTCTCGAAACTCCCACGACTAGGGACCACAATTAAGGATATGCGTATAAACCACTCAACTCTCACGTATATGATCGCTATCATACTGTTGGTGGTAAAGCAAGATCCTAAGGGCTCTATCAAAGTGCAACATGTAATCAGTCACCTGAACATGTAAACGACTGATAAAGGCAAACCAGATAGCATACTATCATCTCGAGTAAGACTGTCCTACCGGTATAGGTCCTCCGCAATCATTGCAATCACGTACCTGTGATCCAATAATTGACTATGAGGGCACTATCTCCAACAATCTCCCACTTGCACTCAAGGCTAATTATTGCAATGTCGACTCCTCACAGCCCGTGTGAAACCGAACATCCAACTCCTCTACTAATCAGTTTCATAAAGCCCGTTTGTAAAACTATTGTGTTCGAGAAATAGCCTCAGTGAGTGGATCCGCCTAGAAGTTTCTTTCTATATCTCTCTTAATCTCAAGTTCGCGGAGAAAGCCATCTCCTGAAATGAGTAATACCTGTCTTAGAATATGTCTGGATATCTGATGGGACCTAGTTCATAAATGAACTCCAAATCCAAACTTCTTAGACTGTATCGATCACTGAACCTAATCAGTATCCGGCACCATGCCACCCACAGTATCCTCTTGGACCACCTGTCCATAATACTGTCCCACTTCATCATAGGGAAAAACTATAACTCTGACAATCACTCTGTCATCTATGTCACCTTTGAAGCCTGGAATGATAACCGTCTCCCGAAGGAGGCTGCCGTCATCTAATCCGTAGAACATGTACTTATGTTCTAAAACTGCTTCCTTATGTTTCTCCAGGATTGGATTAATACAAACTTATTGCATCTAGTGCAAAAACAACATCTGGTGTGGTACTTGACATCTCATGATTGACTCAATTGCCTAAGCAAGTGATCTGCCAATCATGCACATCCCTCTCCCCTTTGGTCTATACGACACCTTTAGAGAGGGTGACTCCATCACCTGCAGGTACACCACCATGCTAGGAGTCATCTATTCTAAAAACCATTAGAATACTGTCAAAGTACCCACATTGGGAAACTACCCAAATCTAGATCTAAAACCATAGATCCAAAAACCAGAATGTCAAATATTATATCCATATCCTGTCTGGAGAAACAACTGTGTGATGACCACAATACAACCGATCGTAGTATAGGAATTTTACTTCCTACTCTGTGTATGTCATCCAAATACCATGACATCACACCCTACTACCTCCTTAACTGATCCATCCCCTATTCTGATTGAAGTCAAACCCATGACTGTCACATCAAAATTAGATGATCTATCTCCGCTATAACTGCTCAAGTCTATAAATAGATATAAGCTACTTGCCCACTATGCTTCCGATGCTCCCACTGACTACGACAACCCTCCTACCGGGTCTCATAGCCTGGAACAACAGTAGTGTCAAGTCTTGGTAGATAAGAACCTCCCTGTCACCGTCCTTGAGGCTACCGAAGTACCTCTCGGGTGTCTGAGGTTACCCACCATATCTGCGGAGTGGCTATTGGAATGTCAAACCTGATTGAATATATAGGTCCTATTAAATTTTCCGTAATCGTTTGCGGTTCTGGAATCACTTCCAGTTCTACCATACTCCCACTACTGTTTTCTGAAAAAGATCCATTTTTACTAAAACTGTGGCAAGTCAAGAACAATATCACTATTGATCTTCCAAATGGTAGAATATCAACCCTCGTCATAGCCAGGGTCAACCCACAAACAGCCATTACAGAAACGTGCCCTGAGTTATCCAGAGTCTGGTTTTAAGCATAAGCTGGACAACTCCCCGTACCTTAATATCTTTTAAGGTACGAACTATTCTATATCCAATATAGAAACTTTGGCACTTATTTAATTGGAACTATATTCAAATCATGCAGCTGTCTCCAGTGCATATCAACTTAATGGAAAGAGGCTAATCAGCATTACTCAACTTAGGAATCCATCCAATTATGAGTAACCTGAAAGAGAAACACGTTTCTCAAAACCATCACTATCATCTGAATACCAATCACAAGAATCTACATCTTCGATCTCTTTGAAGAATCCCGATACTTGTGATACCTGGTTCTCTACTTTATTCTTATACCCACAACTTCTTAAAACTTAGACCTTGTATTTCTACGAAACACTTGTCTAAATACTAGAGAAGTTATAAGTAAACAGAACATAGTACGAGGACCTACCCCTTTGTCCTGATGGACACTGGACAACATACAATACTCTGTATAAGTCCGCTGAGTTAAACAACTCAAAACCTGTGCGTCGTAGGTTGAAAACTGTATCCTGGCGATTTCCTCAAATATCACCAATTACAACGAATTCCGATATAATGAGGATAATCACCTAATTCCCAATAACTTACTCCCAATCATCATCTGTAAAACCATACAGATATGAGAATGAAACCTGGTAAATACATACCCTTGGAGTAAGTGTCTAATCGGGAAAACAGTTTTTCTTTAACAATGCATTGAAACATGAAAATGTTTCGTAGGGGTATCCTGGTATTCATAGTAATGCCTCTTCCATAATCCAATTCATGACTTCAACCGTATATTTTACTGCCATCTCTCCAAATCCCTTTATTTATCTTTAGTCGTTACCTTCTGTACACCATCGTTAGGCTAAATGGTTTTCTTCCTTCCCTACCGTTCGGCACCAGCCTATGGTTTGGAAGAAGACTATCCAGTAAGCATAATAGGTGTACCCTCCTAAACCAAGGAGTACTCGCATCTCGAGAGAAGGTGATGATAAAAGACAACTGAATAATACCTTATTCTTTTTAAAGGTGAAATAGGAGTGGCGATGAAGTACGCGGTTTTGGTCGTGAATGATATCAGTCGCAATTTACTTTGCCCTCTTTCTAATCCCTTTATTTTGTCTTTACATATTACCTTCTGCACACCCTACTTAGGCTAATTGGTTTTCTTCATTCCCTACCTTTCGGCACCAGCCTATGGTTTGGAATAAGACTATCCAATAAGCGTAATAGGTGTATTCTCCTAAACCAAGGAGCTCTCGCAACCTGAGAGAATGTGATAATAAAAGGCAACTGAATAAACCAATTCTATTTCTCCTGAACCTGGATCCATCCTCGAAGAAGTCCCTTCGAGTTCGTATATAACCATACGATGGATCTATCCAATGGAAGTGGATATCCGTAATAATACGGGTGTTCTGAGAAATTCAAAGGGTAAAAGAAGGAGTGGCAATGACTTATGCAACTCAGACAATCCAAAAGCCAGTATTTTAAGAAGGTTCGGTCAACCTGGTCACTGAGTCATAGTCTAGGGTCGGTCAAAGGTCGCTGCCAAAGAGAGAGAGAAAAGAAACACTCTGCGTGCACTCTAACCTAGATCAGAATGGTCATCACTTTATCTAATCCGGAAACCTCCCACTGTCCTGTCAAATTCTCCTCCAAACCTAAAGAAGAATCAATCGGGATCACCCGAAGAGTAAACCAACTCATCAGTGGGAATCAGGATCCAACTCTCATCGCATGATAACGTGATGGAATGCATCCACGTTACTCATACTCCAGAAGGTATGCGCATACTTGGCAAGTTTCAGTTTCTTTAGAAATTCCCGATATAGTTTTTGCCCCATGCTCTTATAACCTTGGCGTTAGGTCAAAATGTCATAAGTCACATGCCAAGTTCTACCCATCACTATCTTGTTAATTTGAACCCACCCGCACATGCCCTTGGCGTTAGGTCAAAATGGCAGAACGGCTGTCCCAAACCAACTCATCTATCTATGCAACAATTGAATACCCAGCAGCTACCAAACACTATGCCTTGGCGTTAGGTCAAAATACATAGCTTGAATACTACCGAATACCCAAAAGAAGTGACGGAGGGCTACGGCTAGTTTTTGGCGAAAAACCTTTAACGTAGTGAACTTAATATCGCTGAAGGAACCTGATAGCTTTTTAAAATATAGTGGCGAAAACCTTTTGCTAAAGAGGTCACTCCCGGTAAAGGGATCTCGGCTTTTTCCTCGTGGAATGAGGTGCAGGATATTCCACTGAATACCGCTATGCAAAGCAACTTGTAATCGACTATAGTGAAGTTATTACCCTGACGCAAACTTCTGCCCAAGGGATCAGTCCCGGTGAAGGGATATCGGCCCTTGCCCCGTCGAATGAGGTGCAGGATATTCCACTGAATACCGCTATGCATAACAAAAGGAAACGTCTTTGTAACAACACTTTTTAAATTTGTTCCAACAACTGCAAACAGGTTTGTTTTACTTTGCATTGATCAGAATCAACGCAGTCCCATCAATCAATCACACCAGAAAAGAACGAAAATAAAATGTACGTATATGCCATCCGCATTCGTCACTGGGTCCCGTCATCACCCGTTAGGTTACTTAACTAACGACAGAGCGGGGACTGGACTAGTGCGGGTGTAAAACATATACAACATCTAATAGTATATAAACCAATATACAATAATCGCTCCAGGCGTGATAGTATGCAACATTACAGAAAAGTAATAAGCATCACAGAACAATACAGATAATCTGGGATCCTCGGGTTTCACGGAGCCGCTGCTGAAACCCGACGTTCCCCTGTCGTGTGGATAGCCTGTGCAATGAAACCTAGACCCCTACGGGTGCGGCAAGTTACCTGCCAAAACCTGAAGCGAGGCAGCCCCCTACAGCATAGTGAATGGACCACCCAGCACTCCACGGAATCCGGTAATCTTAGGCACCCCTCCTTGGGTCAACCTGTACCCCCTACGAGTGCGGCGAACAGTCTGCCAATTCTAGAGTGGGACCCCTCTGCCTATCAAAGCCATGAGATGCGGACCCGTTACCCCCCAGAACCCGGCTATCCGTGCACTCCGTCGCGGGGCAGAACCTAGTACAGAAATGAAAAATAGTACAACAGGTACATCGACCGCAACCTGGTCGTGCCCTAAAAGAATATTATACAACAGGCATTGACGGCAGTCCACATGTTGGACGCTCGCCCCGCAATATCAAATGTACAAATAAACACAAACTGTACTATCATTGCACACTGCTATCCACCACGACAAATCCGCAACAACACAGCACAACACAGAACATCAACGCGAATGTCACGTTCGCAAACCCGTCTAAAAGAACTATAGCAATCAGACGCGGATTACCGATCAAATGACATTCCCGGTCGAGGATATAATATAAGCACTGTAAACTAACATGTTTAAATTTCGATCGACCAAACATCAAGAAGTGGGCCCCACGACTTACTGGTGAACAGTAACAAAACCTGGGCCCAAATGATATATACCACAAACCACAAAATCAAGAGAAGAACATACTGTTCAATTTTGGGAGCATGATCTCACCAAGAGGCGGCGGATCCGCGGCCAAACCATGGGTTTGGCCGCGTTTCCGCGGCGGCTTGGTGGGATCACGTGCCCAAATTTGGTCCGTGTTCTTAGAAAAGCCTACACAGATTTTTGAGACATGTAGAAAAATTTTAGGAGACCATTTAAAATCGACAGAAACTGTGAGCTTGGAATTTTGCAATTTTCGATTTCCAGTTCGATCGATGTTTTAAACGCGTTAGCACAAGTTAGCATGGCAAAATGGTTAGGCTCTGATACCACTGTAAGTCTACGCTAGCGCCCCGGCCGTCTACAGACGCCAAATGCGGAACAAAAACTTTTTAAATGGCGCTATCATATACTTTAACCCGGATCTGCCATTATTGCTAAACTAACAAACTGTAAAGAGTGTAGAAAGGTTATACTGAACGATCCGAGTCCTTCGTTCTTTAACCATCATCCCACGCTCCGTTGTGGCTGCTCCGATCTCGTCGATCTCCGATATCCTCGTCGAGGTGGCACCACGTCGACGATTCTTTAAACGGGCTCCCGCCTCTGACTTGAGGCAACTCGGTCGTCAAGTTTGCTAAAAGAGACGACCAAGAATGATGTAGAGAATGAGTAGATGACTTTGTCTCACTTCTTCCAAGTCCGTGGACGATCGGTTAATGAAGTTGCCGAGGGAATCGGGTGATGGAATGAAATGAGCTGTGAATTCCATACACCGAAAACTATCATAATCTTTTCAAATGAAACATCAAGTAAGTGAGAGAGAGAGGAGGGGCCGGCCATATATAGGGAGTGGGAGGTGAGTGTAGGAGAGGGGAGAGTAACCATAAGACTAAATATCATGAACAAATATCCTTAGCTAAACAAGAATCATTAATGTCAAAGGATGAGTCATAATAACACATCATCTAACCATTAATGCAACCAATGAAAACACAACACCAATTAATCCTAGTCACCTCATCTAGATGCTTCTAGAACACTGACTCACCTCATCAGAAGAAAAGATAAATCCGTCTTTAACCGAATGTTAAAAGACGGTTGATAGAAAACTGGAAACTGGCAACTTCCAAAAGTGATCCTGAAACGACTTTCAGGACAACCCCCAAACTGTATAAATATACCCGCATTTGGATTACGACCGAATACAAATGCAACTGAGACAAAGATATTATACCTACTCAATATAATACTCGGATCCGGCTTAAACCAAAGCCGACCAGTATCATCTGCCCGAAAAATAACACATGCGTAAACGCACGTGCATTTTCCGAACCCTGCCATAAAACCATACGGCCTCTACAACGTTTCGCCCGAACTTGGAAAACTGTCTGTGGCGGACTCTAATAACTCGTCAGTACCCTGGCAGTGGGTTTAACCACAAACCGTCAGCGGCACTAGCAATGCGTAACGGCTGCCCATGGACTGACCTCAAGGGAGGCTGCTGAGCGAACTCATCGGGAAACCCTACTGAGCCTAACAGTGACAATGTATATACAGTCCGGTCCGTTCATCTATGAGTATCGCATATCTGCCTAGGGGGCTAGTAACGTCAGACCCCCAATAGCAGTATAAGTCGTGTCGGAGTGTAGCCCAATTACACCCTGAGATACTACTGGAGTACCTACCAGTAAATCTCCTGCCATGGCCATGGACTTTGTGTAATGGTTCTCCTAGACACAGTACGACCTCGCCCCCAATACCGGGAGAGACGAATCCCCTGCCGATCCGCTCACGTGCCTCCATATGGCTCGGGACTGTACCCAAAAACTACCTGTTTGCACGACTCCTTTGAGCCGTGGTAGGGTAGAAATCAAAGCACAGTGGGAACTCACACAAGACAAATGACGACCTCAGGTCGATGAACTAACCTGTACACATGTCACCAGGGAACTGCTATCTGACGATATGTATAATACCAACTAGCAGGTTCCCGGCGAGTCCTGTCCGGTGTACTCATAACCCAATGAGCACCTGTATACATCTTAGGTGATCCAACTGACACCAGTGGCTTGTGAGACCGGCCACCGCCCCTCGTCGGGGTCTCGACTGTACTCACTAGTCTACTCCGGAGTATCGATGCCCTGTCTCGAAACTCCCACGACTAGGGACCACAATTAAGGATATGCGTATAAACCACTCAACTCTCACGTATATGATCGCCATCATACTGTTGGTGGTAAAGCAAGATCCTAAGGGCTCTATCAAAGTGTAACATGTAATCAGTCACCTGAACATGTAAACGACTGATAAAGGCAAACCAGATAGCATACTATCATCTCGAGTAAGACTGTCCTACCGGTATAGGTCCTCCGCAATCATTGCAATCACGTACCTGTGATCCAATAATTGACTATGAGGGCACTATCTCCAACACGAACATCCTCAAATACATCAAATACGCACAAAACTATATCAAGTGCACCGAGTGTGCACGAAAATCTAAATCAAGTGCATCAGGTCTGCACAAAAGAAATCTAGTGCAGTAGGGTGCACGAAAATGAATATCAAGTGCACACGGTGCACGAAAACATCAATCTAGTGCAACAGGGTGCATGAAAACAAATATCAAGTGCAGTAAGTGCACGAAAATGAATATCAAGTGCGCACGGTGTACAAAAACATAAATCTAGTGCATTAGGGTGCATGAAAACAAATATCAAGTACGCTAAGTGCACGGAAACTCATCAATTCATCGAAAGCGCATATGACCAATATCGAGTGTATAAATCAAAATCCGCGGTATTCAACATACACGAAATCAAAATCGAGTATACCGAAGTGTACGAAATCTTAAATATGTGCAACCGCATGCACAAAACAAAATCGAGTGCAAGGGATATGCATAAAAACAAAAATCAAGTATAACTGGTGTATAAAATTATGAATCAAGTGCAACTGTTGTTCACAAAGGAAATATCCATCAAGTGTAGCTATGGTGAACGAAAATATCAATCACGAAACTAGATCATCAAAACTCAAAGGTCCAAAACAATAAAAGCGTGATACTCGGATCACAAAAATACTCATCACAAATAAATGACATTGAGATACACCTCTTTCAATGTCGAATGGTGCCGGTGCACCCAAAACTGGCAGAGCAAGAAGTCCTTCTTGCTTTCTGCCCATGACCTAGTGTCCTCTGTCTTTAGGTCCTTGTCTTTCCTGTGGATCACTAATTCCACGATCTCTCGGCTCAACAGTCTAGTTAGGAGTAGCGATGGAAATAATCCCGCTCTGACCCCTCTCTAAACATCTCCTAGCTAATTAACATGGCCACTCGTAATGTAGAATATCAATGATGGCGGACTCTGGCCCTCTGCATGCCATACAACCGATCCTGGGTCTAAATATTTATCGCTGAAGTATTTCGAAAAGATCGTTCCATAGTCTCTTCTAATATCATCCCTGCCGAACTGCTCGGAAGTTGGCACTTTTAATTTAATCTATTCCTTTTCTGGAACAATTGCAATCTCATCATGAATTTCCTCTGGAAATGTTGCCGTATCCAACGCCTTTGCATACGTATCAAACCTCTGGCATCAACGGAGAGGAACAACAACTCGTTAAGATCTCGAATGAATCTCTTATTCCACTTTTCTTCATTATCATCCAATTCGGAGACGTGTCTTGATAGCTGCGTAGACTGTAATCCATATTTGGTTATGGTCATGTCCGGGGTCTCTCGCAAAGACTCAAAGCTACGAAATCGGGCATCTCCTACACTTGGTGGAAGAAATCTGGAGAAAAGCATTCTCGAGAACTTGTCGAAAGTCATCGAAGGAATATGCACTGCTCATCCTCTCTCGATCGATTCACGCCATGTCTGAGCAAGTCTCTTCGAACAGAAGTTAGCCAACTCGCCGATCTCACATCGGAGCATCCAAACAAATGAATTATCCTAGTCACTTTACCCAAGAATGACTAGGGATTCTCTATCACATTCCTACGTATAGCTCATGTGACTTCAGCTTCATGAACTCTAGAAACGATATCTCGTCAATCTCAGCAACAGCTGGTACATCGGTCTGCATAGTAAATGACACAACGATCTCTGGAGTAGGTTGTATGTCAACAGTCCTTTCAATCTTCCTGGTCTCAAGCAATGGCCCGATCAACTGGTGCAGATCCCGAACGCTCGTCTCAAACGAGAAATCATAGCATAAACAATAAATCAATGCGTTCCTACATCACCGGAATAATACCCTAGTCAGTCCTCGTCCCTGACGAGCTCGCTCTGACCGCATCTCTAGCTGGAACCCTTTTAGCTCGCATGGCTAAGGTAACAGGAACCGCAATCAACTATCGATGAGAATGTATCATAAGAACGAATAGAAATACGGGTCTCAAAATAATGCACATCCTAAGGTTACTTAAGCGGAGCAGCGTATCGTAAGTATGCAGCGGAACATACACACGGTATGTCACTCTACTTGAGTTACCTACTCCACAACCAAGGTCAACCTATGCAACGAAAGTTTGGGTCTAATACCCTCTCAGTCAAGCCTAAGTTCCGTAAGGTCAATCCTAGCTTCCAAAATATATACGCCCTAGACTCGAACTAAGATTAAACACAACGCTCGGATACCAACTTTATCACGACCCAGAAATTGGCACGTGACCGACACTTGAATCACGTGAAGTCTATAGGAGCCCACCGTAACCCAAGTAAGCCGAAAGCCCGGAAATCTAAACCTTTTAGGAAAATAATGGATGTGTCACGTCCCGAAAGTACGGAAAATGGCCGGCACTTAAACTACGAAACGTCTCGAGGCGTACGTAATCTAAGTAAGCCGAAAACCCAGAAATCCAAACCAAGAAAAGTAGTAGAGTGAAGGAAAACCAATTTAAAATCAAGTAGTTTTAATAGCATAAGCCGAATTATGCGGTTTTAAAAAAACATCAAGTAGTTCCTGAAAATTTCGGCAGAGTCTCCTTTGTAAATACTGGCTCCCCAACGGGATACAACATGAATAGTATACGAAATCAATAAAAAGGAATCCCGAAGCGGGAGCTAGCTCTTCGTCAATCGACGATCACAACCACACAAGCAATATAATATACAACGCCAAGGGCGAGGATCAAAACTTAAAAGGAACTCAAAACAACAAGAAAACCATAGAAATACAACGCGCGACTCTAAGGTCGAAAGAATAACATCACTGGTCTCTATCTCAAAAATAATACATGTTTGGTTGATGGAACTTCTAGATACAACTGAATAATAATATACAATGTATACTGATGGGTATGATACAATAAACCCACCTACTAGTAAATCACCCGAAAGGAGCAGTGCCAGCAAATCCGTAATGAAACCTGTACGGCAAACCTGCAAGAACTGGGGCACAACGGGGGTGAGTTGCCAACTCGTGAATAGAAAAACATCTACGCACAGAAATCGTATAAATAACGCAACCTAGGTCAATGGTCATAATATATCCTCAAATATATGAATAACACGTAGCCTATAACAAGGCTAGGGTAAATATCTAACCCGAGTGTAATCTCATGTGCCCGTGTCAGTGCCTCACGTAGCAATATATCATATGAATGAGGTATGAATGCATGAAAACAGAATACATGTAAATGAAGAACCGTTTTCATAATTTAGTGAGATTTCTTTTTTATTTTTAAAATGAGGTATCATAATGAAATCAGCATAAAACAGTGCCTAGCATCGGCACAAAACATAATCCCAATATCTCGATATCTCTGTATCACAGTCTCTGTACCTCAATATCTCAAAATCTCAATGTCTCAATCACAATATTTAGGGCGCCGTCAGTCCAGACCGGCCCCTACCATCCATCTCAAGACCACGACGGTATCCTCCGGATATCCGACGCGTCGGGTAAAATCACCGGTAGGTAGTGCTCCCCTGCCAGGCTCACATCGTCATCATCACGCGCTTCTTGCCCCGGGGTACCTTACCGGGTCCACCATGTACCCGAAACGGTTCATCTGTCTCCTCGAATCGGGTCTCGAAATCCATCAGCAAACTCATGGTGGACGACTCATACATCATGGGAAAAACCGCACTTTTTATTTAAAAAGAGAGAAATCAGTTTATATAAGTTTTGCGGTTCCCCCCCCCCCCCAATCAAGAAAATTTCATGGAAATCCGAATCTAAATCATCAATAGCATGTAAAAACCATGAATATAGGCATAACAATGAATAACAGTATGCATAAAGTGACAAGTAATAACTACAATGTTAAGCTGGCATATAAGGTAGGCACACTAATATCATGTCAAATTACTAACTAACAAGCTAAGTCAAGCAATAATATTTTCTAAGGTGTACGTAACATGGCAATTACCTATGAAGATGTGTGTGAGCCGGCAAGTAAGTGTACGTGGTACATACGCATCATCGGTAATGGTGCTGGTGTCCTAACAATATGAAATCAACATTGCAATAAGAAATTATAACATAAGTATGCGATGCGAAGCGAACCACAATAATAAGCGGGAGCTGAATACTAGACACAACTGTAACTAACCTGCATTAATCTAATATAAGTTCTACAAATGGTGCCTTTTGAAATAACACGAATCATGGGGTTTTGAAAATAGGGGCTACGGTGTTTTTATGAAAAGATACGTCTTTTGAAATATCCGTAGGATCCCTTGGGCTGTCTTTTAAAATACACACGATTTGTTAGTTTTTGAAATAGGTAAGAATCGAATCTAATCTAACAACTAAACTAAACTAAAGGGCTAAGCTAACAAGCTGGACTACAGGTAAGGAAACCGCCTAACATCTGAGTCGATACATATACATACCTGTATATATATTAGTCGGTGATCCCGCCTCAATAATATCATATCCGATACCATATCTACAATCAGACATCCCAAGTCAAGAGTGCGGATCAATCATCAAAATATAGCTCGTACGTAAATCCGTCGTACGGCATCCCCAAATCTGGATACGGGTTCATATCACATTCATCATACTATTCACCTGGTATCCTCTTTATCAAATATCATGATCGGGGTACTGATCTACGTCTAGTACAATACTGATACCGCCTAAGTATGCATGGACGTGTGTGAAACACTACGTCAAGGACCCGCTACAACGTCACGTCGTATCTCAAATACGAATCCTGTCATATCAACGAATTCACAACCTCAATACAAATCTCGTCGACTCATCTCAAACCCAAGTATCATCCTCAAATCCGTATGTGAACACATAGTCCCATACCCATGTGAACACATAACTATATATTCCCGTATAAGCACAAATGAAAGAAGAAAGTATGCAAGTATGGGTTGGTGTGTGCATGTGTAGTGCGACCATTACTCTAGGGTTTCGCGACACTAACTCATCCAAGAACACCAAATATCCATATTATCATCAATATACTCAAACAATATATAAAAATATATATGCTTGTATACGTATTGGTATACATCACCACGAACTGCGGGGGTGCTATACGCCATCCACCTGACTTCTCCCCGTAGATATAAATCTACTCACCTGGTCCTCGCTCGCCGGTGCCGACGTCGGAACGCGCTTGGTTGTCGTCTCGAAGTCCACATGGGGTACCTACATATCATAACATACTGTGTCGTATTAAAATCCGACTCATGACTAAAACGATACATGAATCCCACATAGGTCAAAACCTATAGTTGCTTTCACAAATCAACCCAAAAACCCTCGACGTCGGCGTACAAACGCCAAACCATCGAGAAAAACCCAAATACACTCATTTGCACATTCACGAACACTAATTTTAATATAAAATAGGTTAAAACTCACAAAAACCCCAATTTCACTTAAAAAGTCATTTTTCCGAAAATCCAGCAAGCACGATTCGCCGTTTTAGTACAAAACTCGATGTATAAACGAATCTAGCGGTCACAATATTCACTAAATATCTTAATTAAGTCATAAAAACAATTCCCATAATTTAATCTCATTAATTTCCATAAACGTTAAAATTCTAGTTTACAAAATACCTAAATTTTAACAATTTTATAGCAAAAATACACAAACTACAATCTAGCTTGGATTTTCATGAACTAAAAGCATTAAACCACTCAATATAATCTTTATAATGACATGAAACCTAAATTTGAATTTTATCTCATAAGAATATAATTATTTAAAAAACCTAGTTTACCAATTATATAATTATCACTTTTAAATCAACAAATATGCAAACTAGCAACTTAAATTGGATTTAGCATAACTTTAATATGTCAATTATATCACATAAACTAAATCTCACAACACAAAATACCAATTTGAAATCAAACCCCTCTCTTGAATTTTAAATCATACACCTAGAACTAATTAAAAACCTAATTAAACAATTAATTAAGCTAACCTAAGCAATTAACAACACATTAAGCAAAAAGCTTAGAATTTATACCCAACTAATTTGAAGATCCCACAAGCACACTTAGCCTCCCAAATTGAAATCTAAATCCCTAGATCCATGCAATGGTAGCCAAGGGAAAATGGGTAGGAGGTGGATTTGGATTTGGATTTTTGCTTGATTTTTTGTGGATTTTTCAAGCATTTTTGATGAACTTTTTTAAGAGAAGGAGATGAAGAATGAAGGGGCTGTTGTGGGTTCAGATTTTGGCCAGAATTGGTGGGGATTGGGTGAGGGAGGAGAGAGAGTGAGGTGGGGAAAGTCCACTCTAGTCAAAGTCCACTCTAATTCTATCATTTTCTACTCTTTTCTTTTTCTTTTCTTTTGAAAAAAGAAGTGATTGGAGAGAGGGAGAGGGGGAGGGCTGTCATGGTGGGCCCGGCCATATGGGGAGGGGGGAAAGAGGGTAAGGTGTGGGTGTGTGGGTTAGGAAAAAGATAAATGCTAAACCCCAATTCCCATTAACACTAATTTCACCGAAAAAAGCCTTTTTCTTCGATATTTTCTAAACCGTTTTAGCAAACGATTTCATTTCAAAAAGCACATGATAAAATTTTATTTAATATTTTATGATACACAAAATTTGTTTCAACTCATTCCAATTTGTAATTTTCCCTAATTAAATGTATTAGAGACGGCTTAAAATAATAATAAAATAAAAAAATTTCAGAAAATTTGAAATTTCACCAGTGGCTCAATAAACACCAAATACTATCCATTACATAGCTAGAATATGTATATTTAATTTTTATAATAAGATATTTGCATTTTGACTTTTTACAGAAACCCCCTTATTTTACCGATTTTTCCGAAATTTCACCAAAACGATTTTCAAAATGCTACAATTTTCCCCCCTTACAAAAATGCGGTCCCCGAATTTAAAGTAAAACTCCCCCCTAATACTAAAACATCTAAACCAAAACCATCAAATCGCCAGGGCTCCGAAATCATAAATACATAAAACAAATCGTAGCGCAACGCATGCGCATGAAAAATGAGCATATAACTCAAATCAGAACTCCGTCAAGCATCCCGCAATCATCGGAGTCATGGAGAAGACATCAATACCAAATCCATAGCAAAACCAATATGATATAACTCGAAACTATACATGTAAAATATATTCAGGTATTGTCCTCTGACTAGTCCTGCTCAGTACGAAAATATATAGCAATATCATAAAAACGTACTGCTCTATAAGAAAAATCAATCCCAAAATACGCGTATGAATACTACGTGCGTCTTGTGCGCACGGAAATCAAAATCCAAATATGTGCCATACATATGCACAGAAACAACATCTAAGTGCATCGGGTGTGCACTAAATCTCTGTCGTAGGCAACATGTGTGCCTGACAGTAAAATCAGGTGCATCTGACATGCACGAAAAATCTCGATTTAGTGCATCTGGTGTGCACCAAAATTACACTTCAAAACATGCGCCCAACATGCGCGAAAATCCAAATCAGGTGCATCCATCGTGCACAAAATCATGAAATCCAATATCAAGTGCCGAACATGCGCAAAAATCAAATCAGGTGCACAAGGTGCACAAAACAAATATCGAACATCACCATCGAAATCAAAGTCCAGTGCATCTAAGTGCACAAAAGGCGTATCACTGTACTGCAAGCATATATAAACTATACAGAGTGCGGGAACCAAATCGTGTGCGTGCATACGCACAAAATCAACTCAAATGTCTAAAACCGTAAAATCACAAACATGTGAAACCCAAGCACGAAAACGATATCAAGTGCAACACTGTGCAAAGATCGTAAACCCTCAATCATCAAAATCAAATCATGAGAATAAATCACCCAAAACATCGAAATCAATAATGGCGGAATAGTACCGCTCAAGCGCATCCTCTAAGAATCTCGGGCCAATTGTCGCGGTCACTAGTGGGACGTCTCGTCGATGATCATGAACTCTGGCCTGCTGGTGTGCGTAACAATGACCACTTCTGGGTCAAGGTCTTCACCGTGAATTACAGATCTCTCGGTCCATCGGCTCATCGGCCCTGTCAGGTGTGCTAACGGGGATGATCCCGTTCTGGCACTTCTCTTGTCACCTCTCGGTCAATCATCGCGACCACTCGTAAGGCAGCATATCACTAGCGTCGACCTCTGGCTTTCTGAATGTACGTGACACATCTGATCCTAGGTGCAAGTATCATTGCAGCAGTGTCCTGGAAGGAATCCTGCTCACGGTCTCTTCCATGTCTCGTCTCTGCCAACTGTCCGGAAGTCATCGTCCTTTCCTATATCTGCATCTTGCTCTGGAACGACTGCATACTCATCGCGACTCCTTCTGGAAGGTAAATCCAAGTACCATGCCTCGGCATGCGCATCGCATCTCTGATGTCGGCGGAGTGGAACGTCATCTCATCTAGATCTGGTACGAACCTCTTACTTCACTTTTCTCTAATGTCGTCTGCTTTGGACTCGTCTCGTCACGGCTGCATGGACTGAGCTCCAATGGCTATCCTCGTATCGGGAGTCTCCCAAGAAATGCATCTCACCACCTAGCATCCGAATTAAGTCGAACCATCCAATCGATTGTCAAAACCTCATAATCCCCCAAGGGCTCAACATCTTGGGCACAGTTTAATAGTATCGAGTACATACCACAGCATCGGTGGTCCAGCCGTAGAAGGGCAAACCCAAGCCTCACTAGTGGCGCCGCGGAACTGCCGCAAACCCTAAGGTTCAAAGGCTTTCACACGGTCATTAAGTCGAGTTAGGGTTTCATTCTTCTAGAGGGACCATAGAATTGCCTGCATGTCTTTCCGACTACTTTAAACTTGGAATAATAGGTTTCTGACATTCGATCGTCTCTATCGACTCCCAACGTCTCCGCGTGAAGTCGTTTCTAGCTGGAATCAATCTATCTGATGACCTCTCATCGGGTAGGCGAACGAACCACATGTCCTAGTCATTCATCGTCGGGTGACTAACGACCTTCTATCATCTATTAGTATGACTCATACTGCATTAGCTCCAGCGTCTGGGGCAATATCCCTTCGCTCATAGCAACAACTGGCTCACTCGTCTGCACGTTGAACAGTGCCTCAATCATCATGAGTGAGCAATACACCAACGGTCATCAAAATCTGGCTGGCCTCTAACATTGGCTCATTCCTCTAGTGTCGATCAGCACATCCGAGTAACCTCATAAAGGCGATCCGCCAAACGCTCGTAGCGCGGAAACACAGTAAAAAGACACATCTCCGCAATCGTGTGTCGCCGGAATTTCGCCCTGGTCAGTCCTCGTTCGTGACGAGCTCGTGCTGACCACAACTCTAGCTGTAGCTCTCCCTGCCCGTAATCGTGGCAGCAAAACCATAACTAGTACTGATGAGGCTAGATCGGAATGAATATAATACTGAGCAAAGAAATGTACATCCTAAGGCTTCTTAAGTAAAGTAGCGTATCGTAAATATGCCGCTGAACATACCTACGGTACGTCACTCTACTTTAGTCACCTATTCCATCAACCAAGGGTCATCCTACGCTCCGAAGGTAAAACCTAACGCCCTGATACCAACTTTGTCACGTCCCGAAAGTATGGAAAATGACCGGCACTTAAACTACGAAACGTCTCGAGGCGTACGTAATCTAAGTAAGCAGAAAACCCAGAAATCCAAACCAAGAAAAGTAGTAGAGTGAAGGAAAACCAATTTAAAATCAAGTAGTTTTAATAGCATAAGCCGAATTATGCGGTTTTAAAAAAATTCAAGTAGTTCCTGAAAATTTCAGCAGAGTCTCCTTTGTAAATACTGGCTCCCAAACGGGATACAACATGAATAATATACGAAATCAATAAAAAGGCATCCCCAAGCAGGAGCTAGCTCTTCGTCAATCGACGGTCACAACCACACAAGCAATATAATATACAACGCCAAGGGCGAGAATCAAAACATAAAAGAAACTCAAAACAACAAGAAAACCATAGAAATACAACGTGCGACTCTAAGGTCGAAAGAATAATATCACTGGTCTCTATCTCAAAAATAATACATGTTTGGTTGATGGAACTTCTAGATACAACTGAATAATAATATACAATGTATACTGATGGGTATGATACAATAAACCCACCTACTAACAAATCACCCGAAAGGAGCAGTGCCAGCAAATCCGTAATGAAACCTGTACGGCAAACCTGCAAGAACTGGGGCACAACGGGGGTGAGTTGCCAACTCGTGAATAGAAAAACATCTACGCACAGAAATCGTATAAATAACACAACCTAGGTCAATGATCATAATATATCCTCAAATATATGAATAACACGTAGCCTATAACAAGGCTAGGGTAAATATCTAACCCGAGTGTAATCTCATGTGCCCGTGTAAGTGCCTCACGTAGCAATATATCATATGAATGAGGAATGAATGCATGAAAACAGAATACATGTAAATGAAGAACCGTTTTCATAATTTAGTGAGATTTCCTTTGTATTTTTAAAATGAGGTATCATACTGAAATCAGCATAAAACAGTGCCTAGCATCGGCACAAAACGTAATCCCAATATCTCGATATCTCTGTATCACAGTCTCTGTACCTCAATATCTTGAAATCTCAATGTCTCAATCACAATATCTAGGGCGCCGTCAGTCCAGACCGGCCCCTACCATCCATCTCAAGACCACGACGGTATCCTCCGGATATCCGACACGTCGGGTAAAATCACCGGGAGGTAGTGCTCCCCTGCCAGGCTCACATCGTCATCATCACGCGCTTATTGCCCCGGGGTACCTTACCGGGTCCACCATGTACCCGAAACGGTTCATCCGTCTCCTCGAATCGGGTCTCGAAATCCATCAGCAAACTCATGGTGGACGACTCATACATCATGGGAAAAACCGCACTTTTTATTTAAAAAGAGAGAAATCGGTTTATATAAGTTTTGCGGTCCCCCCCCCCAAATCCAGAAAATTTCATGGAAATCCGAATCCAAATCATCAATAGCATGTAAAAACCATGAATATAGGCATAACAATGAATAACAGTATGCATGAAGTGACAAGTAATAACGACAATGTTAAGCTGGCATATAAGGCAGGCACACTAATATCATGTCAAATTACTAACTAACAAGCTAAGTCAAGCAATAATATTTTCTAAGGTGTACGTGATATGGCAATTACCGATGAAGATGTGTGTGAGCCGGCAAGTAAGTGTACGTGGTACATACGCATCATCGGTAATGGTGCTGGTGTCCTAACAATATGATATCAACATTGCAATAAGAAATTATAACATAAGTATGCGATGCGAAGCGGACCACAATAATAAGCGGGAGCTGAATACTAGACGCAACTGTAACTAACCTGCATTAATCTAATATAAGTCCTACAAATGGTGCCTTTTGAAATAACACGAATCATGGGGTTTTGAAAATAGGGGCTACGGTATTTTTATGAAAAGATACGTCTTTTGAAATATCCGTAGGATCCCTTGGGTTGTCTTTTAAAATACCCACGATTCGTTAGTTTTTGAAATAGGTAAGAATCGAATCTAATCTAACAACTAAACTAAACTAAAGGGCTAAGCTAACAAGCTGGACTATAGGTAAGGAAACCGCCTAATATCTCAGTCGATACATATACATACCTGTATATATATTAGTCGGTGATCCCGCCTTAATAATATCATATCCGATACCTTATCTATAATCTGACATCCCAAGTTAAGAGTGCGGATCAATTATCAAAATGTAGCTCGTACGTAAATCCGTCGTACGGCATCCCCAAATCTGGGTACGGGTTCATATCACATTCATCATACTATCCACCTGGTATCCTCTTTATCAAATATCATGATCGGGGTACTGATCTACGTCTAGTACAATACTGATACCGCCTAAGTATGCATGGACATGTGTGAAACACTACGTCAAGGACCCGCTACAACGTCACGTCGTATCTCAAATACGAATCCTGCCATATCACCGAATTCACAATCTCAATACAAATCTCATCGACTCATCTCAAACCCAAGTATCATCCTCAAATCCGTATGTAAACACATAGTCCCATACCCATGTGAACACATAACTATATATTCCCGTATAAGCACAAATGAAAGAAGAAAGTATGCAAGTATGGGTTGGTGTGTGCATGTGTAGTGCGACCACTACTCTAGGGTTTCGCGACACTAATTCATCCAAGAACACCAAATATCCATATTATCATCAATATACTCAAACAATATATAAACAATATATATATGTGTGTATACGTATTGGTATACATCACCACGAACTGTGGGGGTGTTATACGCCATCCACCCGACTTCTCCCCATAGATATAAATCTACACACCTGGTCCTCGCTCGCCGGTGACGACGTCGCCACGCGCTTGCTTGTCGTTTCGAAGTCCACATGGGGTACCTACATATCATAACGTACTGTGTCATATTAAAATCCGACTCATGACTAAAACGATATATGAATCCCACATAGGTCAAAACCTATGGTTGCTTTCACAAATCAACCCAAAAACCTTCGACGTCGGCGTACAAACGCCAAACCATCGAGAAAAACCCAAATACACTCATTTGCACATTCACGAACACTAATTTTAATATAAAATAGGTTAAAACTCACAAAACCCCTAATTTCACTTAAAAAGTCATTTTTCCGAAAATCTAGCAAGCACAATTCGCCGTTTTAGTACAAAACTCGATGTATAAACGAATCTAGCGGCCACAATATTCACTAAATATCTTAATTAAGTCATAAAAACAATTCCCATAATTTAATCTCATTAATTTCCATAAACGTTAAAATTCTAGTTTACAAAATACCTAAATTTTAACAATTTTATAGCAAAAATGCACAAACTACAATCTAGCTTGGATTTTCATGAAATAAAAGCAGTAAACCACTCAATATAATCTTTATAATGACATGAAACCTAAATTTGAATTTTATCTCATACGAATATAATTATTTAAAAAACCTAGTTTACCAATTATATAATTATCACTTTTAAATCAACAAATATGCAAACTAGCAACTTAAATTGGATTTAGCATAACATTAATATGTCAATTATATCACATAAACTAAATCTCACAACACAAAATACCAATTTGAAATCAAACCCCTCTCTTGAATTTTAAATCATGCACCTAGAACTAATTAAAAACCTAATTAAATAATTAATTAAGCTAACCTAAGCAATTAACAACACATTAAGCAAAAAGGTTAGAATTTATACCCAACTAATTTGAAGATCCCACAAGTACACTTAGCCTCCCAAATTGAAATCTAAATCCCTAGATCGATGCTATGGTAGCCAAGGGAAAATGGGTAGGAGGTGGATTTTGATTTGGATTTTTTCTTGATTTTTTGTGGATTTTTCAAGCGTTTTTGATGAACTTTTTTAAGAGAAGGAGATGAAGAATGAAGGGGCTGTTGTGGGTTCAGATTTTGGCCAGAATTGGTGGGGATTGGGTGAGGGAGGAGAGAGAGTGAGGTGGGGAAAGTCCACTCTAGTCAAAATCCACTCTAATTCTATCATTTTCTACTCTTTTCTTTTTCTTTTCTTTTGAAAAAAGAAGTGATTGGAGAGAGGGGGAGGGTTGTCATGGTGGGGCCGGCCATATGGGGAGGGGGAGAGAGGGTGAGGTGTGGGTGTGTGGGTTAGGAAAAAGATAAATGCTAAACCCCAATTCCCATTAACACTAATTTCACCGAAAAAAGCCTTTTTCTTTGATATTTTCTAAACCGTTTTAGCAAACGATTTCATTTCAAAAACCACATGATAAAATTCTATTTAATGTTTTATGATGCAAAAAATTTGTTTCAACGCATTCCAATTTGTAATTTTCCCTAATTAAATGTATTAGTGACGGCTTAAAATAATAATGAAATAAATTTTTTTCAGAAAATTTGAAATTTCACCAGCGGCTCAATAAATACCAAATACTAGCCATTACATAGCTAGAATATGTATATTTAATTTTTATAATAAGATATTTGCATTTTGACTTTTTACAGAAAACCCCTTTATTTTACCGATTTTTCCGAAATTTCACCTAAACGATTTTCAAAACGCTACAGGATGTGAAGTTTTGAAATGAAGGTATAATGAAATCAAATTCTTTTTTTTTAAAGTACATAAAAAGTTCATTTGAAATGCAAGTGAATTATATGCCATAATTTGAAAAAGTTTTCGTCATTTAAAATTTGGGCAGCACCTCCTTTGTAAATTTTAATCCAAACTAGTACATAACAAGTATAATATAGGCATCCTCAAGAGGGAGCTAGCTCTTTGCCAATTGGCGGAATCATAACCATGCAATATGAAGTATACGACACCCAAAGAAAAGATCAATCATAGAAAGAAAATAAAAAAAAACAAAACATAATCAAATTCAATATAAGAATATATATACAAGTGTCGACTCTAAATCCAAGGAATATACAAACCGGTCTCTAGGTCTACCAAATATACATAGTCTGGTTGATGGAGCTTTTAACTAGATACAAATGAATAATAAATATATACAATGGCGGTTATGATCTGAAGAGTAACCCACCTACCAATGCAAATCACACAGAAGAAAAGATGTGCCAGCATGCCGCTACCGATCCGAGCGGTCGATCCTGCAAGAAAACTATGGCACAACGGGGGTGGGTTGCCAACTCGTGAATAAAAGATATCAGCAGGTAGAAATCGAATGTATGACGATCTCTTAGGTCATACAATAATATAATAATAAAATGCCATGTGGTAACGGGGGTGATCGTGTATACATAAGTGTAAAAATATAATAATATTGTGCCTGTGGTAATATATGGTACCATGTCATCTGTGTCATATCTATGTATATATAGGTCATCCAACATGTGTCCATCAATAACACATCAAATCATCATGAAACCTGAGTACCCAGTATCGACACTCAAAATCATCATAAAACCCGTGTCCAGCATCGACACGTAAATTCTCATATCTCAGGCACCATCTCATCGGATCGGCCCTCATATCCATCTGTCTCATATCACTCCGGTCGGTATCCTTTGGATATCCACCAAGTCCAGTACTGTCACCGATAGGTAGTGTTCCCCTGCTAGGCTCAACGCCTTTCTATACGATCTTCTTATCCCGGGATACCGTACTGGCTCCACCATGTACCCGCAGATGGTGCCTCCTCACTCCTCCAATCAGGAAGTATCATAGCTCTGAATCGAGAAATCTCATGATGGACATATCAAGAAAAACCGCGTTTTTAAAACAATCATAAGTTTTTAAAATGTATCTGTGCTTTCTCAAATACAAAAATCTCATGAAAATAGAATCTCATAAGCATGTAACAATGATGAAACAATATGTACATGCACATAACAATATTGTAAAGTATAGCAAGTGTGTTCATATGAGCGTATCGTGTATTAAGGTAAGGAAGTGCAATATCTGAACTAGTATGTGTGGTACTGGGTATTAAATAATAACTAGAATTCTACATGTTATAAGGCGATACAGTGACATAGCGATTTCTAATGTGTACGTGGCATGGCAAATACCGATGATGTGTGTGTAAGTCGGCGAGTATGTGTACGTGCAACATGCACATCATCGGTAATGGTACGTGTGTCCTAGCAAACGAAGTCGTATAAAGATAAGTACATGAAACGTAGTATATATGTCGTAAATGAAAATAATATGAGCGTATGCAGAAATATGAAATCGTAGCACGGGCATAAACAGAATAAAGAAAACGTAAACGCGAACAGTATAAAATACGTTACTAGATATGAGCCATACAGTTATAGTTTAAAATAGCACGAATCGTTGTTTTTGAAAATATGGGATACGATGTTTTTGAAAAAGATACTATTTGAAAATCCTTAGCATCTCTTGAAGTTATCATTTAAATGTGCATAACGATTCGTTAGCTTTGAAAATAGGTATGGCTCTAAATATATCCTAATATCTACTTAAAAATTTAATTAATATTTCTCGAGTCGATATATACATAATTCGACGATCCATCCTCATCATATCACGTACGGTATAATCCATCGTACAATATCACCAAATCAATAATACGGATCTATAGTCACGCACATCGTCAACTCATATCATCATGTCATATCGTATCATGTCATGCCATCTCATCTCATATCATATCATATCATATAACATCTCCTCATATCATCATATCCAAACATATCGACTCGTGTCATCATAGCATATCATATCCTCATCTCATTATGTTGTATCGTAATTATCCACAAATTTATATGCGTATGTATAAAAGTGTATATACATATGGCTGAAGGCTAAGAAAATTTAGAACTAAGGATATACCTTCCTACAAGTATACTACTATTGCTTATAGTATCCTAGAACCCTATTAGCTAGGTATACATATCTATATATAACTATATATCTAGTACCCTAGTATTACGTGCAGGGGTGCTATACGCCATCCACCCGAATTCCCCCATAGATATAGATCTACTCACTTACTATCCTCACTCTAGCTGAAGTCGATGAACGCCTTGCTCTCCTTCATCGTCTTGGAAGTCCATGCGAATGTACCTACAATCGAAATCCATGACCAAAATTTAATAGAAACCCAAATCGAATTTCATAGAAATCCATATCTAAAACCGATACGACAAGCGAAAGGCATATAAGTTAGAACGTATGGTCAAAGCATGCTAAAACAACAAAACAACCCCCGACGTTGACGTATGAACGTCAAATGACCGAGTCAAAACACAATATCCAAAAACCAAGTTTCAAAAGTCGAAAAATATTGACAGAAAACAAGTAAAATGACTCCAGATTTTTCTTAAGGTGAAATTAAACTTTTTTGCATATAAAGTAGGTCTAGTTATCTAAAAAGTGAGCTACAGACCAAATTTTAGACCCAATCTCCAAAATTGGGCCGCAAATTGCGGCCAATACGAATAAAACGATGGACAGAAGATGAAGGCTTAGGCTCGAGATTCTAGGGCGGCTTCCTAGTGGTCTGCACATCTTACAGTATCCGCTAAAAAATTTTCAGAGTCCCCAAGTCATCCTAATTTTTAATTGATCACCACAAGCCTTACAAAACCGATATCGGAAAATTCTACACTCATTTTTGTTACTTCTAACCAAATTTGAACTGAGGATACAACCACTGCTAAGCTAGTAAGCACTCTCTAAACTTCCTACTACACTACTACTACAAGTTTCACTCCCTAAATCTAATCCTAGAATTTTCCAAGTTCACTAAACATTAACTTTTCAAATCTAAACTAACATAGGAGGTTAGAAAACCTAAAAACTTGTTTAAAAGTGAGAATATTATCTCATGGAGCAACTCAAGAAAATTTCTAGATGACCAACGTGTAAGTCCATGCTACCTCTCCCGGTACTTTCGGGCATGCGGAATTTGATAAAAAACGATTTTTATAGAGGTGGTAACATGGACTTATAACCCGGATCTTTGTTAAACATCTAACTAACAACCTAACTACGAGTTGCTAACTACTCGGTTAGGGGGTTATCCCTTTCTTGTCTTGAACTCCTTCGTCTTCAAACTCCGATGGTGGTCCGGATCGGCTTCTTCTCGTCGTCTCCTTACGCCGAAGATAGATCCACCTGAAAGCTCCAACCTTTGGCTCCTTCTTCGAACTTTGAAGAAACTAGTTCACTCGGTTTGCTAAACCTTGTGAACTAGAGTGAGTAGAGAAGAGTTTGTATGGGATTTTATCTATGGTTCTTGATTCTCAACTCATGAGACAAGTGAACCATAGAGTCAAGAGAGAGAGCAAGAGGAAGAGGGTGAGAGCAAAAACAAGAGAGCTCAAAAACAAAGAGAGAGAATGAGCAAGTAAGAATGAGCCTCTCTTTTGTCTTTCACCCTCTCATAATCCAAAACAATGATAACTCATCATACCAATCAAGTGTTATGTGATGGTTGAAGCAACCATAACCATATCATTTCATGCACTCATTTTGCACAAATGAGCAAGCAAGCAAAAGTCTTTGCCATGAAATGATGGCTATGGTTATCATGATGGTCAACTAGTCAAGCCTAGTCAACCGGTCAACAAAGTCAACACGTCAACAAAAGTCAACAAGTCAACAAAAGTCAACAAGTCAACAAAAAGTCAACAAGTCAACAAAGTCAACAAAAGTCAACAAGTCAAAAAAGTCAATCCCTCCACAACCATGTCACCATAATACTTAATTAATATAATTGTTAATCACATATCATATTCTCATTAGGGTTGAGCAAAAAGTCAATAGTCAACTGTCAACGGTCAACAACCATAATGAGAATTCTCTGTCTCTGTCTCCCCGTCAACTGTGCATACACACCCGCATCCGCGTTCCAAGGAACACGAATGCATACTGGATAAATCCAATCCCGTACACTAGGATCTGGCTTAAACCAAAACCCGCTAGTGTAAACTGTCCGGACACTGTACGTGCACAAGTGCACGGATGTGACCGAACCCTGTCGCAAAACCATGCGACCTGTCGCAAAACCATACGACCTATACTCTTTTGCCTAAAGGCGAAAAGCTTTCTGTGTGGGACTCTAAAGACTCAACACTACGCTGGCAGTGGGTTTAACCACAGACCGCAAGCGGCACTAGCTGTGCGTAACGGTCTCCAGGTAGTGCCGACAAGAAGACCGACGAGGCGAAACCCATCTGAACTCCTACTGAGCCTGAATGTGATATTCTCCGTACAGTCCGGTCTGTTCGTCTGATACATCGCATGGCGGGCCTAGGGGGCGGTAAACGTCAGTCCCCCAATAGCGATACAAGTCGTGCCGGAGCGAAGCCCAAAACACCCTGAGATAACACTGGAAGCCTACCAGTATATCTCGTTTGCCCTGGCCAGGGACTACTCGTGTAATGGCTCTCCTAGACACAGCGCGATGTCAACCCCCAATACCGGGAGAGACGAATCCTGTCTAACCGTCACTGCCTCCAAGTGCTTCGGGACTGCACCCAACTACTACCTGTTTGCACGGCTCCTTTGAACCGTGGTAGGGTAGTAATCAAAGTACAGTGGAACACACTCGAGGCGAAGTGACAGTGTCAAGTCAGCGGACTAAGCTGTACTCATGTCACCTGGGAACTGATAACTGACGATAGGCATAATACCAACTAGTCAGTTCCCGACGAGTCCTGTCCAGTGTACCCGTAACCTAACGAGCACCCGCATACTATCTCAAGTACGACGTACTGACGGCTGTGGGACAGACCGTCTCCCATACTGGGATGAGAAGTGCATGCGCTAGTCTACTCCGGAGTATCGATGCCCTGTCTCGATAGTCCTGTGACCAGGGACCTGCATAAGGATGTGCTTATAGATTACCCAGCCCCACTAGTGTGACTGCCATCACATCGCTGGTAATCAAGCAAAGATCCTAAGAGCTCCACTAATGTGTATAGGTGATATACTAAAACAAACACATGTACACATTGAAGTAGAAACATGTTAGTTATATGTATGCCCTAGAGGCCATTACTATACATTGGATGTATATTGTAGTGGATGCTGGGACATATATAGGGAGGACTTTCTTGCTCGACATGATAGTATGCTATCTGGTTGCTCTTTACCTTAACGTGTACACACATTGTCTCTCTATTACATGTTGGTAAAGCCCTTAGGATGTGTACTTGACTACCTGGACTATGATGCGGATCATACTAGTGGGGACATGGTAGTCCATAAGTACATCCTTGAAAGTCCCTAGTCGTGGGTGTATCGAGATGCGGCATCGATATACCAGAGTAGACTAGCGTGTACCTTCTCGACCTATACAGATGGGCGATGGATGATCCCATATCCATCGGTGTTTGACATCAGAGGAGATATACGGGTGCTCAGTAGAGACTGGGTACACTGGATGGACTCGCCGAGAACTCCCAGATGGTATTATACCTTACGTCAGATGGCAGTTCTCTGGTGACACTGGTACAGAGTAGTCTGTTGACCCGAGATCGTCATAGAGTCTTGTGTGGTTCCCACTGTGCTTTGATTTCCACCTTACCACGTCCAAGAGGGCGTGCAAAACGGTGGTTTTTGGGTACAGTCCCGAGTCACATGGAGGCAATGAGCGATAGGAGGGGATTCGTCTCTCCCGGTATAGGGGGTTGATGTTGCGCTGTGTTCGATTGGCTATAACAGGAAATCCCTGGCCAGGGTTGCTGAGATTTACTGGTAAGTGTTACCAGTAGTTTCTCGAATTGTTATAGACCTCATATCGACACGACTTATCGAGCTATTGGGGTCTGACGTTTACCACCCCTAGGTGAGATATGCGACATATCAGACGATCAGACCGGACTGTACGGTAGTGTTACTGGTTGGATTCACTGGAGTGTGAGCGGGCTTGCTCGTCGATCTTCTGATCGCTCAATACCCGGATGGCCGTTACGTTTAGCAGACCGCTTGCGGCTTGTGGGTGTTTGATATGATCATCATCTGCTGCCGGCGTATTGACGAGTCTTTAGAGTCCTACACAGAGGTTTCCTGGCTCAAGCGAAACGAAATAGGAGTGCATATGAGATATGTGCGGGACCGAGAATAATGCGTGTATGTGATACCGTATTCCATTCTCGCGATGAATGTATCGAATGGTTGTATGCTATATAACCTAGTTATCGATTCAAGCGTTGATTCGATAAGTCGATACATTGAATACTAGTCGGTTATGTTCGACATGACCGGATCATTGAATCAAATGTTGATTTAATGATTTAATGCATAATTATATATTTGATATATTACTTTGCATTAACTAGTATCGGTTTACTTAAGATGGATTTTCTCACTCGCCTGTGCACATTGTATATGTGATATATTTTGTGCACTTGATTGTATCATGTTTGATGATATATGATAGCTAGGGTTTGTGTAAAGAGTTAAAGCTTAGTTAAGTAAATGGTTAGGGTTTTGATATATTTATTAATTCTTTTATCTTTTAATTTGTATTAAAAAGATAAGGGATAAAGAAAACAAAAGGTTGCTTTTTTCATGAAGCTTGTTGAAGCTTCATGAAGCTTTGACCAAAGAAACCTTTTGTCCTCATCTCATTAACCCTAACCATTCATTGAACTATAGTTAGCTCTCTACACTTTACCATGGTTACAATTATGATAAGACTTCATTTTCTTTTCTATTCTTATTTTTATCATAAAACTTATCATATCATTATCATCATCTTCTTCTTCTTCTTCAAGATGAAGAACCTTGACTTCATCAATGGTGATTGATGAAAATGAGTGAGAAATCTAATTCTAAAGTCTACCCACTTCCTATTTCTTCATCCTCTATCTCTTGCCAAGTAGTAGAGGGTGTTTCCTTCACAAGTTTTCATGGCTTGGTGAAGGTGGAGCTTGATCTAGTGATGCCTCGACGTAGATCATCTTCGGCACGTCGTCGATGACCTAGCCCGTTTTTTCTCCGATGAAGCCGACGCTAGAGCCTGGGATTTGATATGGACAGCGAGGAGACTTCATTGCGGAGCTATGGAGGTGGAGAACCGGATCTACAAAGGTTGTATTTCCGTATTCTAGTAGTTAAGTGTTAACTAGCTCGTTTTGTCGCCTAAAAATCTAGCCAACGATCTTGTTAGGGTTTCTCGGCACCTCTACATTTTTGAAATTGGCATGGTTGATGCCTTGTGAGACCTCCTTGGGGTGCCTAGGAACCTTTCACAACAAACCAAGTAGCATACTACTATTTTGAGCAAGATTGTATATACAAGGTGAATATCCCAAGCTTCCATTAAGTAATATACAAACTAGTATGATACAGTAATGGCCTCTAGGGCATATACACTAACACAACGAAACACAAAACTCCAACTTTATCACTCCATGTTACTTGGAAACAGTTAAGGAACAATTTTTGTGATGGTTGTGTAAGGTTTTGAGGTGGTTTTGAGGGTGTTTGTGGGGGTGGTAGTGAGGGTTTTGGAGGAGTTGAAAAAGAAGGTGAAGAAGAGAAAGAAGTGATGGAGTGAGAAAATGAATGGAGGCACCATCTCTCTCTCTCTCTCTCACCCTCTCACCCATACCTCTTTGTCCCCCGTTTATTATTTTCTTCTCTTTTCTATTTTCTTATCATTTTTTTTCTTTTGAAAAAACTAAAGGAAAAACAAAATACAAATGAAAAGATAACATGTACACAATATATCATGCACACAAAATATGGTTTAGTGTAGGAATTAGAAAAATACTAATTAAATTTAAACTTGAGCTTGTATGAAAAATAATTATATATTAATTTATAAAAAGCCAAAATCAAATGAATGCTCTCATAAATAATAATTTATTTTAAATTCCAATTATTTTCCAAAGTATAAGTATATAACTATACCATTCTACAAAAACTCAAATCCATACTTGTATAATATCCGTAATATTTATTATTTTATTATTTAAATTCCAAAAATATTATTTTCTATTTTCTGAAATGTTACACATACCTCGTGAACCCTCTTTGTCATATTGTAATCCGTAAGAGAAGATAAACCTAAACATATACATATATATAAGTCTAGATATATATGGTTCTATATGGTTTAATAATACTTTATTGACTCTTCTTAAAATTAAAGTGTTTTCTATTCTTTGTTTATGACTATGAATATTTATTATGAGTTGTGAGAACATAAATTTCATGCCACAATATATCTATGATATCTCATGATATCGGTTTGCTTATTAAAAAAAAGAAGAGATGCTGCATAAAAATACTAGTTAAACTTTTTTACTGATTTTAGTATTCTTATCAATACCTTTGCCTTCAATATAATTTTTAGAAAATAAATATTGATTTCTGGACATTCTAGGAAAATTTGATTAAATCTTAGATAGAATTTCATATCTACAGGAAAAAATTTCAGATCAAATCGCTTAACGGTTTAGGAATTACGTTATTTTTATTCACTGTTTTTCAAAACAGAAAACTGTTTTTATCGGTCAATTTCTAGAATACATAACTAGGTTTATTGTAACACTTTGAATCTTAGTTAGAATGTTTTTCGTGTAAATTAGAATTGTGAGTGTTACTATTTGTGTACATGGGATTATTAGTTATAATTTAGTCGTGTTTACCCTAATTGGGAATTTTTGTGTTAAGTGCACACATGCACACTTAGCACAATTTTTGTGACCTAGGTAAAAAGTGTTAGCATGATAACCATTTTCTTTCATGCATGGTTGTTATTTTCCCCACCCTTTTATCCAGAACAAAATCACATTTTATAATTCAAATCCAATAGAAAATGAGCCATGGTGTTAGGTATTGAACTTTGACTTTCTTGACCCTTTTCTTCTCTCTTCTTTCTCTTTCTCCTCATCCTGAATTCTGCAGAATTGAGAAGAGAAAAACCCTAGCTTTCCTTCATCTTTTCCTCTCCTTTTCATTTCTCTTTGATCCCTACACAAAAACCTTACACAATCAACACATTTTCATCACAAAACCATGGAAAAGTGAGCTTTGAGGTGTTAAGAGGCAAATCTGCCCACTTGAGGTTAAAGCTGGAACTTTTGGTATTTCTAAGGTCATTTGAAGGTATAAATCTCACTCCTAGCACCCTATCTCCATAACTTGCATGTTTAGTTTCAAAATATCACCTTTTTATGCAATTTTAGTGCTATTGAAGGGATTTAGTGTTGATATGTTAAAATTTATGTTGTTGTGGCTTGATTAGCTTGTTAATGAGTTATTAGTGTGGGTTTAGACCTGGGTTTGCTTCATGTTCCACAAAAATACCCTAAAGTTTCATTTTTGTGCACAAGTGTGGATTTTAACTAGAAATAAGGCTCCGTAGGATCTGCTACTACCCGAAATGTTTCAGAGTGAAATTGTAATTACTTTAGCATACACCGGGGGTATAGAGTGCACACACCAAACCCGGGGGCCCACCTCCCTACCCAGGCCGCCGAAAAAGTCAGTCTGGTACACAACATCGCATATATTATAGAGCCTACCGCAGAAGCGTAGGGTATAACAGAAATGCGATCCCTCTCCAAGTCAGTCTTGGGAGACATCTCTTTAGAGAGGGTGATCCCGTGACAAGCCGGTAGGTTACCGCGCTTGGAATCTTCCATACTGAATCTTTTCAGTATGGTGTCGATGTACCTGGACTGTGAAAGTCCTAATATCCTCTTGGATCTATCACGATGGATCCGGATCCCCAGAATGTATGAGGCATCACCCAGGTCTTTCATGGAGAACCTGCGTGACAAGAACCCCTTGATAGATTGTAGCATAGGAATGCCATTTCCTATTAAGAGAATGTCATTCACGTATAAAACGAGGAATACTACTGTCCTCGCTACAAATCTACTATAGATGCATGGTTCATCTGGATTTTTGATAAAGCCAAATTCTTTGACCGTCTCATCAAAACAGATGTTCCAACTCCGCGATGCCTGCTTTAGTCCATAGATGGACTTAAGCAACTTGCACACCTTTCCGCTGCTCCCACTCTGAATGAAACCCTCTGGTTGGTCCATATAGACACACTCCTCTAAATTTCCATTTAGAAAAGCGGTCTTTACGTCCATTTGCCAGATCTCATAATCATGGAAGGCAGCAATGGCAAGAAGGATCCGAATGGATTTCAGCATGGCTACTGGAGAAAAGGTTTCATCATAGTCCAAGCCAGGTCTTTGACGAAAACCCTTTGCTACCAGCCTAGCTTTATAGGTCTCAACCTGTCCATCTACACCAATCTTCCTTTTGAAGATCCACTTGCATCCTACGGGTTTTACCCCGTCTGGAGCAATGTCCAACGTCCATACCTTGTTGGTGTACATGGACTCCATTTCGGTCCGCATTGCATCCAGCCATTTCACTGAGTCAACGCTCTGAACGGCCTGCTGGAAGCTAGTAGGCTCATCATAATCTATGATGCAATCCTCTCTATCCCCGTCTATGAGAAAACCGTAGTATCTCTCGGGCGGATGAGTCTGCCTACTACTCCTGCGGAGCGGCGTAGGAATGTCCTGTTCTTTTGAACCTTCTGGTTCCACTAAGCTTTCAGTAATAGTCTGTGGTTCTAGAACTTCTTCCAGTGCTATTGTGCTCCCACTTATCTGGGTTTCCAAAAACTCAGTTCCAAGAAGCGGGCATGCTGAGAAACAAAAACCTTTTGTTCCTCAGCGGAATAGAAAAGATACCCCCTGGAGTTCCTTGGGTATCCCATAAACTTACACTGTACTGAACGTGCCTCAAGCTTGTCGGCATGCTGCTTTTTTACAAAAGCTGGACATCCCCATACCTTAAGATACTTAAGACAGGGTTTCTTCCCAGTCCACATCTGATATGGGGTGGTAGGCACAGTCTTGGTGGGAGCCTTGTTCAAGAGGTACGCAGCTGCTTCTAGTGTATATCCCCAGAATGATCGCGGTAACTCAGCGTTACTCATCATGGACCGTACCATATCCAATAGAGTCCGGTTCCGTCTCTCCGATACACCGTTATGTTGCGGGGTGTATGGAGGAGTAAGCTGAGAGAGAATTCCGTTCTCTTTTAAATAGTCCAGGAACTCGGCACTTAAGTATTCTCCACCTCGATCCGATCTTAGAATCTTAATACTTTTGCCGGTTTGTTTTTCTACTTCATTCTTATACTCCTGGAATTTTCCAAAGGCTTCGGACTTATTTTTCATTAAGAAGACATAACCGTACCTTGAGAAGTCATCCGTAAAAGTAATGAAGTAAGAATAACCACTTCACGCATGTGTAGACATTGGACCGCACACGTCACTGTGTACGAGTCCCTAGAGCTCGCTCGCTCTTACTCCATGTCCAGTAAACCGAGTCTTTGTCATCTTTCCTTTGAGACATGATTGACAAGTGGCATACGATTGATATTCGAACGGATTCAAATATCCTTCTGTATGTAACTTAGTCAACCTTCTCTCATTGATGTGACCCAGTCTACAATGCCATAAGAAAGTCTGATTTATTTCCAGAGACTTTCTTTTGTGTGTATTTCGGACATTGAAAATCTGTGGTTGGTTTAATACGTATATACCATTACTCAATGTACCTGACCCAATCAAAACTTGATTAAGGTGAATGTTTACAACATTGCTTACAAACGCAAATTCATAACCTTCTTTAGAAACTAAAGATACAGAAATGATATTACAAGTTGCGTTGGGTACAAAAAAGCAATTACGCAAAACCAAAACATGACCATCTGACATTCCCAGGTGATAGTCCCCCACGACTTTAGCATCCATGCTAGCTCCGTTCGCAACTCTGAGGGTCATGTCACCTGCCTTCAAAACCCTACGGTTTCTCAACGCCTGCAAAGAATTACAGATATGAGATCCTGATCCGGTATCCAATACCCAGGAAGTAGAGTTTATTGAAAGACAGTTTTCAATAACATACACACCTGAAGCTGAAGCTGCAACCTGCTTCAATTCCTGTGTCCTGGCTTTCCAAGCCCTGCAATCATTCTTCCAGTGACCTTTCTTATGACAATAGAAGCATTCTTCCTTATCCACAAGCTTCCCCGCTTTCTTTGTTGCTTTTGCTTTTCCCTTCGTATCCACTTTACTAACACCGCCCCTTGGTTTGGCGGGGGCTTTCTTCTTCTTTCCCTTGGCTTTCGCCTTGGACCTAGAAGAAGATGATCCTCCTACAAACAAAGTGGATGTTTTCTTACCTTTCTGTAGGGTGCCCTCTGCGCTCCTCAGCATGTTGAGGAGCTCTGAAAGTTCAACTTCTTTTTCTTGCAAGTTGAAGTTCAGTATAAACTGGGTGTAAGTGGAAGGAAGGGACTGGAGAACTAAGTCTGTATAGAGCTCACTCTCCAATATGGTTCCTAGGTCCGCGAGCTCCTCAATGTAGCCGATCATCTTAAGCACGTGCTCTGCTACTGATGATCCGACGGCCATCCTTGCCGAAAATAACTTTTTCGACGCTTCGTATCTTGCGATACGAGATTGCTCTCCATACAGTTCTTTTGTATGGAGAAATATGGATTCAAGGTCCATATTCTCGTGCCTCCTCTGATGTTCATTGTCCATCGAGGCAAGTACGAGGCACTTAGCCTTCGCGCTATCAATCTCCCAAGTCTTGCGGATTTCCTTATCCGCGACGCTGGAAGTGGGACCAGGGACAGGGGGAGCTTTGGTGGTAAGAAGATACCCCAGCTTGTCGTAAGTGATTGCCATTTTGACATTCCTGAGCCAATCTTTGTAGTTTGGCCCTGTCAGTATGTTTTTATCTAGAAGTAACTTAAGTCCAGTCATGTCGATTGGTCGCTGCAATTAGGAGAGAGAAGAAGAAACACTCAGCTTGATGCTCTTGCAAGTTTAGAGTGGTTTTTAGTTTGTCTAAACAGGATGGCTCCCACTGTTTCTCGAATCCCTCCTCAAACCATAAAGGAAGAATTAGTCAGGATCAATCTCACCATACAATACTTGCTTAACCGTTCAGCCAGGCCAGTGTCGGTACTTCGAGGGAGGTTTTCCAACGCTTTCGCGAAGTTCCTTAATTAAAGAACCTCATTTCCCTGGGGGCATAGCCCCGCTAACACCTTTCTAGGCACCTACTAGGTTTATAGCATTGATCGTTTAGTGAGAAATTTCCCGAGGAGTAGCATATACTCACAGTAGGATCGGGATCCAAATATCATCGCGTGACGAAACTGAAGGAATCCTACCAGAATCATCACACTCCAAATGGTATGCAAATCTAGCAAGTTTCAGTACTTATGAAACTCCCGATGTGGATTTTTGCCCCATGCTCTTATGACTTTGGCGTGAGGTCAAAATGTCATAAGTCACATGTCAAGTTCATCCCATCATTATCCAGGTTAATTTGAACCCACCCGTACATACCCTTGACGTAGGACAAAATGGCAGTACGACTGTCTCAAACCAACGCATTCTATCTTTGCAACAGATAAATATCCGGCAGCTACCAATCACTATGCCTTGGCGTGAGGTCAAAATACATAGCTTGAATACTACCGAATATTTAACTGAAATGATGGAGGGCTACGGATGGTTTTGGCAAAACCGTGAACGTAGTGAACTTGATATAGTCGATGGAACGAGATAGCTTTTAAAAGGAGTGGCTCAAGCTCCGCATTTAAAAGTTGGTTTTGAAAAGAACCGAGTGGTTTTTCGAAAGTGTTCCAACGATTTTAATCTTGGTTTATTATCTTGCATTAGTTCTTTTAATGCGTGATATTCTTGCATTAGTTCTTTTAATGCGTCCCATCATTTAATCCTACCATTGCAGAAAACAACCAAAATATGACGTACGCTTATGCCATTCGCATTCGCCACTGGGCCCCGTCATTACCCGTTAGGTTACTTAACTAACGACAGAGCGGGGGCTGGGCTAGCGCGGCTGTAAAACATAAGCAACGCCTAAATAATATCATATATAGATATATTGCAATGATAGCCATTTCAGATCACAGATGAATACATTGGATATGCTAGGAATCTGTAATTCGCATGAGCCTGTAACCAAAAACAGATTAAACGGTCGCGGTGAATAGCCAAAACCCCACCCAAGACCCCTACGGGTGCGGCAAACTACCCGCCAAGTACCCGAAGCGAAGCAACCTCCCTCATCTCCATGAGTAGGCCACTCGGCACTTCGGCATACCCAGTAGTTTGTGCACCCCCTCCATGGGTCTATCCTAGGAGCAAAAACAGTAAAAAGAAATTATACAATGACGGCTACAACCCCGACCCGGTTGTGCGGTCATACAAATAATTATTACATCAATTTATAAATTTACATGAATTGAAAGAAAAGAAAACTCTCGCCTCACAACCCCCGGCTATTCACCCGCGACAATCAAACATATTCATATACACATTCCAGCAACATTACAGATCACAGATTTGTATAACCCCCACTAATCGACATATAGCGATTAGCAGACGTTCAATACAAATATCACATTACAGAAAAACCCGTTAGCTTAAGTCTTTTAGATGTTCGATCAAAAATACGGATTTTCGGGACCCCAAAAATAAAATTTTCGTTCTGGAAAATCTGGGCTGAAAATACATATACCAAAATTCCCAAAATACCCTTACAACCACACTGCAGCAAAGAATCACCAGAGAGGGGCCAAGGAGGCCGCGGAACCGCGGCAATAGCAAGCTATTGCCGCGTTTCCGCGGTCGTTTAGAGGGATCTCTGGGTGATTTTTCTACAGTATCTTTTAAAAACCCTGAGTCGATTTTTCATGCATGATTTATCACTTTTACAGAACATAAAAAATCGACAGCAACTTTGAAAACGGGGTTCATTTCGGGACTTTTTCTTTGATCGATATTCTAGCTACTTTGCTAACATGTTAGATAGAGTTTAACCAGGCTCTGATACCACTGTAAGTCCATGCTACCTCTCCCGGTACTTTCGGGCATGCGGAATTTGATAAAAAACGATTTTTATAGAGGTGGTAACATGGACTTATAACCCGGATCTTTGTTAAACATCTGACTAACAACCTAACTACGAGTTGCTAACTACTCGGTTAGGGGGTTATACCTTTCTTGTCTTGAACTCCTTCGTCTTCAAACTCCGATGGTGGTCCGGATCGGCTTCTTCCCGTCGTCTCCTTACGCCGAAGATAGATCCACCTGAAAGCTCCAACCTTTGGCTCCTTCTTCGAACTTTGAAGAAACTAGTTCACTCGGTTTGCTAAACCTTATGAACTAGAGTGAGTAAAGAAGAGTTTGTATGGGATTTTATCTATGGTTCTTAATTCTCAACTTATGAGACAAGTGAACCATAGAGTCAAGAGAGAGAGCAAGAGGAAGAGGGTGAGAGCAAAAACAAGAGAGCTCAAAAACAAAGAGAGAGAATGAGCAAGTAAGAATGAGCCTCTCTTTTGTCTTTCACCCTCTCATAATCCAAAACAATGATAACTCATCATACCAATCAAGTGTTATGTGATGGTTGAAGCAACCATAACCATATCATTTCATGCACTCATTTTGCACAAATGAGCAAGCAAGCAAAAGTCTTTGCCATGAAATGATGGCTATGGTTATCATGATGGTCAACTAGTCAAGCCTAGTCAACCGGTCAACAAAGTCAACAAGTCAACAAAAGTCAACAAGTCAACAAAAAGTCAACAAGTCAACAAAGTCAACAAAAGTCAACAAGTCAACAAAGTAAATCCCTCCACAACCATGTCACCATAATACTTAATTAATATAATTGTTAATCACATATCATATTCTCATTAGGGTTGAGCAAAAAGTCAATAGTCAACTGTCAACGGTCAACAACCCTAATGAGATTTCTCTGCCTCTGTCTCCCCGTCAACTGTGCATACACACCCGCATCCGCGTTCCGAGGAACACGAATGCATACTGGATAAATCCAATCCCAAAAGGTACACTAGGATCTGGCTTAAACCAAAGCCCGCTAGTGTAAACTTTCCGGACACTGTACGTGCACAAGTGCACGGATGTGACAGAACCCTGTCGCAAAACCATGCGACCTGTCGCAAAACCATGCGATCTCTACTCTTTTGCCTAAAGGCGAAAAGCTTTCTGTGTGGGACTCTAAAGACTCGACACTACGCTGGCAGTGGGTTTAACCACAGACCGCAAGCGGCACTAGCTGTGCGTAACGGTCCCTAGGTAGTGCGGACAAGAAGACCGACGAAGCGACACCCATCTGAACTCCTCCTGAGCCTGAATGTGACATTCTCCGTACAGTCCGGTCTTTTCGTCTGATACATCGCATGGCGGGCCTAGGGGGCGGTAAACGTCAGTCCCCCAATAGCGGTACAAGTCGTGCCGGAGCGAAGCCCAAAACACCCTGAGATAACACTGGAAGCCTACCAGTATATCTCGTTTGCCCTGGCCAGGGACTACTCGTGTAATGGCTCTCCTAGACACAGCGCGATGTCAACCCCCAATACCGGGAGAGACGAATCCTGTCTAACCGTCACTGCCTCCAAGTGCTTCGGGACTGCACCCAACTACTACCTGTTTGCACAGCTCCTTTGAGCCGTGGTAGGGTAGTAATCAAAGTACAGTGGGAACACACTCGAGGCGAAGTGACAGTGTCAAGTCAGCGGACTAAGCTGTACTCATGTCACCTGGGAACTGATAACTGACGATAGGCATAATACCAACTAGTCAGTTCCCGACGAGTCCTGTCCAGTGTACCCGTAACCTAACGAGCACCCGCATACTATCTCAAGTACGACGTACTGACGGCTGTGGGACAGACCATCTCCCACACTGGGATGAGAAGCGCATGCGCTAGTCTACTCCGGAGTATCGATGCCCTGTCTCGATAGTCCTGCGACCAGGGACCTGCATAAGGATGTGCTTATAGATTACGCAGCCCCACTAGTGTGACTGCCATCACATCGCTGGTAATCAAGCAAAGATCCTAAGAGCTCCACTAATGTGTATAGGTGATATACTAAAACAAACACATGTACACATTGAAGTAGAAACAAACCAAGTAGCATACTACTATTTTGAGCAAGATTGTATATACAAGGTGAATATCCCAAGCTTCCATTAAGTAATATACAAACTAGTATGATACAGTAATGGCCTCTAGGGCATATACACTAACACAACGAAACACAAAACTCCAACTTTATCACTCCATGTTACTTGGAAACAGTTAAGGAACAATTTTTGTAATGGTTGTGTAAGATTTTGAGGTGGTTTTGAGGGTGTTTGTGGGGGTGGTAGTGAGGGTTTTGGAGGAGTTGAAGAAGAAGGTGAAGAAGAGAAAGAAGTGATGGAGTGAGAAAATGAATGGAGGCACCATCTCTCTCTCTCTCTCTCACCCTCTCACCCATACCTCTTTGTCCCCCGTTTATTATTTTCTTCTCTTTTCTATTTTCTTATCATTTTTTTTCTTTTGAAAAAACTAAAGGAAAAACAAAATACAAATGAAAAGATAACATGTACACAATATGTCATGCACACTAAATATGGTTTAGTGTAGGAATTAGAAAAATACTAATTAAATTTAAACTTGAGCTTGTATGAAAAATAATTATATATTAATTTATAAAAAGCCAAAATCAAATGAATGCTCTCATAAATAATAATTTATTTTAAATTCCAATTATTTTCCAAAGTATAAGTATATAACTATACCATTCTACAAAAACTCAAATCCATACTTGTATAATATCCGTAATATTTATTATTTTATTATTTAAATTCCAAAAATATTATTTTCTATTTTCTGAAATGTTACACAGACCTCGTGAACCCTCTTTGTCATATTGTAATCCGAAAGAGAAGATAAACCTAAACATATACATATATATAAGTCTAGATATATATGGTTCTATATGGTTTAATAATACTTTATTGACTCTTCTTAAAATTAAAGTGTTTTCTATTCTTTGTTTATGACTATGAATATTTATTATGAGTTGTGAGAACATAAATTTCATGCCACAATATATCTATGATATCTCATGACATCGGTTTGCTTATTAAAAAAAAGAAGAGATGCTGCATAAAAATACTAGTTAAACTTTTTTACTCATTTTAGTATTCTTATCAATACCTTTGCCTTCAAAATAATTTTTAGAAAATAAATATTGATTTCTGGACATTCTAGGAAAATTTGATTAAATCTTAGATAGAATTTCATATCTACAGGAAAAAATTTCAGATCAAATCGCTTAACGGTTTAGGAATTACGTTATTTTTATTCACTGTTTTTCAAAACAGAAAACTGTTTTTATCGGTCAATTTCTAGAATACATAACTAGGTTTATTGTAACACTTTGAATCTTAGTTAGAATGTTTTTCGTGTTAAATTAGAATTGTGAGTGTTACTATTTGTGTATCTGGGATTATTAGTTATAATTTAGTCGTGTTTACCCTAATTGGGAATTTTTGTGTTAAGTGCACACATGCACACTTAGCACAATTTTTGTGACCTAGGTAAAAAGTGTTAGCATGATAACCATTTTCTTTCATGCATGGTTGTTATTTTCCCCACCCTTTTATCCAGAACAAAATCACATTTTATAATTCAAATCCAATAGAAAATGAGCCATAGTGTTAGGTATTGAACTTTGACTTTCTTGACCCTTTTCTTCTCTCTTCTTTCTCTTTCTCCTCATCCTGAATTCTGCAGAATTGAGAGGAGAAAAACCCTAGCTTTCCTTCATCTTTTCCTCTCCTTTTCATTTCTCTTTGATCCCTACACAAAAACCCTACACAATCAACACATTTTCATCACAAAACCATGGAAAAGTGAGCTTTGAGGTGTTAGGAGGCAAATCTGCCCACTTGAGGTTAAAGCTGGAACTTTTGGTATTTCTAAGGTCATTTGAAGGTATAAATCTCACTCCTAACACCCTATCTCCATAACTTGCATGTTTAGTTTCAAAATATCACCTTTTTATGCAATTTTAGTGCTATTGAAGGGATTTAGTGTTGATATGTTAAAATTTATGTTGTTGTGGCTTGATTAGCTTGTTAATGAGTTATTAGTGTGGGTTTAGACCTGGGTTTGCTTCAGGTTCCACAAAAATACCCTAAAGTTTCATTTTTGTGCAAAAGTGTGGATTTTAACTAGAAATAAGGCTCTGTAGGATCTGCTACTACCCGAAATGTTTCAGAGTGAAATTGTAATTACTTTAGCATACACCCGGGGTATAGAGTGCACACACCAAACCCGGGGGCCCACCTCCCTACCCAGGCGGCCGAAAAATGAGTTCTGGCCGCAAATTGCGGCCAGATTAGTGAACTGAGGGTTGGGGTTTGGGTCACTGGAGTCTGCAATTATGTGGGTTATTTTGGTATATATATTTTTATACTATCTGTTCTGTAGCAAAATCTGGAGTAGAATACCCTATTTCCCGTATTTTTAATCTTTCGCGACACGCGTGATACGTGTATGTGGGTTTGGGGTTTCTGCCTATCGCGACGCGTCGGAGCGACTTCAGGAGCGTAATCACATGTTTTAGTATATCGCGCACACGCGCGCTTGGTTTGTGACACGGGTTTCTAGTTGACCTTAAATGTCGTGTTTGCATGGTTTTGAGCTTATGCGTGATATTCTGAGGAATTTTAGGTTCGCAGGCGAGTGCGACGGACGCCGCGAAGAAGGGGAAACAAGTCATCGGCTATACCTAGCGAGAGACTACGGTGAGTAGATTTAACATCTACGGGGATATCGTCCGCATGGCGTTCTACGTTAGGGCTAATAGGACCTTATAACTACATTTGCATACATTAACTGTGCATGGCTACTATTTAGTGCATACCGCATTCCCTGCTATATGTATATAAACTAGAATTGATAGAACACCGCACCCTTACTGATAGTTCATGTTGCACGAGCACTATCCTGCATGTTACACACACACCGTTAAAATTGCCATGATATTCATACTTGATGCATACATCACATCGGATCATTATGCTGTAGCTCATCTTTTATGTGACTTGACATGATATTCATACTTGATACACATATCACATCACATTTACTTGCATATTGGTTGGGATTACATGTGATTTCTGGATTTGGGAACAGTGGCCATTTCAAATAAGTAATCATTTAAAAACCCGGTTCCCTTGATAAGATATTTCGGTGCGCCCACCATATGTTTTCTCGGTGCTAGAGCGATATATTGAGAGAGGGCTGACCCAGACTGACGGATGCCCGATATATTGAGAGTGCGCTGACCCGGACTGACGGATGCCCGATATATTGAGAGAGGGCTGACCCGGACTTACGGATGCCCGATATATTAAGAGAGGGCTGACCCGGACTCACGGATGCCCGATAGAGGAGGATTTGCGTGTCGATGCTAGACACGAGTATTTATGATATTTGGGTGCCGATGTTGGGCACTCGTGATTCTCAGGGATGTACAGGATTTGAGGGCCAGTGGGTATGCCGGTGTCTGGGTTGTTGGGATTTGCGGTGCATGTATATATATATATATATATATATATATATATATTCCATATTGACATTCCGTGTAGATGTTATTTTCCCATGCTCAGCATTCATTATTACATCTCATCCTGTAGTTATATTACCTGATAGAGCACTTTCATGATTATTGCACATACTGCTTATCGCACATTGATATCATCTGTTAGCTTATGATTGAGTAGCGCAGTACGTGCATGCCCATGATTTCCTTTATATGTTATCTCTATTCACGAGTTGGCAACTCACCCTCGCTGTGCCATAGTGTTTGCAGGTTGCCCTTCGGAGTAGTCGCGGCAGGCTGCGTTTTGCATCTTTTGATACAGATACCCCCATAGTTGGTGTACTAGCTCTTTTGCTCATAGGTGGGTTTTGTGCGGTATCTGTTTATCTTTCAGTTATGTATATTGTTGTATCTAGTATTCTCCATCTACCATGTATGTTTTTGACTTAGAGACGGTGTGAGGATGATGATGTATATTATTTGTTTTCTGGTGTCGAGCTCGTTGTGAGGCGACTATACTTGCAGTTTATTCTATCTGTGATGTTCCCACTTGTGGATCTTGATCTTCGCTACGGCGTCGTATATTTCTATCTTGGAGATTGTTTACTTAAGATTTCTTACCACTTCTAAATGCTTCCTTTTAAAACTTAAAACACTCTATATTTTTTTACTGGTTTGGGTTCTGGGTTTTCGGTTCACTTAGCAGCGTTACGCCTGTAGACGTTGCGTGGTTAAGTGCCGGTTACGGGCCAAACTTTGGGTCGTGACAAAGTTGGTATCAGAGCCTAGGTTTTACCTTTCGGAGTGTTCCTAGGATGACCCTGGTATGATGGAGTAGGTAGCTGAAGCAGAGTGGCATAGCGTGTGTATGTTCCGCGGCATACTCACGACACGGTACTCCGCCAAGGCGACCTTAGGACTTGTTGATTTAAATTCCTTCGTGAAAGCATACATTCTTGCGATTCGATTTCCGTATCCTTATCGAATCCTACATTTCCTTTCAGCCATTATGCCGCCAAAGACTATGAGGGCGCAGAGAGCGGCCGCGAGGGCCGAGATTCGAGTTGACTCGTCCGAGATGAGGACTGATCCGGATAGTACACCGGTTGTGCCCGAGCAGGCTATTCCTGCCGTGGCAGATCAGATTGCTATGTTAGGGGCTGGTGTGCAGGAGATGCCTAGACGATGGGATCTAGTATGCAGGAGATGCGCCAGATGATGGGATCTCTAGTTGAGACACTTCGAGCGCAGCGACCAGAGGTAGTTCCATCCGTTGCAGAGACCGCGGTGGTACCCACAGTGCAGGCAGTTGCACCTGCGGCTAAAGAGGTTATTACAGTATCGCTGTCAGAGTTTATGTGGCTGAAGCCTCCAGTCTTCACAGGTACCGATACAGCCGAGGACCCACAGTCCTTCATCGATAGGATGGCTCGGTTATGCCGTTCCCTCAGATGCACAGATGTGAGATGGGTTGAGTTCGCGAGCTTTCGCCTGGAAGGTCTCGCGCAGAAATGGTGCGAATCAGTGGAGAAGGGTAGAGCAGCAGGCCTTCCTCCTATGACCTGGACCGAGTTTGTGGCGCTATTCCTTGCCCGTTTTCTTCCCCAGAGTGTTAGGGATGCCCGAGCACGCAGATTTGAGTCCTTGCGCCAGACGCCAGAGATGTCTGTTGCAGAGTACGATGTGCTGTTTACCGAACTATCAGTTTATGCTCCGTACCTAGTGGCTACTGAGGAATTGCAAGTCAAGAGATTTGTCCGAGGAATTCTTACACTACTGTTTCTGGCGATTAGCGCACAGCATTACGAGACATATGCAACAGTTGTAGACGCAGCCCTATTAGTCGAGGAGCGCCTTGCTGAGACTTCGGCAGTTCCAGAGCCGAAGAGAGTTCATGCAGATACATCAGCGCAGAGACAGCCTTTTCGGCGCCATGATAGACGTATTGCAGGTAGCAGAGATTCAGGGCGGGGTCGGTTGTTCAGTTCCTATCCCCAGGAGGGTCAGCGGTCATCGTCGGGATGTTTTCGCTGCGGGAGTTCTTATCATCGTGTACGAGATTGTCCTGAGATACCCCGGAGGGAGGTAGCAGCACCGCACGTTACATTACCACCTTCACCACCCCAGACGGCGTTGCCTATAGTACCTACTGTTACTCCGCGTCAGACGCATGCATAGGGAGGTCGTGGCCACGGAGGATTTGTTCATAGAGGACGAGGTGACCGAGGCAGAGGACAGCCAGCTGCCGGCAGGGGACAGCCAGTCACAGGTGGAGGGCAGGCACGAGTTTTTGCCTTGACGCATCAGGACGCACAGGCGTCCAATGCGGTGGTCTCAGGTATCCTTCCAGTATGTTTGGTTGATGTACACGTGTTATTCGATCCCGGATCCACGCACTCGTATGTATCCACACACTTTGTGTCGAGTTTGGGTAGAGAGTCCGGTTTGCTTGATCAGCCGCTTGTTGTGACTACTCCTGTAGGAGAGTCGTTTGTTGCTAGGTACGTGTTCCGATCCTGTACCGTCCGTATTGGCGAGAGAGGGTTGCCAGTCGATTTGATCCTTCTTGAGATGTTGGACTTCGACGTTCTTTTGGGCATGGATTGGTTAGCCACGTGCTATGCTTCTGTTGACTGCCGTGAGAAGACGGTTAGATTTTGTTTTCCCGGCGAATCGGTTTTCGTTGTGTTGGGGGACCGTGGTGCCACCCCTCATAGTGTGATTTCTTCTTTTCGCGCTGGACAGCTTTTGAAGAAGGGATGTCAGGGATTTCTCTCCTATGTTTGCGATACTAGAGCTACAGAGGTTCCGATGGATCAGATTCCGGTTGTTAGCGAGTTCCCTGACGAGCTTCCTGGGCTACCGCCCGAGCGTGATATTTCTTTCTGTATTGATTTGGTTCCGGGAACGGGGCCTATTTCTGTACCGCCTTATCGGATGGCCCCGGCGGAACATAGAGAATTGAAGGGTCAGTTGCAAGATTTGCTGGATAAGGGACTCATTCGACCCAGTGTTTCTCCTTGGGGTGCTCTAGTCCTGTTTGTCAAGAAGAACGATGGAAGTATGCATTTGTGTATCGACTACCGTCAGCTGAACAGGGTGACAGTGCGGAACAGGTATCCTTTGCCACACATCGACGATTTGTTCGACCAGCTTCAGGGGGAAGGATACTTTTCGAGGATCGATTTGCGATCAGGCTACCATCAGCTGCGGGTTCGACAGGAGGACATTCCTAGGATAGCTTTTCGCACGCGTTACGACCATTATGAGTTTTTGGTGATGTCGTTCGGACTCACCAACACGCCAGCAGCATTCATGGACTTGATGAACCGTATTTTCCGGCCGTATCTTGATCTGTTCATCATAGTGTTCATTGATGATATTCTGGTGTATTCTCAAAGTAGAGAGGAGCACGAGCAGCACCTGCGGATTACACTGCAGATCTTGAGGGAGCATCAGCTTTTCGCCAAATTCTGCAAATGTGCTTTCTAGCTGGACAGCGTAGACTTCTTGGGGCACGTGATTACACGAGATGGTATATATGTAGACCCGAGGAAGATTGAGGCCGTTCGGAGTTGGCCTAGACCCACGTCAGTGACGGAGGTTCGCAGCTTACTAGGCTGGCAGGCTACTACAGGCGATTCATGCAGGACTTCTCTCGCATTGCTACACCCTTGACCGGGTTGACCCGGAAGGGAGTTCGTTTAGATTGGACGGAGGAGTGTGAGCACAGTTTTCAGCAGCTACGGGTTGTACTGACTACGACACCAGTGCTATCATTGCCTTCGGGATCAGGCGGATTTGTGGTCTACTATGATGCTTCACGAGTGGGGCTGGGGTGCGTTTTGATGCAGCATGACAGGGTGATCGCGTATGCTTCGCGGCAATTTAAAAAACATGAACAGAATTACCCCACTCATGATCTGGAGATGGCTGCAGTGGTCTTTGCACTTAAGATCTGGCGACATTACCTGTATGGAGAGTCATGCCAGATATTCACTGATCACAAGAGCATAAAGTATATATCCCAGCAGCGAGACCTGAACCTTAGACATCGCCGATGGACGGAGTTAGTAAAGGACCACGATTGTGAGATCTTGTATCACCCGGGCAGGGCGAATGTAGTGGCGGATGCTTTGAGCAGGAGGCCCGGTGGTAGTCTATCTTGTTTGAGCGCAGTACAGAGGCAGTCGTCGGCAGATTGGCAGATCTTATACGACAGCCGGGTACAGTTCGAGTTTACGCCGATCGGAGGACAGATTGCGCATGTTCATGCACGCCCACAGTTGCTTGACCGTATACATGAGACACAACACAGTGATGACCGATGTTCAGAGATCAGAACGCAGATGGGACAGGGCAGATTTTCCGAGTTCATGATCGATGATCAGGGGATACTACGATTTGGGGCTAGACCGTGCGTACCAGATGCTGAGGGATTGCGGCGCGAGATTCTCGAGGAGGCACATCGATCGGTATATAGTGTTCATCCCGGTTCCACCAAGATGTACCATGACATGAGAGGTGTTTACTGGTGGGACGGAATGAAGAAAGACATCGCAGATTTTGTGTCGAGATGCCTGACTTGTCAGCAAGTCAAGGCTGAGCACCAGAGGCCCATGGGAGAGCTACAGCTATTACCCATTCCGGAGTGGAAATGGGAACAGATATCTATGGACTTCATTATGGGTCTACCCAGGACTAGTCGAGGGTATGACTCCATCTGGGTGATCGTGGATCGTTTAACGAAAGCGGCTCACTTCCTACCGGTGAAGACGACTTTCGGATTTTCTCAGTATGCCCAGATTTATATTGATGAGATTGTACGACTGCACGGAGTTCCGACATGTATCGTGTCCGACAGAGGCACCCAGTTTACCAGCCGGCTATGGAAGAGGCTTCAGGAGGTTTTGGGTACTCGCTTGAGTTTCAGCACAGCATTCCATCCGCAGACCGACGGACAGTCAGAGCGGACTATTCACACTCTCGAGGACATGCTCAGAGCATGCGTATTAGACTTCAGAGGTAGCTGGGATCATCATTTGCCCATAGTAGAGTTCTCCTACAACAACAGCTACCAGGAGACCATTCAGATGGCACCGTTTGAGGCTCTTTATGGGAGGAGATGCAGATCGCCCACCTGTTGGACAAAGCTCAGTGAGAGCAGTATCTTAGGGCCACAGATTGTGGATGAGACGACCGTGAAGATCCAGTTGATTCACGATAGGATGAGAGCAGCCCAGAGTAGGCAGAGATCTTATGCGGACCGTCGTCGGCGCAGACTTGAGTTTTCTGTTGGTGACCATGTTTTCTTGAGGGTCTCCCCAATGAAAGGTGTGATGAGATTCGGGAAGAAGGAGAAGCTTAGTCCCAGATATGTGGGCCCCTTCAAGATCCTTGAGCGTGTTGGTGCAGTTGCGTATCGGTTAGCCCTTCCGCCCAGTTTTCCAGGCGTGCACCCCGTATTTCACGTTTCGATGCTTCGCAGATATCTTCATGATCCTTCGCATGCGATTCAGCACCCGACGATCCAGCTTGAGCGCGACCTTTCCTATGCAGAGCAGCCGGTGATGATCTTGGATCGACAAGTGAAGAAATTGAGATCGAAGGACATACCGTCAGTCAAGGTACTTTGGCATGGCCAGAGCGGCGAGGAGGTCACTTGGGAGACCGAGAGCGAGATGAGGAGGAGGTATCCCCACCTTTTTGAAGGTACGTGTAGTTAGATTTCTAAATTCAGGGACCGAATTTCTTTAAGGGGGTAGATTGTAACACTTTGAATCTTAATTAGAATGTTTTTCGTGATAAATTAGAATTGTGAGTGGTAATATTTGTGTACATGGGATTATTAGTTATAATTTAGTCGTGTTTACCCTAATTGGGAATTTTTGTGTTAAGTGCACACATGCACACTTAGCACAATTTTTGTGACCTAGGTAAAAAGTGTTAGCATGACAACCATTTTCTTTCATGCATGGTTGTTATTTTCCCCACCCTTTTATCCAAAACAAAACCCCATTTTATAATTCAAATCCAATAGAAAATGAACCATGGTGTTAGGTATTGAACTTTGACTTTCTTGACCCTTTTCTTCTCTCTTCTATCTCTTTCTCCTCATCCTGAATTCTGCAGAATTGAGAGGAGAAAAACCATAGCTTTCCTTCATCTTTTCCTCTCCTTTTCACTTCTCTTTGATCCCTACACAAAAATCCTACACAATCAACACATTTTCATCACAAAACTATGGAAAAGTGAGCTTTTTGAGGTGTTTGGAGGCAAATCTACCCACTTGAGGTTAAAGCTGGAACTTTTGATTTTTCTAAGGTCATTTGAAGGTATAAATCTCACTCCTAGCACCCTATCTCCATAACTTGCATGTTTAGTTTCAAAATATCACCTTTTTGTACAATTTTAGTGCTATTGAAGGGATTTAGTGTTGATATGTTAAAATTTATGTTGTTGTGGCTTGATTAGCTTGTTAATGAGTTATTGGTGTGGGATTAGACCTGTGTTTGCTTTAGGTTCCACAAAAATACCCTAAAGTTTCATTTTTGTTTCAAAGTGTGGGTTTTAACTAGAAATAAGGCTCTGTAGGATCTGCTACTACCCGAGATGTTTCAGAGTGAAATTGTAATTACTGCAGCATACACAAGGGGTATAGAGTGCATACACCAAACCCGGAGGCCCACCTCCCTACCCAAGCCGCCGAAAAATGAGTTCTGGCCGCAAATTGCGGCCAGATTAGTGAACTGAGGGTTGGGGTTTGGGTCAATGGAGTCTGCAGTTATGTGGGTTATTTTGGTATATATATTTTTATACTATCTGTTCTGTAGAAAAATCTGGAGTAGAATACCCTATTTCCCGTATTTTTAATCTTTCGCGACACACGTGATACGTGTGTGTGGTTTTGGGGTTTCTGCGTATCGCGACGCGTCGGAGCGACTTCAAGCGCGTAATCACATGTTTTAGTGTATCGCGCACACGCGCGCTTGGTTTGTGACACGGGTTTCTAGTTGACCTTAAATGTCGTGTTTGCATGGTTTTGAGCTTATGCGTGATATTCTATGGAATTCTAGGTTCGCAGGCGAGTGCGACGGACGCCGAGAGGAAGGGGAAACAAGTCATCGGCTATACCTAGCGAGAGACTACGGTGAGTAGATTTAACATCTACGGGGATATCGCCCGCATGGCGTTCTACGTCAGGGCTGATTGGACCTTATAACTACATTTACATACATTAACTGTGCATGGATACTATTTAGTGCATACCGCATTCTCTGCTATATGTATATAAACTAGAATTGATAGAACACCGCACCCTTACTGATAGTTCATGTTGCACGAGCACTACCCTGCATATTACACACACACCGTTAGAATTGCCATGATATTCATACTTGATACATATATCACATCGGATCATTATGCTGTAGCTCATCTTTTATGTGACTTGACATGATATTCATACTTGATGCACATATCACATCATATTTACTTGCATATTGGTTGGGATTACATGTGATTTCTGGATTTGGGAACCGTGTCCATTTCAAATAAGTAATCATTTAAAAATCCGGTTCCCTTGATATGATATTTCGGTGCGCCCACCATGTGTTTTCTCGGTGCTAGAGCGATATATTGAGAGAGGGCTGACCCGGACTGACGGATGCCCGATATATTGAGAGAGGGCTGACCCGGACTGACGGATGCCTGATATATTGAGAGAGGTCTGACCCGGACTGACGGATGCCCGATATATTAAAAGAGGGCTGACCCGGACTGACGGATGCCCGATAAAGGAGGATTTGCGTGTCGATGCTAGACATGAGTATTTATAATATTTGGGTGCTGATATTGGGCACTCGTGATTCTCAGGGATGTACAGGATTTGAGGGCCGATGGGAGTGCTGGCGTCTGGGTTGTTGGGATTTGCGGTGCATATATATATATATATATATATATATATATATATATATATATATATTCAACATTGACATTCCGTGTAGATGTTATATTCCCATGCTTAGCATTCATTATTACATCTCATCCTGTAGTTATATTACCTGATAGAGCACTTGCATGATTATTGCACATAATGCTTATCACACATTGATATCATTGTAGGGTGTTTTTCGTCACCCCATTGAGATGGGAATACGTTCGCGCTTGTCAGGCGTACTACAGATTCCTCCTGCCTGGGGTAGGCCGGGGTTTATTTATTGTGGGGATCCGAATTTCCGGCAGCCGCGGACTAAACTGCCGTTAATTACTCCTCGCCTTTGGGGCGAGGGAACCTCCGATTAACGGCTTAAACTGGTCATGCGAACTCAATGTGTGGTGTGCGTGTGATGTGTTTTGAAAAGGGTTTTTGGATATATCGGGAGCCACACAGAGTTTTTACGGGGGTCCCGCTACCCAGATAGCGTGCTGGGGGTCAAGGGGGCGAGCAGCCGCCTTGCGGGGTGCGGGGCAGCGCTCCGTTAGAAATTTTTTCTAACAGGGACAATGTCATGGAGTATGTGTGTGTGTAAATATGTATACATATGTATATATATATATATATATATATATATACATAAAAAGGGAAAAAGGCATCCAAAGGATGCGTGGTGCAGCACCGTGGGCGCTGTGCACCTAGGTGCTGTGCGCTCAGGCGCTAGAGTGCCACGTGTCGGCACGTGGGCGCACTGCGCTTGAGCGCTGGGCGCTGGAGCGCAAGCGCGCCACGTGTCGGCACGGGGGTGACTTGCGCTCGAGCGCTTGCGCTTGAGCGCAAGCGCGCCACGTGTCGACACCGGGGCGACTTGCGCTCGAGCGCTTGCGCTTGAGCACATGCGCGCCACGTGTCGGCACGTGGGCGCTTTGCGCTCGGGCGCTAAGCGCTTGAGCGCAAGCGCGCAACGTGTCAGCACGCGGGCGCTCTGCGCTTGAGCGCCGGCGAGAAAAGGAGGCTTTTAGCCTAAGAAACAGAAGCTATGCTTCAGAAAGGAAATATTTATTATGTATGGAGTTAAACTCCTAGGATGTTTTGAAGCTGATGAAGGGGATTCTTCTTCTTCCTCCTGTTGTTTGGCCGGATCTTGAAGATCAAGAAGTAGGAGATTTTAAAAATCACTCCTTTTTGATATCTGATGGGAGATCTGAGTTCCCCTTTGCGGGTTTTGTGGTGGAAAACTACCTAGTTTTGGAAAAGAAAGAGTAAAATTCTTGATTTAATTCAAAAGAAATGAGAAGGTTTAGAACCTTGGAAAAGGAGCAGGAGGCACAAAGAACCCTACTTTTAGTGGGAATGAAAAGTCTTTGTTACTTTATTCATCATGTTGCTTTTTATAGGCTTACATATTTGCATATAGCCCCTTGGGCTTCACAAAAGTGGCATTCTGCCTATCCCATGGCTCATGTGCCATTTTATTTTTTCATATAAGCCATGGGCTTACAAAAATTTGGCTTTATGCCCATTTTGCATACATTCATGTATAAAAAATTACTTAAAAATTATTTATTACATGATTTTGTTGTTAGCATGGGGAAGCTGGCCGCTTCAAGTTCGGACTCGACCGGGGCATGGGCCCACTTGGCTTGGGGTTGACTTTGACTTTGACTTGGTCAACCGGGGTGCAATTTTCGACTTCAATAAAGTGCCCCCCATCAATAAATGCACACCACATGTGTGAGTCATGTGCATGAAATTGATGGATTTTCTTTCGCGTGGAGGTGACTTGCTTTGGTTCCCACTTTTTGGGATGCACTGCCCTTTTTACGACGTAGACGGTCGATGCTTGACGCATCTCCGAGACGGCATGTCCGTGGTAGACGTTTCCCTGGCGCGGAGCGATCTGGTTCCCACTTTTTAGGAAGCCTGCCTTGCCCTTTTTGCGACATGGTTCCCGATTTGTGGGAAGCCTGCACTGCCCTTTTTGCGACATGGACGGTCGACGCTCTGATCCGGAGCGATTTGGTTCCCGATTTGTGGGAAGCCTGCACTGCCCTTTTTACGACATGGACGGTCGACGCTCTGATCCGGAGCGATTTGGTAGACGTGCCCCCGGTACAGAGTGTCGCTGGTCGACGTTTCCCCGAGGCGGAGTGTCGGCTGGCTGACGTGTCTCCGAGACGGAGTGTCTGCTTGAAGTTTCCCCGTTACGGAGTGTCTGTGTTAACGTTTCCCTGGCATGGAGTGTTGTTTGTTGACGTGTCCCCGGCACGGAGTGTCTGTGTTGGACGTTTCCCCGATGCAGAGTGTCTGTGTTGGACGTTTTCCCGATGCAGAGTGTCGCTGGTTGATGTGTCCCCAGCACGGAGTGTCTGCTTGACGTTTCCCCGGCATGGAGTGTCACTGATCGACTTTTCCCCGGCGCGGAGTGTCGCTGGTTGACTTTTCCCCGGCGCGGAGTGTCGCTGACCGACTTTTCCCCGGCACGGAGTGTCGCTGGTCGACTTTTCCCCGGCACGGAGTGTCACTGCTCGACTTTTCCCCGGCGCGGAGTGTCGCTGTTCGACTTTTCCCCGGCGCGGAGTGTCGCGGGTTGACTTTCCCCAGGCACGGAGTGTCGCTGATCGACTTTTCCCCGGCGCGGAGTGTCGAGTTGACTTTTCCCCGGCACGGAGTGCCGCTGATCGACTTTTCCCCGGCACGGAGTGTCGGGGGTTGACTTTTCCCCGGCATGGAGTGTCGCTGATCGACTTTTCCCCGGCACGGAGTGTCGGGTTGACTTTTCCCCGGCACGGAGTGTCGCGTGTTGACTTTTCCCCGGCACGGAGTGTCGCTGATTGACTTTTCCCCGGCGCGGAGTGTCGGGTTGAATTTTCCCCGGCACGGAGTGTCGCTGATCGACTTTTCCTCGGCGCGGAGTGTCGGGTTGACTTTTCCCCGGCACGGAGTGTTGCTGATCGACTTTTCCACGGCGTGGAGTGTCGAGTTGACTTTTCCCCGGCACGGAGTGTCGCTGATCGACTTTTCCCCGGCGCGGAGTATCGTGGGTTGACTTTTCCCCGGCATGGAGTGTCGCTGATCGACTTTTCCCCGGCGCGGAGTGTCGGGTTGACTCTTCCCCACACGGAGTGTCGCTGATTGACTTTTCCCCGGCGTGGAGTTTCGCTGGTTGACTTTTCCCCGGCACGGAGTGTCCCTGATCGACTTTTCCCCGGCACGGAGTGCCGGGTTGACTTTTGCCCGGCACGAAGTGTCACTGGTGGACTTTTCCCCGGCATGGAGTGTCGAGTTAACTTTTCCCCGGCACGGAGTGTCGCTGGTGGACTTTTCCCCGGCGCGGAGTGTCGCGGGTTGACTTTTCCCCGGCATGGAGTGTCGCTGATCGACTTTTCCCCGGCGCGAAGTGTCGGGTTGACTTTCCCCGGCACGGAGTGTCGCTGATCGAATTTTCCCCGGCACAGAGTGTCGGGTTGACTTTTCCCCAGCACGGAGTGTCGCTGGTTGACGTGTCTCCGAGACGGAGTGTCTGCTTGACGTTTCCCCATTACGGAGTGTTGTTGTTAGACGTTTCCCTGATGCGGAGTGTCTGTGTTGGACATTTCCCCGATGCAGAGTATTGCTGGTTGATGTGTCCCCGAGACGGAGTGTCTGCTTGACGTTTCCCCATTATGGAGTGTCGTTGTTTAACGCAGAGGTCGATGTCGGAATTGGTTGGTTTGATTTGTTTGATTTGAGTTGACATCAGCATCGCTACACTGGAATATGGTACCGGGAGCGAATCATCATCTGTCATGAGAGGATTTGGGAGTTGATTTTCTGTCGGCATCTGCATTGCTGCACTGGAATAATGCCAGGAGCAACTCATCATGTGCCCCGGGAGGATTTGGATTTGGTTTTTTGTTTGGCATCTGCATTGCTGCACTGGAATAATGCCAGGAGCAACTCATCATGTGCCCCGAGAGAATTTGGATTTGGTTTGTTGGCATCTGCATTGCTGCACTGGAATAATGCCAGGAGTAACTCATCATGTGCCCCGGGAGGATTTGGATTTGGTTTGTTTGGCATCTGCATTGCTGCACTGGAATAATGCCAGGAGCAACTCATCATGTGCCCCGAGAGGATTTGGATTTGGTTTTTTTGGCATCTGCATTGCTGCACTGGAATAATGCCAGGAGCAACTCATCATGTGCCCCGGAAGGATTTAGGAATTGGTGGCTTAGGAGACAGGTTTAGATCCTTGTCACCTAAGGCTTTTCCATTTTGTGAGCCGTAAGGGTCTTACAAAGCATTTTCTCCCTACGGGTCGTAAGGATCCCGTAGGTGTATTTTCTCCTTAGGAGTCGTGGGGACTCCTAAGTGTGTTGCTCCTTTGTGAGTCGTACGGATCTCACGCGGGAATTTTCTCCTCACAAAGTCGAGAGGACTTTGCGGGTGCAATTCATTTCATTTCATTTCATTTTTTTTAACGAGTTTGCGCCCTTTCGGGTTCTTACAAACTCGCCGGTAGTCCTGTTGTTTTTACTCATGGAGCCCTTTCGGGTTTTCATCCGTGCCCATTTTGCTTGTGGACATACCTTCATTTTTTTTCTTCTTCTCTCTTTTTTTTTTGAATCTTCCCTGCCGGTAGGACTTTGAATGTGGTCTCGCTGGTAGGACTTGTGTGAGATTGGGATCGTTTTACGCCCGTGGATTGTATACGGTTTTGCAGGATGTATGATCCAGACCGTAGGGCCAAAAACATTTTGGGACTTTGTTAGCGTCTGCATCGCTGCACTGGAATATGGTACCAGGAGCGACTCATCATTCGCAGTTAGGGTATGGGAGTCGGAATTTGGTTGGCGTCTGCATCGCTGCACTGGAATATGGTACCAGGAGCAACTCATCATTCGCCATTGGGGTATGGGATTTGGAATTTGGTTGGCGTCTGCATCGCTGCACTGGAATATGGTACCAGGAGCGACTCATCATTCGCCATTGGGGTATGGGATTTGGAATTCGGTTGGCGTCTGCATCACTGCACTGGAATATGGTACCAGGAGCGACTCATCATTCGCCATTGGGGTATGGGATTTAGAATTTGGTTGGCGTCTGCATCACTACACTGGAATATGGTACCAGGAGCGACTTATCATTCGCCACTTGGGTTCTGGGGAGCGATGGCTTAGGAGACAGGTTTAGATCCCCATCACCTAAGGCTTTTCAATTTTATGGGCCGTGAGGGTCCCATAAAGTTATTTTCTCCCTGCGAGTCCTAAGGATCCCGCAGGTGTATGTTCTCCTTAGGAGTCGTGAGGAGTCCTAAGTGTGCTTTTCCTTTGTGAGTTGTAAGGATCCCACAAAGGTTTGTTCAAATTATGTATCGTGAGGACACATGAGTGGATTTCCCTCATTCCCAGTTTAATGACTTAGAGGTCGACTATTTCCAGTTTAACAACTTAGAGGTCATCTGTTTCCAGTTTAAAGACGTAGAGATCATCTGTCTCCAGTTTAACGACGTAGAGGTCATCTGTTTCCAGTTTAATGACTTAGAGGTCTGCTGTTTCTAGTTTAACGACTTAGAGGTCATCTGTTTCCAGTTTAACGACTTAGAGGTCTGATGTTTCCAGTTTAACGACTTAGAGGTCATCTGCTTCCAGTTTTAAAGACGTGGAGGTCTATTGGATTGATTCGGACTTTTGGGATAGGGGCCGGCATTGGTGTTATTAACACTGAAGCACGTGTGCCAGGACACATGAGTAGGTCTTCCCAATGGAGTATAATTCCAAAGGCGGAGGCCAGCCACGTAACTGGTGGTTGCGATGGGGCATGGGTATGCTGAGGATTATTTGAGCCCGTGGATTGTATACGGCAGTCAATTTGGGGACTGGCCGTAGGGCTAAAAGAATTTTGAAAAATATGGATTTTGGTTGGCGTCTGCATCGCTGCACTTGAACATGGTACCAGGAGCGACTCAACATTCGCCTTTGTTTTGTTTGTTTGTTTGTTTTTGTTTTATCGCGATTGCTTTATCCTTTCAGCTTTTCTTATCGCTAAGGTCGTGATTGCCTAATCATTTCGGCTTTTTATTCACGGTTGCCCCATCATTTCGGCTTTATTTTCAATTTTTATTTTTACTCGCTGATTTTTATTGCGAGTTGCCCAATCATTTCGGCTTTTCTTTATTTTTCTTTTATTTACACATTTTTTGTTTATTTACATATATATATATATATATATTTACATTCCCAGTTTAACGACTTAGAGGTCGATTGTTCCCAGTTTAACGATGTGGTGGTCCTTTTTGCTTATCCCAGCTCCTTGAACTTTGATCTTGGCGGAGCTGTGTTGATGACCTAGCTCTGTGACTTGCCGATACATCCGAGGATTGTGAGGTTTTTCCAAGCTTATATTGGTCCTCTGCCCAATCTTTGAAAATATAGCAGTCTTCGATGGTATGACCCACCAGTCTATGATATGGGCAGTATATTGGATTGCCGGTCATGTTCATTTCCAGTGGCCTCTTTGGAACAGGCAGTTGCAAACCGTTGTTCAAGGCGTCCATGAATATTTTGCGGACTTCATCCCTCCTGAAGGAGTATACCTTCTTCTTTCTCTCCATTGGAGTAGGTGCCTTTGCTGATGCTGGTCCTCGAGGCACATGTCTAGGAGGATTAGGTTCCCGAAAGGCTTCGGTCTCCATTTGCATGAAATCGGCGATCGTAGCTTGACTGTTTGCTAACACGCCTTTAGACAGTTCTATCTCTCCTGTCCTGTATTGCCTTTCGACCCAATCTTTGAAGACGAAGCAGTCCTCAATGGCATGACCTATCACCCTGTGATAGGGGCAATATTCTGGGTCATCGTTCATATTCTCTTCTTGCGGTCTCTTTGATTTTGGCAGTTGTAGACCGTTTCTTAGGGCGTCCCTGAATATCTTGTGGACCTTTTCCCTCTTGAAGGAATAGACCTTTTCCATCTTCTCTTTCAGAAGCGATTCCCCCCCGGCGTATGTATCGGAGGGACTGGAGGCTGATTGCGGTCGTTTTTCGCGAAGGCGCTCCGCTTTTAGGTTGAAAGGGATATCAATTGGCTGCCCCCGGGTATCAATCCCTGGCTCATGAACCAAAATTTGACCCTGCTGTAATTGCAATCGGGCGACGTGGGTCGCGAGATCTGCCACGACGTTTGCCAGCTCGTCGACTTTGGAATAGACCTCAGCCATCTTCTCATCCCTGTCCTGAAATTGCCTTTGAAGCCATTGGAATAATGCTTGTTCTGTAGTTTCGGCTACGACAACCGGGAAATCTTTATTGCCTGAGCTCAATTCCGTAGGAACCACGGGCTCCTCTGGCTTATCGGCCTGAGCAGGCTCTTCATCATTTAGATCGAGCCGATGCTGAGTAGCGTCAACCATATCATCACCATGGCTGTGAAGAAGAGGAGGGTTCGTTTCTTCATGTCCGACCATGTAGACAGTGTGGATAACACATTCAGCCATTCTTTCATCACTAGCAGCTGGTTTCGCGGAGCGGTCCGGGCTTTAGAAATTCATAAATTTTAACATGGCCAGAGCCCTAGCCCTTTTGTTGGCTCTATATCTGAGCCGCTTCTGCCTCAGCTTCTCTGCCTTAAGCGCTTAGCAGGCTTCTGCTCTTCAGGGAGCCGCCATAGGCTGGGTGATGGGGAGGCTTGAGAAGACACCCAATCGAGTAGTTGTCGGAGGCGCCGCTGGAGATTGCTCAAGACGCGTTGTACCTTTGTTGGTGTTGATGTCCTTGCCCCCAGTTGGGGCCAAGGAAAGTCGTTAAGACACCGACTTGCGTTTGGGTTGGGGCGCCCTCGAGATCACCACATTTGGTCTCTTTCCTTTTGAGACCGGTCTGTCTGTTGCTGGAGCTTGAGGAGCGGGAATGGCGTTAGCGGGCACGAACAGAATAGAGCCGAACGGTAGCAGCGGCTCCTCCCACTGTCGCCCAAGACTGGCTGGGAGGACCGTCCTGGAGTCCATCTTCATCGTGTAAAAGATGGGAGCTGAGTTCATCATTGGAGACATTGTTGAAAGGCGATTTCTTGAAAACCTGCATGAAAGAGCATTATTTTAGTATAAATATAGACATGTAAATTGATTGAGTTCTCATGAACGTTTAACCCGAAATATGGGAGGAGAGATTGGGTCCCACCGGGCGTGCCAGAATCTGTAGGGTTTTTTTCGTCACCCAATTGAGATGGGAATACGTGCGTGCTTTTCAGGCGTACTACAGATTCCCCCTGCCTGGGGTAGGCCTGGGTTTATTGATTGTGGGGATCCGAATCTCCGGCAGCCGCGGACTAAGCTGCCGTTAATTACCCCTCACCTTTGGGGCGAGGGAACCTCCGATTAACGGCTTAAACTGGTCATACGAACTCAATGTGTGGTGTGCGTGTTATGTGTTTTGAAAAGGGATTTTGGATATATCGGGAGCCACGCAGAGTTTTTACGGGGGTCCCGCTACCCGGATAGCGGGCTGGGAGTCAAGGGGGCTAGCAGCCCCCTTGCGGGGTGCGGGGCAGCGCCCCGTTAGAAATTTTTTCTAACAGGGAAAGTGTCATGGAGTATGTGTGTGTAAATATGTATACATATGTATATATATATGTATGTACATAAAAAGGGGAAAAGACATCCAAAGGATGCGTGGGGCAGCACCTTGGGCGCTGTGCGCCTAGGTGCTGTGCGCTCAGGCGCTAGAGTGCCACGTGTCGGCACGTGGGCGTTCTGCGCTTGAGCACAAGTGCGCCACGTGTCGGCACAGGGCGACTTGCGCTCGAGCGATTGCGCTCGAGCGCTTGCGCTGGAGCGCAAGCACGCCACGTGTCGACACCGGGGCGACTTGCGCTCGATCGCTTGCGCTTGAGCGCAAGCGCGCCACGTGTTGGCACGGGGGCGACTTGCGCTCGAGCGCTTGTGCTGGAGCGCAAGCGCACCACGTGTCGACACCGGGGCGACTTGCGCTTGAGCGCTTGCGCTTGAGCACATGCGCGCCGCGTGTCGGCACGTGGGCGCTTTGCGCTCGGGCGCTGAGCGCTTGAGCGCAAGCGCGCTACGTGTCGGCACGCGGGCGCTCTGCGCTTGAGCGCCGGCGAGAAAAGGAGGCTTTTAGCCTAAGAAACAGAAGTTATGCTTCAGAAAGGAAATATTTTTTATGTATATATGTATGGAGTTAAACTCCTAGGATGTTTTGAAGCTGATGAAGGGGGTTCTTCTTCTTCCTCCTATTGTTTGGCCGGATCTTGAAGATCAAGAAGTAGGAGATTTTAAAAATCACTCCTTTTTGAGATCTGATGGGAGATCTGAGTTCCCCTTTGCAGGTTTTGTGGTGGAAAACTACTCAGTTTTGGAAAAGAAAGAGTAAACTTCTTGATTTAATTCAAAAGAAATGAGAAGGTTTAGAACCTTGGAGAAGGAGCAGGAGGCACAAAGAACCCTAGTTTTGGGGGGAATGAAAAGTCTTTGTTACTTTATTCATCATGTTGTCTTTTATAGGCTTACATATTTGCATATAGCCCCTTGGGCTTCACAAAAATGGCATTTTGCCTATCCCATGGCTCATGTGCCATTTCATTTTTGCACATAAACCATGGGCTTACAAAAATTTGGCTTTATGCCCATTTTGCATACATTCATCTATAAAAAATTACATAAAAATTATTTATTACATGATTTTGTTGTTGGCATGTGGAGGCTGGCCGCTTCATGTTCTGACTCGACCAGGGCATGGGCCCACTTGGCTTGGGGTTGACTTTGACTTTGACTTGGTCAACCGGGGTGCAATTTTCGACTTCAACAATCATCTGTTAGCTTGTGATAGAGTAGCGCAGTACGTGCATGCTCGCGATTTCCTTTATATGTTATCTCTATTCACGAGTTGGCAACTCACCCCCGTTGTGCCACAGTGTTTGCAGGTTGCCCTTCGGAGTAGTCGCGGCAGGCTGCGTTTTGCATCTTTTAACACAGATACCCCCATAGTTGGTGTACTAGCTCTTTTGCTGATAGGTGGATTTTGTGCGGTATCTGTTTATCTTTCAGTTATGTATATTGTTGTATCTAGTATTCTCCATCTACCATGTATGTTTTTGGCTTAGAGACAGTGTGAGGACGATGATGTATATTATTTTTTTTCTGATGTCGAGCTCGTTGTGAGCCAACTATACTTGCAGTTTATTCTATCTGTGATGTTCCCACTTGTGGATCTTGATCTTCACTACGGCGTCGTATATTGCTATCTTGGAGATTGTTTACTTAAGATTTCTTACCACTTCTAAATGCTTCCTTTTAAAACTTAAAACATTATATATTTTTTTACTGGTTTGGTTTCTAGGTTTTCGGTTCACTTAGCCGCGTTACGCCCGTAGACGTTACGTGGTTAAGTGTCGGTTACGGGCCAAACTTTGGGTCGTGACAAATCGATGTCCAAAATGAGTAAACTCGGGTGTTTTGGACATCTACATCAAAAGATATAGCTTTTCTTAGTTATACCGATTCCCTGAAAATTGACGTAAAATATAGAAAACTGTGTTACATAATTAAGTAATGAATCTGGATAGAATCTGTCTTGATCGTACACTGTTATTAAATACAAGATAACTTGAGCTTCCAATATCTGTTCGTAACAAATTTTATATGCATAGATGCAAAATTTACAAAACTAGAATATACTATATACCCTATGACCCAAAAATGTATAGAACGACCCGATATATGCCCGATAATACAACACATAATTGTTGTCCAGAAATCCGAATTTCTGTTTTAAAACCTGATATTAAAATGACCATAATTAGAGTTTTAGGAATCGAAATCATGTGAAACTTGGTTGTTTAGATAAGTACTCCGAATGATCTACAATTTTCTGATAATCTTTGAAACTTGAAACCTGACGGAAACTAACTCAAACTGTGTTTTAAAAATATACGTTGGTGCTGGAAAGATTTGATCTGTTCTGCGCGACAATACGAAAATGGGTATATCTCCCAAATCAGCAATCATATTTAGGAGAGTCTGGAACTCACGTGTGCATAACACTTAAAGCTATTGTTTCCATTTATATTCTGACTTCAATTGTGTAAAGACTCTAAAATCTTGTACGGAAATTTTACTATTAATATAAAAGAAATAAGTTTTACAGCCTATGTTTGAGTTACAAGTCAATTTTGTTAAATAATAGCAAGAAACAACTTGTAAATCACTGGTAAAGTTTTGCACTACTGTGACGTTGTCACGCCCCGCTTCCCTGTATACGGCAAAGGGGACGCGACTGGTCGCTACGTATTTACTCTGAAGTAAATATGCTAAGCGTATCTAAGCAATATAAATGAAAATGCACAAGAGACAAAAGATATAATTGAACAGCAATTTTATTTATTCACATTCTTTTTACAATACCTGGAAAAGTAAATACATCTGAATGAAAACAATGCCTAAATAATGGCATAACAGAAATGAAAAGTACTGAAATGAAATGTGTACAAGTGTAACTACATCTCGGGATCTTCAATAAACTGGTCCGAGTCTTCATTACTAGGCTAGGTCTCTGGAAGGTCCGAATCACCTGACGACATTCAAAGAAGAAAGAAAGAGATGTCGTCGGCGAACAAATCGCTCGGTTAGTCCCAAAGATAAGGGAGAAGTAGAATAGACAGAGAGTAAGAGAGAGAGAGTAGCTTTTAATGTTGTATTATATTTTTATAATGTTGTATTTAGTGTTAACGCTGTTGTTTGTAGCTTGGTACAGAAGGATGCCAGTGTATACGAGAGGAGTCTCTATACGCCAGAGACTAGAAGCAAATGGAATTACATGGCTCGGTTAGAAAGCATGGAACAACAGCGTGGTATTCAGGTTATGTGTCTTAAATCTTACAGTCTCGTGCCACTTCTAACACCTTCCGTACCAATCTACCCCTTAAACCCCGTGATGTCTTGATTGCATTGTTGTATTGTTTGAATTGTATTGCAACTTGTATTGTCTTGTAATATGGATTGTATAATTGGATGACTTGCCGAAACCATGATATCGATAACTAGATGTAACTGGCAAATCATTTAAATGGATGTAACTGGAGAATCATATAAATGGAAGTATATCCATGGTTCAGTTCAGTCAAGTTGTATAGATTGAATAAATTGAATATGTGGATTCATGGATTCATGTTGAATTGTAGTTTGTAGATTGTACTTGAATCATATCCAAGTCAGATTATTATAATAAGACTCAGTCTGAGTCAGAATAATTAGAAAAGAAATTGAAGTCCTGATTCTTTTGATATTATCGGTAACCGCTATACATGGGTGGCAGGATTTGTCTTTTTCAAAGATGATTACCGTGTTGATAACACCGTTTGTTAAGCTGTCTACCTTAAAATAGGCAAGCACCCACTTCTCCGGCTCCCTGAGGCTCAAGAGATTGGTCCCTCTTCAACCTATATTTACTAGGGTCCTTAGGGTATTTATAGAACTTGAGGGGGTTTTATGTAAAAATATACTTGTATACTTTTTAAAATACACCCCAAGTATTTAATTATCGTCTTTAGAGTTGTCATAAATGTAGATTTTATATTTGTGATATTTCTAGTGAAAATAACATAATTTCATAATATAGGGTATTTAATTGTAATATTAAACTTGTATGGAATTCATGGCATTTTAATGTAAAGTGATTCTTGTGATTTTAGAAAAAGTTGGAATATTGATATTATAAAAAAATAGATATTTTGGTAATACATATATATTTATATATTTATAAAAATAATTTTAATTTATTATTCTCTAGAAATCTCATTTTCTTAAGATATTGGTATTCTAAATCTCTCGAGACCGAATGCTCCTTGCGGAGGTCTGCATCTCGCACTACTAAGCCTAGGGATGTGCGATAATTCGCACCATCCCAGCCGGGTTTTCCAAAATGGGTTGTAGCGGCGCTTTGCAATGATTTGTGTAAAATACATAATCTTGTAGAAAACGGTTTTAATAGTAAATGGTATTTATATGTAAAGTTTCATTTTTCCCTATTCTATGTTCCCAAAAGGTATTGTGCTATGTTGCATATGAGTGTTGTGAGGAGGTAGGTCATTACCTCGTGATCTAATTAATGCTATAGCAAGATTAATGATGTTTTAAGGTAGATAGTAAACTACATGGTATTTTAGTGAAAAAGAGCGGCAAAAGTTACAAACTGAAATGTTTTGCTATGAAACTAGTTCAACATATTTTTCTAATGATTAATAGTCAAGATGTAGGAGTTTAACATGGTTGTGTTAAGGAAAATTGAAATTTATAAAGAAAACCGAATCGGAAGTCGGATTTAACTCCGCTTCCGTCGGGTTTTATTAAAAGAAGTTTTAAGACTAGAGAGTAGAAGAGGGAGGTGGGACTTACTGGCTTAGGGGTTAGAGAAGAGGGAGAGGAAGGCGTAGGATTCGCCGGTGCGTCGGTTCGTCGCCGGAAGCTCCTACAGTCATCGTCGGAAGATCGTCGGAGTTTCGCCCTTCGCTAACTCCACTTGTACACAAAATTTCAAGAGATTTTCTTTAGAGTTTGGACAGAATTGCGAGTGAGGGGGGTGTGTTTAGGGGTGGTATTTATAGGGTAATGCTAGGGTTAAGGTAGGTGAAAGGTTGTATGAAAATTGTATAAAAAATAGGGTTTAATGGGATTTTAAAGAGTTCTGTTAAATTGTAGGAAAATTAAAGTGTACAGGGGTATTGGGGAGGCCAAAAGACACACTTTTGCTATTGACAACTCGGCGATCCGGCTCAACTCGGCCGACGGCGGAGGGCCGAGTTAACCGAGTCGCCGGCCTGAGTTGGCCGAGTCGGGCCTGGGCTCGCTGCCACGTGTCCTATGTCGTATGGTGTAGCCTCTGGGTCAGTTTGTTTTACATGTGTGGTGGGGTTTTTACGAGTTATGCACGTGTAAGCTCTTGGACTTCTAAAAATTCAAAATAAAACAATATTAAAAATAATGTGGGGGATGGGATTTGAACTCTGGTGCTTTAGATCAACAGTGCAAGGTCTTACCAGTAAGCTACAAGCTCGTTCTTGCTATTAAAAAGCAAAACAAATTTATAACTTGTGCTTAGGCAAAAGTACTCATTTCTGTATTTCTTTGAAAAATTGTGCAGAAAGTTGTACAGAAAGTTTAGGGTTGTTACATTCTACCCTCCTTATACAAATTTCGTCCTCGAAATTTTGTAAAAGGAATATGTAACAAATTCACGGAAAGTTTGGTTTCTGAAGTACTGATAGTGTATAACAAGATGGTGCAAGGGTTTTAAAAATATGAAAAAAACTTACCAGTGTTACCTTGACCTACAGCCTCGGCTTCTACGGCTGCTAATATGAATGTCTGTCGTTGTGGTATATTCCTCCTAGCTGGAGGCACATTCTGTCCTTGGGGCATGTTTCTCTGCCCTCGAGGCATGTCCCTTATTGCTTGATTGAATTGGCGAGCAGGTTGTACATGCTGTGAGTGCAAGACGAGTTGCAGGGGCCTGGATAGCTGGCCGCTGTGGGTAGTTGATGGGTGTGTGATCTGGGTTGCGTCTATAAGGACAGTTTCCAATTCCATGATTGGACACGCCATAAACTATACATAGGCCTTTTGCACGCCTACAGTCCTTCCACAAGTGTCCCTATCTCCTGCAGTAGTAACAAAAGTCTGGACTCGACTGGTTATTCATTTCTTCAGTTCTCCTGGGTTCGAACGATGGCCTGGAAGAGGCTCCTCCTGCCATTTGAGTGGCAGGGCGTTTCAAACCGGCAGATTGAGGTATGCCCTTCCTCTTTACTACTGCCTCATATCTTCTGGCAGCCTTCAAAGCCAAATCATGGGTTGGGAAATCTCCTGTAGCTAGAGCATCTTGGATTTCCGGGTCCAACCCTTGCTGAAATCTTCTAGATCCGATCTCAACAGTCGGTATGAGACAAGCCGCAAACATGTTACAGTCTTGTGTTAGCTTTGTAATAAGTGATATAAAATCGAACATTGAGACATATCTTACCGACTGAGCATGGTGAACTCAGCGTCATACTCATCTACTGATTTGGTCCACATTGAATCTTGTTGCAGATGGATGAACTGCTGTTCCATGTCGAACCTGACAGTCTCAGGGAAGTACTTTGCGTCGAACATGTCTTGGAATGTCTTCCATTCGATGAGTTGATCAAGACGGCTTTCTTCCGCCTTCCACCAAACCCATGCATAGTCCGTGAGCTGTAGTTTCGCAACTCGGACACAAGCTATCTCTGGCACTTGTGCTGCTGCCAGATCGTCTTCGATGCTCTGAGCCTATTCCTCAGCTTCCAGAGGGCTCCCCTTTCCTGAGAACTACTTGGGGTGCAAATCCCTGAATTGCTTCACCCCAGGTGCTTCTGTCTCAGGACGGTTCATTAAAAGAGCATTCTGCTGCTGCTGTCCTTCCAGGAAGTTGCGGATTGCCTCAAGTAGAACCATCTGCTCGTTGATCGGAGCAAAGATGGCAGGTGTAATTTGTAGTGGTGGAGTGTTGTTGAAGTTAGTGCTGGTGTTGTTCGGGAAATCCATAACCTTGAATGATAAATTTAAGTTATGACAGATTCAAAGTATATGATTCAAAGAATATGAAATTGTAAGATTCAAGGAATATGGATTGTAAAGAATGTTTTAGTTGCTGGTTCTTGTGTTATATTGCTTAGGTTGTTCACTCAAAACAGAACTGCATAGTAGTGTTCCATACAGCTCTGACCTGCATAGGCCACCAACAAAGCCTGTCACGCCCCGGTTCCCGGTATACAGTGAAGGGACGCGACTGGCCGCTACGTATTTACTCTGAAGTAAATATGCTAAGCGTATCTAAGCAATATAAATGAAAATGCACAAGATACAAAAGATATAGTTGAACATAAACTTTATTTATTCATATTCTTTTTACAATACTTAGAAAAGTAAATACATCTGAATAAAAGCAATGCCTAAACAATGGCATAACAGAAATGGAAAGTACTGAAATGAAATGTGTACAAGTATAACTACAGCTCAGGATCTTCAATAAACTGATCCAAGTCTTCAGTACTAGGTTTGGTCTCTGGAAGGTCCGAATCACCTGACGACATTCAAAGAAGAAAGAAAGAGAATGTCGTCAGCGAACAAATCGCTTGGTAAGTCCCAAAGATAAGGGAGAAGTAGAATAGACAGAGAGTAAGAGAGAGAGTAGCTTTTAATGCTGTATTATATTGCTATAATGTTGTATTTAGTGTTAGCGCTGTTGTTTGTAGCTTGGTACAGAAGGATGCCAGTTTATACGAGAGGAGTCTCTATACGCCAGAGACTAGAAGCAAATGGAAGTACAAGGCTCCGTTAGAAAGCCCGGAACAACGGCGTGGTATTCAGGTTATGTGTCTTAAATCTTACAGTTTCGTGCCACTTCTAACACCTTCCGTACCAATCTACCCCTTAAACCCCGCGATGTCTTGATTGTATTGTTGTATTGTTTGAATTGTATTGCAACTTGTATTGTCTTGTAATATGGATTGTATAATTGGATGACTTTCCGAAACCATGATATCAGTAACTGGATGTAACTGGAGAATCATGTAAATGGATGTAACTGGAGAATCATGTAAATAGAAGTATATCCATGGTTCCGTTCAGTCAAGTTGTATAGATTGATAGATTGAATAAATTGAATATGTGGATTCATGTTGAATTGTAGTTTGTAGATTGTACTTGAATCATATTCAAGTCAGATTATTATAATGAGACTCAGTCTGAGTCAGAACAATTAGAAAAGAAATTGAAGTCCTGATTGTTTTGATATTATCAGTAACCGCTGCACATAGGCGGCAGAATTTGTGTATTTTTCAAAGACGATTACCGACACCGTTTGTTAAGTTTTCTACCTTAAAATAGGCAAGCACCCACTTCTTCGGCTTCCTGAGGCTCAAAAGATTGGTCCAGCTTAAACCTATATTTACTAGGGTCCTTAGGGTAATTTATAGAACTTGAGGGGGGTTTACTTAAAAATACCTTTGTATACTTTTCAAAATACACCCCAAGTATTTAATTATCGTCTTTAGAGTTTTCATAGATGTATATTTTATATTTGTGATATTTCTAGTGAAAATAACATAATTTCATAATATAGGGTATTTAATTGTAATATTGAACTTGTATGGAATTCATGGTATTTTAATGTAAAGTGATTCTTGTGATTTTAAAAAAAGTTGGAATTTTGATATTATAACAAAAATAGATATTTTGGTAATACATATATATTTATATATTTATAAAAATAATTTTAATTTATTATTTTCTGGAAATCTCATATTCTTAAGATATTTCTATTTTAAATCTCTCGTGACCGAATGTTACTTGCGGAGGTCTGCATCTCGCACTACTAAGGCCAGGGATGTTCGATAATCCGTACCATCCCAGTTGGGTTCCCCAAAATGGGTTGTAGCGGCGCTTTGAAAAGATTTGTATAAAGTGTTAGTTATATGTATGCCCTAGAGGCCATTACTGTACATACGATGTATATTGTAGTGGATGCTAGGACATATATAGGGAGGACTTTCTTGCTCGACATGATAGTATGCTATCTGGTTGTACTTTATCTTAACATGTATTCTGATTGTCTCTATATTACATGTTGATAAAGCCCTTAGGATATGTACTCGACTACTGGGACTATGATGAGATCATACTAGTGGGGCCACGGTAGTCGACGAGTACATCCTATAACTGTTCCTAGTCGAGGGTGTATCGAGACAGGGCATCGATACACCAGAATAGACTAGGTATACGCATCTTGACCCATATGATGGGCGATGGATGATCCCATATCCATCGATGTTTGACATCAAGGATGGTGTACGGGTGCTCAGTGGAGACTGGGTACACTGGACGGACTCGCCGAGAACTCCCAGATGGTATTATACCATACGTCAGATGGCAGTTCTCCGGTGACACTGGTACAGAGTAGTCTGTCGACCCGAGATCGTCATAGAGTCTTGTGTGATTCCCACTGTGCTTTGATTTCCATCATACCACGTCCAAGAGGGCGTGCAAAAAGGTGGCTTTTGGGTACAGTCCCGAATCACATAGAGGCAATGAGCGATAGGAGGGGATTCGTCTCTCCCGGTATAGGGAGTTGATGTTGTGCTGTGTTCGATTGGCTATAACCGGAAATCCCTGGCCAGGGTTGCTGAGATTTACTGGTAAGTGTTATCATTAGTTTCTCGAACCGTTATAGACCTCAAATCGACACGACTTATCAAGCTACTGGGGTCTGACGTTTACCACCCCTAGGCGAGATATGCAACATATCAGACGACGAGAGTGTTACTGTTTGGATTCACAGGAGAATGTACAGGCTTGCTTGTTGATCTTCTGAGCACTCAATACCTGGGTAGCTGTTACGTTTAGCTGACCGCTTGCAGCTTGTGGGTGTTTGATATGATCATCACCTACTGCCGGCATATTGACGATTCTTTAGAGTCCTACACAGAGGTTTCTTTACTCAGGCAAAACGGAGTAGGAGCACATATGTGATATGTGCGGGACCGAGGATAATGCGATATGTGATACCGTATTATATTCTCGTGATATTTGATATCAGCCGGGTCATCGGATCAAGTGTTGATTCGATGAATCGGTACGGATAAATATTAGTCGGTTATATGCGATATAGCCGGATTGTCGTATCAAGTGTTGATTCGATAATTTAATGTATAATAATATATATGATATATTAAATTACATTAACTAATATTTGCTCACTAAAAGATTCTTTTTCTCACTCGGGTAATACATTGATGTATATGCGATATATGTTAAATGTATTATTTTATTTTGTTACGATAAATATTATATATGTGATATATAATATTGTAACATGATATGATAACTAATGCAACTTGTTTAGTGGAGTTTAAACATGATTAGGGTTTGGATTAGGGTTAAGCTTTCTAGATGTTTCTAGAAGCTTTTCATTTTGTCATGATAAAGATTTTTTCAAGTGACTCATGCTTTAACCTAACCCAAACCCTAACCCTAGTTAATTCTCTACAAAGGTTCACTTGACCATGGTTGCATAATTCTATCATATTATTATTTTCCTATTCATCACAAAAGGATTCAATAATTGTTCATCATCTTCTTCCTTCTTCTTCTTTGCTTGAAATGGTTTCTTGCTTTGATTTTGGTGATGGATAAATATGAGAAAAAGATAAATAAAGAGAGCAAAAATCCTACTTCATCATCCTCATCTTCCCTTTCCATTTAGATGAGGGTGTTCACATCATTTCATGAGTGTTAGCTTGTGTTAAAGAAACTTCAAGGTAGATCATCTTAGTATCGAAGATCGGAAGCAAAGGTTGCGTCTTTCTCTTCGTGGTGTTAGTTATATGTATGCCCTAGAGGCCATTACTGTACACAGGATGTATATTGTAGTGGATGCTGGGACATATATAGGGAGGACTTTCTTGCTCGACATGATAGTATGCTATCTGGTTGCTCTTTACCTTAACGTGTATACCGATTGTCTCTCTGTTACATGTTGGTAAAGCCCTTAGGATGTGTACTTGACTACCTAGACTATGATGCGGATCATACTAGTGGGGACATGGTAGTCTATAAGTATATCCTTCAAAGTCCCTAGTCGTGGGTGTATCGAGACGGGGCATCGATATACCAGAGTAGACTAGCGTGTACCTTCTCGACCCATACAGATGGGCGATGGATGATCCCATATCCATCGGTGTTTGACATCAGAGGAGATATACGGGTGCTCAGTAGAGACTGGGTACACTGGACGGACTCGCCGAGAACTCCCAGATGGTATTATACCTCACGTCAGATGGCAGTTCTCTGGTGACTCTGGTACAGAGTAGTCTGTTGACCCGAGATCGTCATAGAGTCTTGTGTGGTTCCCACTGTGCTTTGATTTCCATCTTACCACGTCCAAGAGGGCGTGCAAAACGGTGGTTTTTGGGTACAGTCCCGAGTCACATGGAGGCAATGAGCGATAGGAGGGGATTCGTCTCTCCCGGTATAGGGAGTTGATGTTGCACTGTGTTCGATTGGCTATAACAGGAAGTCCCTGGCCAGGGCTGATCAGAGAATTGCTGGTAAGTGTTACCAGTAGTTTCTCGACCCGTTATGAGCCTCATATCGACACGACTTATCGAGCTATTGGGGTCTGACGTTTACCACCCCTAGGCAAGATATGCGACATATCAGACGATCAGACCGGACTGTACGGTAGTGTTACTGGTTGGATTCACTGGAGTGTGAGCGGGCTTGCTCGTCGATCTTCAGATCGCTCAATACCCGGGTGGCCGTTATGTTTAGCAGACCGCTTGCGGCTTGTGGGTGTTTGATATGATCATCACCTGCTGCCGGCGTATTGACGAGTCTTTAGAGTCCTACACAGAGGTTTCCTGGCTCAAGCGAAACGAAATAGGAGCGCATATGAGATATGTGCGGGACCGAGAATAATGCGTGTATGTGATGCCGCATTCCATTCTCGCGATGAATGTATCGGAAAGGTTGTATGCGATATAACCTAGTTATCGATTCAAGCGTTGATTCGATAAGCCGATACATTTAATACTAGTCGGTTGTGTGCGACATGACCGGATCATTGAATCAAGTGTTGATTTAATGATTTAATGCATAATTATATATTTGATATGTTACTTTGCACTAACTAGTATTGGTTCACTTTAAATGGATTTTCTCACTTGGATTGTGCACATTGTATATGTGATATATTTTTGTGCACTTGTATGTATCATGTTTGATGATGCATGCTAACTTTTGTTTTGTGTGAAGATTAAACCATGGTTGTGAGAGTGGTTAGGGTTTTATTTTCCATTACTTATTTATTTGTTTATACATTTTGGAAAATAAATGGAAAAGAGAAAAGAATGGTGGCTTTATTTGTTCTTTAGTTGAAGCTTCATGAAGCTTTGATCAAGTCAACCATTCTTATCTCATCCTTAACCCTAACCATTCCCACTAACCCTAGTTTAGTCTCTACACTTGACCATGGTTAATTTTATGATAAGAATTCATTTTCTTTTCTTTTTCAATTAACTGATCATAACTATTTTTCCTTCTTCTTCTTCATTCTTCAAGTGAAGAAATCTAAGCTCCATCAATGGCGATTGATGGAAACTAGTGAGAAATCCAAAACTAAAGTCTACCCACTTCCTATTTCTTCATCCTCTACCTCTTGCCAAGTAGTAGAGTGTGTTTACTTCACAAGTTTCTTGACTTGGTGAAGTTGTGAGCTTGATCTAGCGATGCCTCGACGTAGATCATCTTCGGCATGGACATCGACGACCTAGCTCCCTTTTTCTCCGACGAAGCCGACTCTAGAGCCCAGATTTGATTTGGACAGCGGAGAGGACCTCGTTTCGGAGCCGTGGAGGTAGAGGACCGGATCTACAAAGGTTGTATTTCCGATTCTTATAGTTAAGTGTTAACTAGTTAGCTTTTTCGCCTAGAATTCTAGCAAACGATCCGTAGTTTTGGGTTTGTAGGCACCGTAAAAATTTTAATATGGCATGTTCGATGCCTAGTGAGACCTCCTTGGGGTGCCTAGGAACCCTACAGTGGTATCAGAGACTAGCTAGAGCCTTAGGCGAAGTCCAGACGGAATTCGAAGTCCGAACGAACCCGGAACCCCAAAACAAATATGCTCTCTGTACTTTTTCCGAGAATGCGGATTTTTGTGTATTAAAAATGCCTAAAAAATTCAGTAAATAATTATAAGAATACTGTGCAAACTCAGGTGAATAATTCATCAAACAGAGCGTGGAACCGCGGCAGAAGCCCAGGTTCTGCGGCGGTTCCGCGGCTAGGTAATGACGTCATCCTCCAAGATCTGCACAGTAACTCTTATTATTTTATGTTGGATTTTCTGGGAATTTTTAATACTTATTCAAGAGTTGAATTTTCTGCAGTTGTTTTGGGGATTCGGTGTTTCGATCGGGGTATCAAATTTTGTCTTTTTGGCTTTCCGGATAAATTTTAGAATATGTTAAAAAGTTCGACCGGATATAAATACCCAATTTTTCCCCTGTCGGGAAATTTCCAAGTGTTGGATTTTTCCGTAGTTTAACGACGTTCTAAGTAGTGCAAGTAACTCGATGGTCCCTCTAGAAGACAACAAACCTTAACTCGATTATGTGACCGTCTTGAACTGCCCTTTGAACCTTCGGGTTTGGGGCAGTACGGCGTGCCACATGTGAGGCGTTGGCTTGACCCTTCTACGGCTGGACCGTTGGTACTGAGGCACGAACGGAATGTTGTTAGACTTATTTCATGTGTTGATCTGTATCGGGAAAACTTGGGTGTTCGATTGTTCGATCGGAAAGTTTGACATTTTCTATTTATCCGGAATGGGATACAATAATTGGAATTCACAAGTAGTTATGTGATAACTAAATGAATGTTATAAACGTAGCAGTTTAGTCTCACTTGATCGGTTGCCACGGAATTTTGTTGTGATCAAAAGTCCGTCGCAATCACGTAGCGTACGCGGATACTCGCCGGGTAAACTTAACAGACAGCCTCACTCCATAGCCCCGACCAAGTGACTGTAGGAGAACCCCGTCGCCGAAAGCATCCGTTCGGGTGCTCGCGGCAGCGGTGTTCCGCCTTGGTGCACTTCGTCGACGGTATCGGGGGTGCAGCCGTCTACTGAAGTTTGCGACGAGCATTCGATCAAAATGTCGGAAATCTTGTTGAATTGCCCGACTTGGTATTGAAAAGTGTTTTTGATAATGAGACTAAAATGCGGGGTTTATAATTGTTAGGCATGCGATGTCTAAGGAATTCATTTGGTCAGGCATGTGATGTCTGAGGTGGTTGCGGATTCCAACTGTTGTAGTTTTACACTTTCTTTTCTGTGACCGTAAGTGTAATATGTGATATCGCCGGTTTCGTTGCTATATGTCAACGACAATTGGGATGCGCATATTTACTTACGTTGATGACATGTGATGTTATGTGTTGCTGGATATGTTATATTGGATCGTCGTGTTTGAATAGCCGGGGTTTTTTATGTGAGATGAGTGTTTTTCATTTTCATTCATGTAAAAACTTGTATGTAATATTCTTTTATTGGGGCGCTTCCAGGTTGCGGAAGTTGTCACCGTTGTTGTATATTATTTACTTTTCTGCACTAGGATAGACCCAAGGAGGGGAGCACAAGTAACCGGGTTCTGGAGTCCAGTGGGAGACCAACTCGAGGAGTCGAGTCCGGGTCTCCTAACTCTAGAATTGGTAGGGTTGCTTGCCGCTCTCGTAGGGGTCTAGGGGTGTGGGTTTGGCTATTCATCACGACCGTGGAATCCGTGTTTTATACTGGCTCGTATTGAAAACACGGACGTCCTAATATATCCAATATTTCATATGATTCTTCTGCTGCGATATCTGTGATGTGATCATGTGATGTTCTTTGATAGATACAGTATATAGTATATATGATATATTATATAGATGTTACTTATGTTTTACACCCGTGCTAGCCCTGCCCTGCTCTGCCGTTAGTTACCTAACCTAACGGTGCACGAGGGGACATCGAGGCGAATGCGGATGGCATAAGTGTACGTCGTATTTATCTGTGATGTTTAGGTACTTAAATGATGGGACTTCATTAATGTGATTAATGAAACAAAAGAAACCTAAGATGTTGTAGAATCGAATTTCAAAATAAAACAGGTAGCTACAGTTCTTGCTTTGCACAGCGGTATATGTGATATATCCTGCACCTTATTCGATAAGGAAAGGACCGAGATCCCTTCACCGGGAGTGACTCCTTTAGCAATAACTGGCAGATGCTACACACTCGGTTTATCTTTTGATTGCTTTTAAGTGTTTTTGCTTTGCACAGTGATATATATGATATATCCCGCACCTCATTCGACGAGGAAAGGGCCGACGATCCCTTCACCGGGAGTGACCCCTTTAGCAAAACTAGAAAAGCCTCAAAATCACTCCATTTCAAAAATTCATTTGATTCTACAACGATATCAAGTTCATTACGCAATAGGTTTTCAGAAAAACCTGTCGTAGCCTTCCGTCATTTCAGATAAGTAGTAGTTAGTATTCGTGCTACGTTTGTTGGCCTGCGTCAAGGCGTAGTGTGCGGTAGCTAACTGGTGCTTATCTGTATAAGCATATGATGTGATTGGATTAGGGTAGTCGTGCGACTTTGTTGGCCTGCGTCAAGGGTCATGCGGGTGGGTTTAATTCAATCAGGAAATGACGGGTTGAACTTGACTAGCGGACTATGGTTTGTTGGCCTGCGTCAAGGTCATAGGACGCTAGGGGCAAAATTATCGGGAATTTCAAGTGTTGAAATTTGCAATGAGATTGCATACCTTCTATGAGATAGTTGGATCCCGATACCCGCTGCGAGTAAGAGTTACTCCTGGGAGAGTTTTACACATTGCAATTAGCTGATCAAGTAGGTGTCTAGAAAGGTGTTAACGAGGTTACGCCTCTGGGAAAACGAGGTTTACATTAATTAGGTTCGTGCGAAAGCACGGGGGACCTCCCTCAAAGTACCGACACTGGCCTGGCTGAAAGATTGGCGAACTTGTAGTGTGTAATTAATCCCGGCTAGTCTTTCCTTTTAGGGTTTGAAGGAAGATTTGATAAAAAGCAGTGGGAGCCATCCTGATTAGATAAAATAATAACCAATCTATTCTTGCAAGAGCGCACGCTGAGTGTTTTCTTCTCTCTCTCCTGGTAGCGACCATATCACGCCTTAATCAAGATAATAATACGGATATTTGACCGAACCCGCTTGTTATACTGAGCTGGGGAACGTTGGTCCCGCTCCAACTTATAATTGTTATAAGATAGAGCAGGAAATTGGGGAATACCAGATTTCCCGTGCCGCCCAAACGAAGAGAGTGCATGCTGATGCATCATCTTCGGGTGTGTTCATTACAAAGAACTGTTTCTCTGTATCCTCTACGTCCTGGGTATGTGATACCAGATCAGGATCCCAGATATGTAATCTGTTACATAGGGCTGCAGATAGGTAGAGAACTGAGAACGGGTGATAAGTTTCATGAGGCAGAAAACGGGGCAAGAGTTGCAGCCAAGTCTGTCGGTCACTGTCACCCTGTATTACAAATACATTGATTCTGAACAAATGTTATTAGATACCGAACATGATATACAAAATCGTATCTATCTCTTTATTAGTAAAGAAATGATAAAATTTTGTATTGTTGGATAATGTTTTGAACATTTCCTATATCAAAAGTTGATCGGTTCAGGCACGTTATCTAAAAGCATTGATGTTCTAAATCAAACTACAGTTCTTGGTATACGGAACACACACAAGTGGAAGAGTTCAGAAATGAACGAATCCTTCTTGAGGCATTGTAGACTAGGTCATATCAATACGACCCGACTAGCTGAAGTTACATGAAGATGCATATTTAAATCAGTTTGAATTTACATCTTGTGAAACTTGCCAGTCATGTCACTAAGATAAGATGACCATAGCTCCGTTTACTGGAAACAGAGAAAGAGTTAGTGAACTCTTAGGATGATACATGTTGATGTATGTAGGTCCCCTGTCTACATATGCCAAGACTGGTTCTTTGTACTTCGTTACATTCTCTGATAATCTCTTAAGATTCAGACCTATGTTCCTGCTGAAACACAAGTCCGAACCTTTTGAGATATTCACAGAATATAAGTTAGAAGTAGAAAACCAAAACGGGTAAAAGTATTATGTCCTTTGATGTGATCAAGGAGGAGAATACTTGAGCACGGAAATACTGGACTATTCTAAAGGAGAATGAGATTCTCTCTCAGCATTACTCCTCCGAATACACCATAGCACGATGGTATATCGGGGCGGAGCAGTCACACCCTATATGATAAGGTGTGCTCTATGATGAGTACTACTGAGTTACCTATTTCCTTTTGGGAGTTATGCGCTTGAGAAGCTGCATACCTATTGAATAGGGTTCGAATCAAATCAGTTGCCTACCACTTCATATATGATATGGTATGGGAAGAGCCCATGTCTTAAGTCAGTTAAGATTTGGGGTTGTCCGGCCTATGTCTAAAAGCAAAATCCGGACAAGCTCAAGGCAAGGTCTGTAATGTAGAACTGGAAATGTTCCAGCTATACAAACTACAGTACATGATTTGAAAGAGCCAAAGGATTCAATAGATTCCAATGAACCTCAGCCTCTCCGCCGATCTAGTAGGGTTCCTCACCCACCTGAGAGATACTTCAGTTTCTCTATGACAGTGGGAGCGAGGATTGCATCATGAGATGATGACCCAACTAGTTTCGAGCTGGCCATCAGGAGTAAGACTCTGTAAGAATGGCTGGATGCTTAGCGATCTGAGATGGAATCCATGTACACCAACAAAGTATGGACTTTGGTTGCAATATCTGAAGGGTTAAATCCCCATCAGGAGCAAGTATATCTTGAGAAGATTACTTGGTGTAGATGGAAAAGTTGAGACTTTCAAAGCTAGACTTGTTAAAGCTTTTCGTCATCGACCAGGCGTGGATCATGATGAAACCTTTTCAAGTGACTATGCTTAAGTCCATCCAGATCCTACTCGCCACGGCTACATACCATGACTGCGATATCTGGTGGTTGGATGTCTTGACTGCTTTTCTAAATGATGATTTAGAAGAGAGCGTCTATAAGTACACAGCCAGAGGGCTTCGTAGACAGTGGGAGCAGCGGAAACGTGTGCAAGATGCTTTATAGGATAAAGCAGGCATCGCGGAGTTGGAACATCTGTTTTGATGAAGCGGTCAAAGAGTTTGACATCATCAAAATGGTAGATGAACCTTGTATATACAAAAAGGTAGTAGGGAGTATGGTGACGATCCTCGTAGAGTACGTGGATGACATACTCTTGATAAGAAAGGAGTTTCTTATACTACGCTCGATCAATCTCCGCTTATCACAAAGATTCTCCATATAGGATTAAAGTGATACCTACTAAATCCTGGATTTTGGATTTATGAGATAGATCTAAATGGATGTTAGGATACTCACTAGATGTAGTGAGATGGTGTCAATCGATCCTGAGGAGAATCACTGGAAGGGTTCCAAGGTGATAAAGACGACTGAATGTCAGTCACAGGCATTGTCTTTACCCTCAGTAAAGGGACGGTATGTTGGAAGAGTTCCAAGCTAGATACCGTGACATACTAGACGATAAAGGCAGGATACATCGCTACTTAAGATACTACCAAAGAGGCTGTTTGGGTGTATATAGGTTCATGAGATGAACTAGGTTCCTACCATTGTGTGACAATGAAAGTGTGGCTTTGGCCAGGGAACCCCTGTCCCATCAGTGATCCAGACATATTCTAAGGCAGTATCACCTGATCGTGGAGATGTTTGATCTCCATGGTGATCAAGGTTAGGAGAGCAGACTAAGAGGACAACACAGCGGATCCACTCACGAAAGGCCTTTTCCCGGAGAGAGACTTTTATGGGATGGTTGAGTATGAGATACTACAACCACTGCTACAGATGGTCCTAGTGCAAGTGGGAGATTGTTAGTTATATGTATGCCCTAGAGGCCATTACTGTACACAGGATGTATATTGTAGTGGATGCTGGGACATATATAGGGAGGACTTTCTTGCTCGACATGATAGTATGCTATCTGGTTGCTCTTTACCTTAACGTGTATACCGATTGTCTCTCTGTTACATGTTGGTAAAGCCCTTAGGATGTGTACTTGACTACCTAGACTATGATGCGGATCATACTAGTGGGGACATGGTAGTCTATAAGTACATCCTTCAAAGTCCCTAGTCATGGGTGTATCGAGACGGGGCATCGATATACCAGAGTAGACTAGCGTGTACCTTCTCGACCCATACAGATGGGCGATGGATGATCCCATATCCATCGGTGTTTGACATCAGAGGAGATATACGGGTGCTCAGTAGAGACTGGGTACACTGGACGGACTCGCCGAGAACTCCCAGATGGTATTATACCTCACGTCAGATGGCAGTTCTCTGGTGACACTGGTACAGAGTAGTCTGTTGACCTGAGATCGTCATAGAGTCTTGTGTGGTTCCCACTGTGCTTTGATTTCCATCTTACCACGTCCAAGAGGGCGTGCAAAACGGTGGTTTTTGGGTACAGTCCCGAGTCACATGGAGGCAATGAGCGATAGGAGGGGATTCGTCTCTCCCGGTATAGGGAGTTGATGTTGCACCGTGTTCGATTGGCTATAACAGGAAGTCCCTGGCCAGGGCTGATCAGAGAATTGCTGGTAAGTGTTACCAGTAGTTTCTCGACCCGTTATGAGCCTCATATCGACACGACTTATCGAGCTATTGGGGTCTGACGTTTACCACCCCTAGGCAAGATATGCGACATATCAGACGATCAGACCGGACTGTACGGTAGTGTTACTGGTTGGATTCACTGGAGTGTGAGCGGGCTTGCTCGTCGATCTTCAGATCGCTCAATACCCGGGTGGCCGTTACGTTTAGCAGACCGCTTGCGGCTTGTGGGTGTTTGATATGATCATCACCTGCTGCCGGCGTATTGACGAGTCTTTAGAGTCCTACACAGAGGTTTCCTGGCTCAAGCGAAACGAAATAGGAGCGCATATGAGATATGTGCGGGACCGAGAATAATGCGTGTATGTGATGCCGCATTCCATTCTCGCGATGAATGTATCGGAAAGGTTGTATGCGATATAACCTAGTTATCGATTCAAGCGTTGATTCGATAAGCCGATACATTTAATACTAGTCGGTTGTGTGCGACATGACCGGATCATTGAATCAAGTGTTGATTTAATGATTTAATGCATAATTATATATTTGATATGTTACTTTGCACTAACTAGTATTGGTTCACTTTAAACGGATTTTCTCACTTGGATTGTGCACATTGTATATGTGATATATTTTTGTGCACTTGTATGTATCATGTTTGATGATGCATGCTAACTTGTGTTTTGTGTGAAGATTAAACCATGGTTGTGAGAGTGGTTAGGGTTTTATTTTCCATTACTTATTTATTCATTTATTTATTTGTTTATACATTTTGGAAAATAAATGGAAAAGAGAAAAGAATGGTGGCTTTATTTGTTCTTTAGTTGAAGCTTCATGAAGCTTTGATCAAGTCAACCATTCTTATCTCATCCTTAACCCTAACCATTCCCACTAACCCTAGTTTAGTCTCTACACTTGACCATGGTTAATTTTATGATAAGAATTCATTTTCTTTTCTTTTTCAATTAACTGATCATAACTATTTTTCCTTCTTCTTCTTCATTCTTCAAGTGAAGAAATCCAAGCTCCATCAATGGTGATTGATGGAAACTAGTGAGAAATCCAAAACTAAAGTCTACCCACTTCCTATTTCTTCATCCTCTACCTCTTGCCAAGTAGTAGAGTGTGTTTACTTCACAAGTTTCTTGACTTGGTGAAGTTGTGAGCTTGATCTAGCGATGCCTCGACGTAGATCATCTTCGGCATGGACATCGACGACCTAGCTCCCTTTTTCTCCGACGAAGCCGACTCTAGAGCCCGGATTTGATTTGGACAGCGGAGAGGACCTCGTTTCGGAGCCGTGGAGGTGGAGGACCGGATCTACAAAGGTTGTATTTCCGATTCTTATAGTTAAGTGTTAACTAGTTAGCTTTTTCACCTAGAATTCTAGCAAACGATCCGTAGTTTAGGGTTTGTATGCACCGTAAAAATTTTAATATGGCATGTTCGATGCCTAGTGAAACCTCCTTGGGGTGTCTAGGAACCCTACACGTGGAACCTCTCGAGAGTCTGGATCCCGATGATCGCAGCGAAGGGACCACAACACGGAGCAAATAAAGTGAAGGACCGGATCTACAAAGGTTGTAATCCTTCTCACTTAGTGTTAAGTTGTTAGCATGCTTGTTTTCGCCTAATCTCTAGTTTAAAGTTCCGTATTCGGATTGTTCGGCATGGCTAAATTTTAAATCGGGCATGGTTGATGCCTCGTAGACCCTTGTGCGTGTGCCTAGCAACCCTACAGTGGTATCAGAGCCAGGCTAGAGCTCTAGGCGAAGTCTAGACGGAGTTTGAAGTCCGATCGAACCAAAAATCTAACCCGAAACATGCTCTCTGGACTTTTTCTAAAAACTGGGATTTTTCCACATTAAAAATGCTTAAAAAATTCAGCAGGGAATTCTAAGAATTACGGTACAAAAATTATTTGATGAACAGTACAACACGCGGCGGAACCGCGGCAGAAGCATGCCTTCTGCGGCGGTTCCGCGGCGCAATGATGACGTCATCAATTTTTGTTTGCACAGTAACTCCTATTTTATTATGCTGGATTTTCTTGGAATTTTTAATATTTATTCAAGAGTTGAATTTTCTGGGGTTGTTTTGGGGATTCGATGATTCGATCGGATTATCATATTTTGCCTATGTGGTTTTCCGGATAACTTTTAGAAACTGTTAAAATGTTCGAATGGATATCAATAACTCACTTTTTCCCCTGTCGGAAAATTTTTCAAAAGTTGGATTTTTCCTCGTGTTTAAGAATATTCTAAGTCGTGCAAGTAACTCGGTGGACCCTCTAGAAGACAACAAACCTTAACTCGATTATGTGACCGTCTTGAACTGCCTTTTGAACCTTAGGGTTTGGGGCAGTACGACGTGCCACATGTGAAGCGTTGGCTTGACCCTTCTACGGCTGGACCATTGGTACTGTGGCACGTAATGGATGTTTTTAAACTGATTTCTAGTGTTGAGATATATTGGGGAAATCTTGGGTGTTTGATGATTCGATCGGAAAGTTTAACTTTTTCTATTTATCTGGAATGTGATACAATAATTGGAATCCACAGGTAGTTATGAGATAACTGTTTTGAATATTATAGACACAGGTAGTCTATTCTCAGATGATCGGTTGCCACGGAATTTTGATGCGATCAAAAGTCCGTCGCAATCACGTAGCGTACGCGGATACTCGCCGGGTAAACTTAATAGACAGCCTCACTCCGTAGCCCCGACCAAGTGACTGTAGGAGAACCCCGTCACCGAAAGCATCCGTTCGGGTGCTCCCGGTAGCGGTGTTCCGCCTTGGTGCACTTCGTTGACGGTATCGGGGGTGCGGCCGTCTACTAAAGTTTGCGATGAGCATTCGATCAGGACGTCGGGAATCTTGTTGAATTGCCCGACTTGATATTGAAAAGAGTTTTCGATAATGAGACTAAAATGCGGGGTTTATAATTGTTAGGCATGCGATGTCTAAGGAATTCATTTGGTTAGGCATGCGATGTCTAAGGAAGTTGCGGATTCCAACTGTTGTAGTTTTACACTTTCTTTTCTGTGACCGTAAGCGTAGTATGTGGTGTATCGCCAGCTTCGTTGCTATACATCAACGACAATCGGGATACGCATACTTGTTTACGTTGATGATATGAGATATTATGTGTTGCTGTGATATGTTGTATTGGATCGTCGCGTTTGAATAGCCGGGGGTTTTATGTGAGATGAGAGTTTTTCTTTTTCATTCATGTAAAATTCATTTGTATGTAATATTCTTTTATTGGGGAACTTCCAGGTAGCGGAAGATGTCACCGTTGTATATTATTTACTTTTCCGCATTAGGTAGACCCAAGGCGGGGAGCACAAGTAACCGGGTTCTAGGGTCCAGTGGGAGACCATCTCGAGGAGTCGAGACCGGGTCTCCTAACCCTAGAATTGGCAGTGTTACTTGCCGCTCTCGTAGGGGTCTAGGGATGTGGGTTTGGCTATTCATCGCTACCGTGGAATCCGTGTTTTATACAGGCTCGTATTGAAAACACGGACGTCCTAGTATATCCAATATTTCATATATGTTCTTCTGCTGCAATGTTCTGTGATGAGATCATATTACTGCCTGAGACGAATGTTTATATTATATATATGAGATATATGTTATATTGCAGATTTCGTTTCAAAAGAGATGCTTATGAAGCATAATAAAATGAGACTTCATTAATGAGATTAATGAAATTAAAAGAAACCTAAGATGTTGTAGAATCGAATTTTAAAATAAAATAGGTAGCTACAGTTCTTGCTTTGCACAGCGGTATATATGATATATCTTGCACCTTATTCGATGAGGAAAGGACCGAGATCCCTTCACCGGGAGTGACTCCTTTAGCAATAACTGGCAGATGCTACACACTCGGTTCGTCTTTTGATTGCTTTTAATAGTTTTTGCTTTGCACAGTGATATATATGATATATCCCGCACCTCATTCGACGAGGAAAGGACCGACGATCCCATCACCGGGAGTGACTCCTTTAGCAAAACTAGAAAAGCCTCAAAGACACTCCATTTCAAAATTCATTCGATCCTACAACGATATCAAGTTCATTACGCAATAGGTTTTCAGAAAAACCTGTCGTAGCCCTCCGTCATTTCAGATAAGTTGTATATAGTATTCGTGCTGCATTTGTTGGCTTTCGTCAAGGTGCAGTGTGCGGTAGCTATATGCTGCTAATCTGCTATCATACGATGCGATTGGATTAGGGTAGTCGTGCGGCTTTGTTGGCTTTCGTCAAGGGTCGTGCGGGTGGGTTTAATTCAATCAAGAAATGTACGGGTTGAACTTGACTAGCGGGCTATGGTTTGTTGGCTTTCGTCAAGGTCATAGCACGTTAGGGGCAAAATATTATTGGGAATTTCAAGTGTTGAAATTTGCAATGAGATTGCATACCTTCTATGAGATAGTTGGATCCCGATACCCGCTGCGAGTAAGAGTTACTCCTGGGAGAGTTTTACACATTACAATTAGCCGATCAAGTAGGTGTCTAGAAAGGTGTTAACGGGGTTACGCCTCTGGGAAAACGAGGTTTACTTTAATTAGGTTCGTGCGAAAGCACGGGGGACCTCCCTCAAAGTACCGACACTAGCCTGGCTGAAAGATTGGCGAACTTGTAGCGTGTAATTAATCCCGGCTAGTCTTTCCTTTTAGGGTTTGAAGGTAGATTTGACAAAAACAGTGGGAGACATCCTGATTAGATATATTAGATAACCAATCTAATCTTGCAAGAGCATACGCTGAGTGTTTTCTTCTCTCTCTCTCCAGATAGCGAACATATCACGCCTTAATCAAGATAATAAAACGGATATATTAACCGAACCCGCTTGTTATACTGAGCTGGGGAACGTTTGTCCCGCTCCAACTTATAATTGTTATAAGACAGAGCAGGAAATTGGGGAATACCAGATTTCCCGTGCCGCCCAAACGAAGAAAGTGCATGTTGATGCATCATCTTCGGGTGTGTTCATTACACAGAACTGTTTCTTAGTATCCTTTACGTCCTGGGTATGTGATACCGGATCAGGATCCCGTATATGTAATCTGTTACATAGGCTATAGATAGGTAAAGAACTGAGAACGGGTGATAAGTTTCATAAGACAGAAAACGGTGCAAGTGTTGCAGCCAAGTCTGTTGGTCACTATCACCCTGTATTACCAGAATACATTGATTCTGAACAAATGTTATTAGATACCGAACCTGATATACAAAATCATATCAGTCTCTTTATTAGTAAAGAAAGGATATAATTTTGTATTGTTGGATAATATTTTGAACATTTCCTATACCAAGAGTTGATCAGTTCAGGCACGTTATCTAAAAGCATTGACGTTCTAAATCAAACTGCAGTTCTTAGTATAAGGGACACACACAAGAGGAAGAGTTCAGAAATGAACGAATCCTTCTTGAGGTATTGTAGACTAGGTCATATCAATGCGACCCGACTGGCTAAAGTTACATATAGATGCATATTTAAATCTGTTTGAATTTACATCTTGTGAAACTTGCCGGTCATGTCACAAAGATAAGATGACTATAGCTCTGTTTATTGGAAACAGAGAAAGAGTTAGTGAACTCTTGGGATTGATACATGCTGATGTATGAAAGTCCCCTGTCTACATATGCCAAGATCGGTTCTTTGAACTTCATTACATTCTCTAATAATCTCTCAAGATTCAGACATATGTTCCTGCTGAAACACAGGTCCGAACCTTTTGAGATATTCACAGAATATAAATTAAAAGTAGAGAACCAAAATACGGGTATAAGTATTATGTCCTTTGATGAGATCAAGGAGGAGAATACTTGAGCACGGAATTCCTGGACTATTCTAAAGGAGAATGAGATTCTCTCTCAGCATTACTCCTCCGCATACACCACAGCGCGTCGGTGTATCGGGGTGGAGCAATAGCACCATATGTGATATGGTATACTCTATGATGAGTACTACTGAGTTTTCTATTTCCTTTTGGGAGTTATGCACTTGAGAAGCTGCATACCTATTGAATGTGGATTCAATAGTTTCCAACGAACCTCAGCCTCTCCGCCGATCTAGTAAGGTTCCTCACCCACATGAGAGATACTTCGGTTTCTCTATGACAGTGGGAGCGAGGATTGCATCATGAGATTATGACCCAACTAGTTTCGAGCTGGCCATCAGGAGTAGGACTCTGTAAGAATGGCTGGATGCTTATCGATCTGAGATGGAATCCTTATACACCAACAAAGTATGGACTTTGGTTGCTTTATCTGAAGGGTTAAATTCCCATCAGGAGCGAGTATATCTTGAGAAGATTACTTGATGTACATGGAAAAGTTGAGACTTTCAAAGCTATGCTTAAGTCCATCCAGATCCTACTTGCCACAGCTACATACCATGACTACGATATCTGGTGGTTGGGTGTCATGACTACTTTTCTAAATGATGTTTTAGAAAAGAGCGTCTATAAGTACACAGCCAGAGGGCTTCGTAGAAAGTGGGAGCAGCGAAAACGTGTGCAAGATGTTTTATATGATAAAACAGGCATCGCGGAGTTGGAACATCTGTTTTGATGTGGTAGTCAAAGAGTTTGACTTCATCAAAGTGGTAGATGAACCTTGTATATACGAAAAGGTAGTAGAGAGTATGGTGGTGATCCTCGTAGAGTACGTGGATGACATACTCTTGATAGGGAAGGAGTTTCCTATGCTACGCTCGGTCAATCTCCGCTTATCACAAGGATTCTCCATATAGGATCAAAGTGATACCTCCTAAATCCTGGGTTTTGGATCTATGAGATAGATCTATTTGGATGTTAGGATACTCACTAGTTGTAGTGAAATGGTATCAATCGATCCTGGGGAGAATCACTGGAAAGGTTCCAGGCTGATAAGGACGACTGAATGTCAGTCGCAGGCATTGTCTATACCCTCAATGGAGGGACGGTATGTTGGAAGAGTTCCAAGCTAGATACCGTGACTTACTAGACGATTAAAGGCAAGATAGATCGTTACCAAGGATACTACCAAAGAGACAGTCTGGATATAAATAAGTTCATAAGATAAACTTCGTTCCTACCATTGTGTGACAATGGAGTTGTGGCTTCAGCCAAGGAACTACCGTCCCATCAGAAATCCAGATATAATTCTTAGGCAGTATCACCTGATCATGGAGATGGTTGATCTCCAGGGAGATCGAGGTTAGGAGAGTAGACACAGAGGACAACAGCGCGAATCCACTCACAAAGGCCTTTTTCCCAGTAGAGACTTTTATGGGATGGTTGAGTATGAGATACTTCAACCGCAGCTAATTGTTGGGTATGCGATACCATAACAGATGGCCCTAGTGCAAGTGGGAGATTGTTAGTTATATGTATGCCCTAGAGGCCATTACTGTACATACGATGTATATTGTAGTGGATGCTAGGACATATATAGGGAGGACTTTCTTGCTCGACATGATAGTATGCTATCTGGTTATACTTTATCTTAACATGTATTCTGATTGTCTCTATATTACATGTTGATAAAGCCCTTAGGATATGTACTCGACTACTGGGACTATGATGAGATCATACTAGTGGGGCCACGGTAGTCGACGAGTACATCCTATAACTGTTCCTAGTCGAGGGTGTATCGAGACAGGGCATCGATACACCAGAATAGACTAGCGTATACGCATCTTGACCCATACGATGGACGATGGATGATCCTATATTCATCGATGTTTGACATCAAGGATGGTGTACGGGTGCTCAGTGGAGACTGGGTACACTGGACGGACTCGCCGAGAACTCCCAGATGGTATTATACCATACGTCAGATGGCAGTTCTCCGGTGACACTGGTACAGAGTAGTCTGTCGACCCGAGATCGTCATAGAGTCTTGTGTGATTCCCACTGTGCTTTGATTTCCATCATACCACGTCCAAGAAGGCATGCAAAAAGGTGGCTTTTGGGTACAGTCTCGAATCACATGGAGGCAATGAGCGATAGGAGGGGATTCGTCTCTCCCGGTATAGGGAGTTGATGTTGTGCTGTGTTCGATTGGCTATAACCGGAAATCCCTGGCCAGGGTTGCTGAGATTTACTGGTAAGTGTTATCAGTAGTTTCTCGAACCGTTATAGACCTCAAATCGACACGACTTATCAAGCTACTGAGGTCTGACGTTTACCACCCCTAGGCGAGATATGCAACATATCAGACGACGAGACCGGACTGTACGGGAGTGTTACTGTTTGGATTCACAGGAGAATGTACAGGCTTGCTTGTTGATCTTCTGAGCGCTCAATACCTGGGTAGCTGTTACGTTTAGCTGACCGCTTGCAGCTTGTGGGTGTTTGATATGATCATCACCTACTGCCGGCGTATTGACGATTCTTTAGAGTCCTACACAGAGGTTTCTTGACTTAGGAAAAATGGAGTAGGAGCACATATGTGATATGTGCGGGACCGAGGATAATGCGATATGTGATACCGTATTATATTCTCGCGATATTTGATATCAGCCGGGTCATCGGATCAAGTGTTGATTCGATGAATCGGTACGGATAAATATTAGTCGGTTATATGCGATATAGCCGGATTGTCGGATCAAGTGTTGATTCGATAATTTAATGTATAATAATGTATATGATATATTAAATTACATTAACTAATATTTGCTCACTAAAAGATTCTTTTTCTCACTCGGGTAATACATTGATGTATATGCGATATATGTTAAATGTATTATTTTATTTTGTTACGATAAATATTATATATGTGATATATAATATTGTAACATGATATGATAACTAATGCAACTTGTTTAGTGGAGTTTAAACATGATTAGGGTTTGGATTAGGGTTAAGCTTTCTAGATGTTTCTAGAAGCTTTTCATTTTGTCATGATAAAGATTTTTTCAAGTGACTCATGCTTTAACCCAACCCAAACCCTAACCCTAGTTAATTCTCTACAAAGGTTCACTTGACCATGGTTGCATAATTCTATCATATTATTCTTTTCCTATTCATCACAAAAGGATTCAATAATTGTTCATCATCTTCTTCCTTCTTCTTCTTTGCTTGAAATGGTTTCTTGCTTTGATTTTGGTGATGGATAAATATGAGAAAAAGATAAATAAAGAGAGCAAAAATCCTACTTCATCATCCTCATCTTCCCTTGCCATTTAGATGAGGGTGTTCACATAATTTCATGAGTGTTAGCTTGTGTTAAAGAAACTTCAAGGTAGATCATCTTAGTATCGAAGATCGGAAGCAAAGGTTGCGTCTTTCTCTTCGTGGAACCTCTCGAGAGTCCGGATCCCGATGATCGCAGCGAAGGGACCACAACACGGAGCAAATGAAGTGAAGGACCGGATCTACAAAGGTTGTAATCCCTCTCACTTAGTGTTAAGTTGTTAGCATGCTTGTTTTCGCCTAATCTCTAGTTTAAAGTTCCGTATTCGGGTTGTTCGGCACGGCTAAATTTTAAATCGGGCATGGTTGATACCTCGTAGACCCTTGTGCGCGTGCCTAGCAACCCTACATAAAGTACATAATCTTGTAGAAATCGGTTTTAATAGTAAATGGTATTTATATGTAAAGTTTCGTTTTCCCCTATTCTATGTTCCCGAAAGGTATTATGCTATGTTGCATATGAATGTTGTAAGGAGGTAGGTCATTACCTCATGATATAATTAAAGGTATAGCAAGATTAATGATGGTTTAAGGTAGAAAGTAAACAACATGGTATTTTAGTGAAAAAGAGCGGTAAAAGTTACAAAATGAAATATTTTGCTATGAAACTTGTTCAATATGTTTTGTTAATGATTAATAGTCAAGATGTAGGATTTTAACATGGTTGTGTTAAGGGAAATTGAACTTTATAAAGAAAACCGAATCGGAAGTCGGATTTAACTCCGCTTCCATCGGATTTTATTAAAAAAAGTTTTAAGACTAGAAAGTAGAAAAGGGAGGTGGGACTTACTGGCTTAGGGGTTAGAGAAGAGGGAGAGGAAGACGTAGGATTCGCCGGCGCGTCGTTTCGTCCCCGGAATCTCCTAGAGTCGTCGTCGGAAGATCGCCGGAGTTTCGCCCTTCGCTAACTCTTCTTGTACATAAAATTTCTAGAGATTTTCTTGAGAGTTTGGACAGAATTGTGAGTGAGGGGTGTGTGTTTAGGGGTAGTATATATAGGATAATGCTAGGGTTTGGGTAGGTGAAAGGTTGTATGAAAATTGTATTAAATTGTATTAAAAATAGGGTTTAATGAGATTTTAAAGAGCTCTGTTAAATTGCAGAAAATTTAAAGTGTACAGGGGTAATGGGGAGGCCAAAAGACACACTTTTGCTGTTGACAACTCGGCGATCCGGCTCAACCCGACAGGCGGCGGCGGGACGAGTCGACCGAGTCGCCGACCCGAGTCGGCCAAGTCAGGCCGGGGCTCGCTGCCACGTGTCCTATGTCGTATGGTATAGTCCCTGGGTCAGTTTGTTTTACATGTGTAGTGGGGTTTTTACGAGTTATGCACGTGTAGGCTCTTAGACATCTAAAAATTCAAAATAAAATAATATTAAAAAAATGTGGGGGATGAGATTTGAACTCTGGTGCTCTGGATCAGCAGTGCAAGGTCTTACCAGTAATCTACAAGCTTCTTCTTGATATTAAAAAGCAAAACAAATTTATAACTTGTGCTCAGGCAAAAATACTCCTTTCTGTATTTTTTTGAAAAGTAGTACAGAAAGTTGTACATAAAGTTTTGGGTTATTACAGACGTAGTGTCAGGCCCCGCTTCCCAAAATACGGAAAACGAGGGATGACTAGGCCAGCTATGCTTCTACGGTCAAGCAATAATCCCGCCGTTGTCATACTTCGGCTTCTAGCATTACATGGTAATCTGTAAACAAAGCACAGAAGTAAAGAAAATACATCACTAAATTATTACATAAACTTTCATTGTTCACAATTTACAATAAAACAAGGAATAGAACTACTAACCAAGTTCGAATACAAGGTTTCTTTAGGGAAAGCAGTAAATGTGAAGGAGGTACTCCCGACTAAATCTCCGCAAGCTCGAAGCGTAAGTCTGACTCCTGTACTGGTTCTTCTTCGAGGTCCGAGCATGCATACTCAGATCATTAGAGCGACGTAATAGCAATATTATAATAGTGACAAGAAACAAGCAAAGAAGGTAATAACAGTGGAAGCAAAATGCAGGTAATGAATATGTCACTAACTGATGCAAAGTATAATCTGTGTCCCTATCAGTCTCTAAGTCATCTTTGAAATCGAGTTGTGGAAAGGAGGATCATGTTTAACGAGGGTCTCGTACATATCCGAGACTACGACTCGCTATCGCCCGGGACATAACCCTGTTGGCCGAACCACTAGGCCCAACCTAATATATATAAGAGTCGTTGTTCGAATGATCATCCTCTAAATCACTGTCCTCGCTAAATACAATGCTCTTTCCACTTCGATTTTCCCTTTTTCCCCAGGTTTACACTATTTATGAGTAGGGTCTAGTCGTGTACAAGTATGCACCAATAATACCGTTTTTGTCACTGTTCACTGTATTGTTCACTGTCACGAATTATTCACTTTTTCATTGGCGTACTTGACACTCCTAAACCAATACCATTCACGCATGACAATGCATTGTACACTGAATAATAACGCGTACTATCACTATAAGTATGGCAATCGGGCAAAATATGTGCATTTATGCCGTTAACAAGTTGTGTAATACGAACTATTATGCACCTTATGAACTTATAAAAATTGCATTAAATCATACGTTCAAAATTTAGTAAAATGATACAAAGGTGGTAGCAGGTAAACTCAGTCAGCAGTTCAAAAAAATTTATTTCAGTGCATTCGTATTTCGAGTTTGCAAGTTACAGTCGTTTCATTTTAAGTGTTCGCGGCTGGAAATTCAGTTCCTGAACTGAACGTCCATTTCGCAACACAATTTTCACCTTATGGGGATTAGAATTTAGTGACGTTATAGCTGAACGAAATTTAGGTTTTTCAATAGGGTTTCCAACGCACCAGACAGATTCTCAATCGCGCCTCTACGTCAGAAGTTATGTGCTGTACAACAATGGGGTATCAGTTCTGTTTCTGTTTGGGACTGCTATATGTCCTGTTAATCTAAATTACAGTTTAAATATTAAACGACTGTGAAAAGGGGTGAAATCACTTTCATTAGTTATCTAACTGCTTCATCTGCACTATGGTGAAGGGTTACACAATATAACATGTTCAAGCAGTAGAAGGTAAGTATTACAAGATGGGAATCAACACTGCTCTAGACTGCGGTCCAGAACCGCTCTCCGAACCGGTTTCCGTCATCTTTTAAGCATAGAAACAATTTAAAACATTTATGGTGTTCCAGGTCGTCGAGTCGGCTTCGATTTGAGCCCTCGAACACATCATTCCAATTTATAAACAATTAGTTATCATTTTTACAAGTTTCAGATGCGGGAAATTTTCAGTTTTAACGGATGTAATTGGGGATGATCGTTCACGTCAGTAACGACAGTATTTTTCAGCCAAGTTTTAACACGATGTTCATTACCACACGGGCCAGCTTATGTGATCAATTTCCATCAGTTTAATGGAAGTTTTCTGTTCGGGTTTTGCATCAAACACTTGCGTCATATAAAATTTTCACGAATTGTATACACGGAATTCATAGGATTTTGAATTGTAACAGAACAATTTAGCATGAAGCAAGTAGGGTACTTGCCTGGAGATGACGATGGCACGGTAGCGGTCTATGAACGATGGCAAGGGATCGACGCACGCACGCTAGGCACGACAAGGCGACGGCGACAGCTTATGCTCGGCTACGCTCAATGGCGGCTCGTGATCACTGGAGACGGAGTTGGGTGCTGTGAAGCTTCTGGGAGTGTGCTGGGGTCGGCGGTGGTCGGCGGAGGTAGCTCCGGCGATGGGTGCAGCGGTGGTGAGTTCGGGGCTCGAAGCTTGGTGGCCGATGGGAGAGGGAGGAAGCAGTGGGTGGTGCTCGGATTGGTAGGAGATGATGCTGATGACGCAGAGGGGTCGACGAGGTGGCCGGCGGCGCAATGGGAGCGAGGTGATCGTCGGCGGCGAGAGGGTTGCAGGCGAGGCTCGGTGATAGGTTGGGTTCTGGGCTCGGTTTTGCAGGCGAGGTGGGCGAAGGTGAAGTGGTGAAGGGAGGAGAGGAGTAGAGCTTTTGTGGTGCTGGGAGTCGAGGGTCGGCAATGGAGGTGGGTGGAGCTAGGTTCGACGAGGGGTTGCGGGAGGATATGGGGAAGGAGAGAGAGAGAACGAGAGTGAGGGGGAAGATGGTTAGAGGGACGAGGAGAGGTTTGAAAGGCGCGCGCGAGGTCGTGGGGTGACGAGGCCGGGACGTTAGCGATGACGTGGGCACGTAAGGGAAAGAGCGGGAAAAAGAAAACGAAGTGGGGAAGAGGGGATGGAGGCAGGTCGGGTCGGGTTTGGTCATGGGGTTGGGTCAGGCATGGGGTGATTGGGTTGGGTTTGGTGTGGGCCGGGAAATGTGTTAGGGATTTTTTCATTTTATTTAGTTTTTGTGTAAAGGGAAAGGATATGGAAGTGGGCTGGGCTTGTGAATTGGGTTTATATATATATTTCGTTTTTATTTTGGTTGGGCTTGTGAATTGGATTTATTTATTTAATTAGAATTTTGTCTTGGGCTGGGGTTTATTTGTTTAAGAAATTTAACTATTAAAAATTTAAGCAACCAATTTCATACGAAAATACGAGGAATAATAAGAAAACATTCGGGGGACAAGGAAAAATATAGAAAGATTTTATTGATGGAAACGGGAATTTACATCATACCCCCGTAACAAAAATTTTGTTCTCGAAATTTAAAAAGAGAACGAAACAACAGTACTAAATAAAGAGATGTGGAAAACGTCCACGGATATCTTCCTCACGCTCTCAGGTAGATTCTCCTGGGGAACGACCACCCCAAGACACTCGGACTAACGGAATGACCTTATTCTTCAGTATTTTCTCTCTGCGGTCGAGGATGGTGGTGGGCTGCTCCTCGTAAGATAGGTCGGTACTCAAAGCTAACTCTGAATAGGCCAGAACATGGCTCTCATCTCGAACATAACGGCGCAACTGAGACACGTGGAAGGTATTGTGCACACCAGCTAGTGATGGAGGCAAGGCAAGTCGATAGGCCACCTCTCCTACTTGCTCTAGCACCTCAAAAGGTTCGATGAAATGGGGACTGAGTTTCCCGTGACCTCCAAACCTGATAACTCCGCGGGTAGGGGAAATCTTCAGGAAACCGTGATCTCCAACTTCAAATTCTAGTGCTCTCCTGCTGGCATCCGCCCAACTCTTCTGTCGATCCTGAGCCATCATAATGCGCTGCCTGATCATTTGGACCTTGTCGACTGTCTGAACAATGAGCTCGGGACCCGATAATCGTCGTTCTCTCACATCATCCCAACAAACTGAGGATCGACACTTATGCCCATAAAGTGCTTCGAAAGGATCCATCTGGATGCTAGCATGGTAACTGCTGTTATAGGAAAACTCGACCAGATGTAGATGTTAGTTATATGTATGCCCTAGAGGCCATTACTATACATGAGATGTATATTGTAGTGGATGCTTGGACATATATAGGGAGGACTTTCTTGCTCGACATGATAGTATGCTATCTGGTTATTCTTTACCTTAACGTGTACACTGATTGTCTCCCTGTTACATGTTGGTAAAGCCCTTAGGATGTGTACTTGACTACCTGGACTATGATGCGGATCAATTTAGTGGGGATATAGTAGTCCATAAGTACATCCTTCAAGGTCCCTAGTCGTGGGTGTATTGAGATGGGGCATCGATATACCAGAGTAGACTAGCGTATACCTTCTCGACCTATGTAGATGCGCGATGGATGATCCCATATCCATTGGTGTTTGACATCAGAGATGATATACGGATGCTCAGTATAGACTAAGTATACTGGACGGACTCGCCAAGAACTCCCAGATGGTATTATACCTTACGTCAGATGGCAGTTCTCTGGTAACACTGGTGAAGATTAGTCTGTAAACCCGAGATCGTCATAGAGTCTTGTATGATTCCCACCGTGTTTTGATTTCCACCTTACCACGTCCAAGAGGGCATGGAAAACGGTGGTTTTTGGGTACAGTCCCGAGTCACATGGAGGCAATGAGCGATAGGAGGAGTTTCGTCTCTCCCGGTATTGGGGGTTGATGTTGCGGTATGCTTGATTGGCCATAACAGGAAAGTCCCTGGTCAGGGCTGGTTTAGAGATTTACTGGTAAGTGTTACCAGTAGTTTCTCGACTCGTTATGAGCCTCGATTCGGCATGACTTATCAGTTATTGGGGTCTGACGTTTACCACCCCTATACTTGATATGCTACATATCAGACGAGGAGACCGGACTGTACGGTAGTGTCACTGTCAGGCTTTTTACAGGAGTTGGAGCGGGCTTGCTTGCTGATCTTCTGATCGCTCAATACCCGGGTAGCCGTTACGTCCAGCTTGTACCGCTGACGGCTTGTGGGTTCTTGATATGATCATCACCTACTGCCGGCGTATTGACGAGTCTTTAGAGTCCTACACAGAGGTTTTACCGGCTCAGGCAAAACGAAATAGGAGCGTATATGTGATATGTGCGGGACCGAGAATAATGCGTGTATGTGATACCGTATTCTATTCTCGCGGCTATTGTATCGGCCCGTTATATGTGATATAGCCGGGTTATCGAATCAAGTGTTGATTCGATAAGTTGGTACATTTTGTGTTAGTCGGTTATATGTGATATAACCGGATTATTAAGTCAAGTGTTGATTTAATAATTTAGTATATAATTGTATATGTGATATACTAATTTACATTAACTAACATTGGTTCACTTAAGCATTTGTTTTTCTCACTTGTGCACAACTTAATATATATGTGATATATATTTATTTGTGTTTATTTTTGTATCATGATTGTTGATACAACTTACATGGGTGTTTAAGACTTATACCATACTAATTATATTAGTGGGGTTTTAATATACAAAGTAAATACAAAATTAGTGGATAATTGTTCAAGTGCATGAAGATTCATGAAGCTTGTGAGTGCATTGACCAAAGTCCACTAGTTTTGTTTTTACTTAGGATTTTTATAAACCTAATGTCACGACCCGAAAGTACGGAACATGACCGGAACTTAGGCTACGAACGTCTCAAGGCGTACGTGCTCTAAGTTAGCCGAGCCCAGAAATCCAAACCAAGAAAAGTAGTAGAGTGAAGGAAAACCATAAGTAAATCAACCAGTTTGCAACACAATATACAACGCCTAAAGGCGAGGATCACAACAGAAGGGAAACTCAACAGCACGAGATCCACAGAAATATAACGCGCGACTATAAGGTCAAAAGAATAAACATCACTGGTCTCTATCTCAGTTAAGTACATGTTTGGTTGATGGAACTTCTAGATGCAACTGAAATATAATATACAATGTATAATGATGGGTATGATACAAATAACCCACCTACTAGCAAGTCACCTGAAGAAGCTGTGCCCGCAAAGCCGTAATGAAACCCGTACGGCAAAACCTGTAAGAAACTGGGGCACAACGGGGGTGAGTTTCTAACTCGTGAATAGAAAACATCTACGAACAGAAAATCGTATGTATGACGCGATCCTAGGTCATACGATCATAATATATAATCCTCAATTATATAACCAGCATTCTATAACCATGACTAGGGTAACTATCTAACCCAAATGTAATCCCATGTACCCGTGTCAATGTCAGTGCCTCAGGTAGCAATGTATCATATGAATGATGTATGAATGCATGAAAAGTATGATCAACGTAATCAAGTCTGTATGTGATCAATGTCTGTATATAGGTGGATCCCGTCCACGTGTCACCCAATGACAATAAGCATCATGCATGTAAATATGAGGATATAGTCAAAATCATGAAAACACATCATGAAACCTGTGCCCAGCATCGGCACAAAACATAGCCTCAATCTCAATATCTCAATATCTCTGATAAGTTTCACTATTTAGGGCGCCGTCAATCCAGACCGGCCCCTACCATCAATCTTAAGACCACGACGGTATCCTCCGGATATCCGACGCGTCGGGTAAAATAGCCGGTCGGTAGTGCTCCCCCTGCCAGGCTCAACGCCATCTCCTACGATCTTCTTGCCCTGGGATACCGCACCGGGCCCACCATGTACCCGCAATCGGCCTCATCCGCCTCCTCGAATCGGGTTTCACATGTCGCTCTCAGCACCGAGAAAACACATGGTGGACGCACTGAAATATCATATCAGGGGTAACCGGGTTTTTACAACAATTACATAATCTCTTTGAAATACCCACGATTCCCAAATCCAGAAATATCATAGAACAACATATCTCAATGCGCATAGTCAGAAAACATGATGTATGTGACATATCAATGAAGTGCAAGTATAACAGTATATCATGCAACATGGAATAATAGTATGTACATACAAGGGTCATATCCTGCAGCAATAATACTACTATGTAGTGACATGGCAATTACCGATGAAGATGTGTGTGAACTGGCAAGTAAGTGTACATGGTACATACGCATCATCGGTAATGGTGCTGGTGTCCTAACAGCATAATGTGAACAATAGAATATGAATCACAATAAGTATGCGATGCAGAGCAACAATAATAATGTGCGGAGCTGAATACCAAACACAATGATAGCTAAACTGCATCTAATGCCATAAGAGTCATATAGCTACACCACTATAAGGCTGAGCTAAAGCTAACAGTAGGTAAGGAAAACCGCCTAACCTCTGAGTCGATACATATAAATATATATAGTCGGTGATCCCGCCTCGGTAATATCACATCTGATACCATATCTCTATAATCAGTTATTTCCAAATCAAGAGTGCGGATCAAACATCAATTTATAGCCCATACGTAAATCCGTCGTACGGCATCCCCAATTCTAGGTACGGGTCAATATCACATTCATCTGGTATTCTCTTTACCCAATATCATAATCTGGGTACTGACCTATGTCTAGTACAATGCTAACATCATCACTATAATCATGATCTGACTACTAATCGACAGTCTTGTATAAATCGATATCATCATCATATATCGTCAATGTAACCATAATCCGGCTTCCGATTGACAGCCTCTAGCAAAACGATATCATCAGCACATATCATCTCAAGGAGTAAACAACGCCCAAGGCGGCCTATCATAAATATCTTGTCATGTCATATCATATCATATCCTATCTCGTATCATAATCACATGTCGATCATTTTATATATATCACCATTCCTATGCCATTATCATCCAAAAATCCTGCTAAAGCATCAAGACGTATCTCAACTATGAAGTTACCATATCACCGATATCATAATCTCGGATCAAATATCATCGACTCATCTCAATCCCATGTATCATCCTCAAACCCGTATGTGAACACATAGTCCCATACTCATGTGAACACATATCTATATAGAATCCCATAACCATATATGAAATAAGGATGTATGCAAGTATGTATGTGTGTATATGTATGTGTAGCGTGTATATGTATGTGTAGTGCACCCACTACCCTAGGGCTTCGTAACCTTTCACCAATCTAACACACCAATATCCATCTTAACATTATCATTAATCCCAAATAACATAAGATAATTGTATGTGTCTATACGCATCCGTATACATCACAACGAATTGCGGGGGTGCTATACGCTATCCACTCGACTTCTTCCCGAAGATATAAATCTACTTACCTTTCTTATGAGTGTCGGTGCTGATATCGCCATTTGCATCTCCAACGTCTCGACGCCACACGGGGTACCTATAAGGATATCACACGCTAAAACACATGAAAACCAAGTCGGAAGCCAAAATGGTGCGTGCTACGCTCATAGGTAAAAACCTGTAGCCTTGCGTGCAAACACAGTCAATACCCCTCTGCCATCGGCGTTCAAACGCCACCCGACAGAAACGAATCATCGAATACCAAAATCCATACGAAAACAAGTCGTAAATCATGCGCCAACTCAATAAAATCAACCCAGATTCTACCCTAACTGGAATCAGTCAAAACTAGACATACCCAGGGTCAAGTTTACATGAAATAGAGCCGTGCACGCAAAACGAGGCAGTTTCACCCTGGTCTGGCCGCAAATTGAGGCCAGAAGGGATATATCTGCGGCCAGGAATTTGAGGTGGGGGCTAGGGTTTTATGGGATGGTTCTAGGGTGCCTGCACAGCTTACTGCCAAGTCAATTTTATTTTAGGGTTACCGGGGTGAAAGCAGATCTCAGAAAGGTCAAAAAGTCGACAAAATCGATAAAATACGCCAAGTTGAAACTTTCAGGTAACCAACTAGAAATCTGGGGAAATCTTGGTTAAACTGGTCTCAAATACACCTAATAAGGTTATACTAACCATCACAACCATCTCTTGGCCAAATCTCACTCAATTTTATCTAAACTAGCACTAATCCACTTGATAACACTAAGTTTCAGTTTTACGACCATAATCAAGCAAGAAAGGAGTTGGGTTGTGAGATTATACCTCAAGGGGATCCTAGGATGTAGGAGAAGAGAGGATGAAGGAAAGAAGAGGGGTTGCTGCTGCTGTGGAGCTGTTGCTGTTGCTACAGCAGTGGCTATTGTTGTTGTTGCTGGGTGTTGTGGGAAGGGTTGTGGTGGTGTGGTGGTGTTGCTTTTAATAATGTTTTTGCTGCTGTAGCTGTAGTATCAGCAGGTGTAGGGGGGCTGTTTTGTGGCTGATGTAGCTGTTGATGTGAGGAAATTGGGGCTGATGTTTGTTCAGCAGCTGATGTTACTGATGTTACTGCTGCTAAATTGCTGATGTTTCTGATGGGTTGCTTTGGGGGGCTGAAGTGTGCTGATGTAAGTGTGTAGGTATTGGGCCATGGTGTTAGGGGCTGGGGTGGCTGCTGATGCAGCTGATGTGCTGATATAGTGTCATGTAGCTGGGTAGGGTTGGCTGATGAAATGATTCAGCAGCTGCTGCTGTTGGAATTTCTTTAAGGGTGTGGTGTTTGAGGGTGAAAGAGATGTAAGTGTTTGAGAGGCAAAAAAAAGTTTGAAATGAGATGAGTTAACCCCCATCATCCTCTCTCTCACTAGATGCTTGTCAAGGCACATCCACCATGCCCCCCTCTCTCTCTAGCCATAAGTCAACCCCATCCCTAAACACCATTAATTAAGCTCAATTAATCCTAATCAAAGTTAAACCCTTAATTAACCCACTTATCTTAACCAAATGGTTTAGACCCACCATGGTCATCTAAACATGGTTCATCCCTAAGCCATCATGAGTCCATAACATGAGACAAGTGTGGAAAATGTTATGTGCACAATTTTGCACAAAAAGCCAAAAAGCCAAATAGCGATTTTTGATCGTGATTAACACTAAAGTCGCTTATAATTCGTCATAAAAACTGTAATGGAATATTTCCACAAAATAACCTATTTTCATCCTCTACTAGACTGGCACTTTAGTTTAGGGTGTTTGCTTCACTAGTTCTCTAGTTAGTGAAGTAGAATCTTGAGTTCGTATTCCTTCGACGTAGATCATCTTCGGCCTCGAAAACTTCAAGCAATACCGTTGCAATCTTCTCATAGAGCCGTCCGAGAGTCTGGGAGTTCGATGATCGCAGCGAAGGGACTACAACAAGGAGCTTTAGAAGTGAAGGACCGATCTACAAAGGTTGTATTTCGTATTCACTTAGTGATAATTGTTATTTACTAGCATGTATTACCCTAATTATCTAGCAAAGATCTTGTTTAGGGTTATTCGGCATGGCTAAAATTTTAATCGGGCATGGTTGATGCCTTGTAAAACCTTGTTAGAGTGCCTAGTGACCCTACAGTGGTATCAGAGCCTAGCTAGAGCATTAGGCGACGTGTTTACGAAGTTAAAACTCCGATCGAACCCCGATACGACAATATTGAACCCCTCTCTGGAAAAATTTTCAAAACTGTGATTTTTCTGTATTAAAAATGCCTAAAAAATTCAGCAGGGGAATTTAAGCATTACTATGAAAAACGAGGTTTGAATCCGTACAACCCACCGCGGAACCGCGGCCTTACCACGCTTGGGCCGCGGATCCGCGGCATTATGGAAAGACTATGCACTCGTTTTTGGACAGTTATTTCTATTTCTGTAAGTGCTATTTTCTGGGGTTTTTTAATCTGACTCAAGTGTTGAGTGTTCTGGGGTTTATTTTGTATTCGTTGATTCGATCGGAAAATTTAATTTCGTAATGTTTTTCCGGATAATTTAGAAAGTATTAAAAAGTTCGAACGGATATCAATAACTCACTTTTTCCCGACCCGGAAAATTTCCAAGTGTTGGATTTTTCCGTTGTTTAAGAACGTCTAAATTGTGCAAGTTACGCAATGGACCCTCTAGAAGATAACAAACCTTAACTTGATTATGTGACCGTCTTGAACTGCCTTTTGAGCCTTAGGGTTTGGGGCAGTACGGCGTTGCAACATGTGAGGCGTTGGCTTGACCCTTCTACGGCTGGACCATTGGTACTGTGGCATGTGATGGATGTTTTTAAACTCCCCTCAAGTGTTGAGAACTATTTGGGAAAACTTGGGTGTTTGTTTATTCAATTGGAAAGTTTAACATTGTCTATTTATCTGGAATGTGATACAATATTTGGAATCCACAAGTAGTTATGAGATAACTAATTTGAATGTTATAAACATAGCAGTTTAGTCTCAAATGATCAGTTGCCACGGAATTTTGATGCGATCAAAAGTCCGTCACAATCACGTAGCGTACGCGGATACTCGCCGGGTAAACTTAATAGACAGCCATGCCCCATAGCCCCGACCAAGTAACTATAGGAGAACCCCGTCGCCAAATGCATCCGTTCGGATGCTCGCGGCAGTGGTGTTCCGCCTTAGTGCACTTCGTCGACGGCATCTGGGGGTGCGGCCGTCTACTAAAGTTTGCGACGAGCATTCGATCACATATCGGGAATCATGTTGAATTGCCTGACTTGATATTGAAAAGTGTTTTCGATATAGAGACTAAAATGCGGAGTTTATAATTGTTAGGCATGCGATGTCTAAGGAGATTGCGGATTCCAACTGTTGTAGTTTTACACTTTCTTTTCTGCGACCGTAAGTGTAATATGTATTATCGCCGGTTTCGTTGCTATATGTCAACGACAATTGGGATGCGCATATTTACTTACGTTGATGACATATGATGTTATGTGTTGCTGGATATGTTATATTGGATCGTCGCATTTTGAATAGCCGGGGGTTTTATGTGAGATGAGTTTTTTTATCATTCATGTAAAATTCATTGTATGTAATATTCTATTATTGGGGTACTTCCGAGATGAGGTTGCTGTCACCATTTGTATATTATTTACTTTTCCGCACTAGGATAGACCCAAGGAGAAGAGCACAAGTAACAGGGTTCTAGGGTCCAGTGGGAGACCAACTCGAGGAGTCGAATCCGGGTCTCCTAACTCTAGAATTTGTAGGGTTACTTGCCGCTCTCGTAGGGGTCTAAGGGTGTGGGTTTGGCTATTCATCGCGACCGTGGAATCCGTGTTTTATAGAGGCTCAAAATAAAACACGGACGTCCTAGTATATCCAATGTTTCATATGTTTCTTCTGCTGTGATATCTGTGATATGATCATTTGATAAATTGTGATAAATACTGTATATAGTATATATGATATATTATATAGACGTTACTTATGATTTACACCCGTGCTAGCCCTGCCCCGCTCTGCCGTTAGTTACCTAACCTAACGGTGCACGAGGGGACATCGAGACGAATGCGGATGGCATAAGTGTACGTCGTATTTATCTATGATGTTTAGGTGACTTAAATGATGGGACTTCATTAATGTGATTAATGAAAGAAAAGAAACCTAAAAGAAGTTGTGGAATCGAATTTTCAAAAACAGGTAGCAACAGTTCTTACTTTGCATAGCGGTGTTCCTTGTAGAACATCCTGCACCTTATTCGATAAGGAAAGGGCCGAGATCCCTTCACCGGGAGTCACCCCTTTAGCAATGACTGGCAGATGCTACACCCCTCGGTTTTGTATTTTGATTGCTTTTCTAGTTTTGCTTTGCACAGTGATATATATGATATATCCTGCACCTCATTCGATGAGGAAAAGGCCGAGATCCCTTCACCGGGAGTGACCTCTTTAGCGAAACTAGCAAAAGCCTAAAAACCACTCCATTTTAAAAATCATTTGATTCTACAACGATATCAAGTTCATTACACAATAGGTTTTCTGAAAAACCTGTCGTAGCCCTCCGTCATTTCAGATAAGTCCCGCTTAGTATTCGTGCTGCGTTTGTTGACATTGTCGAGGCGTAGTGTGCGGTAGCTGACCAGTATTTATCTGTTTATGCATATGATGCAGATTGGGTTAGGGTAGTTGTACGGCCTTGTTGACCTTGTCAAGGGTCATGCGGGTGGGTTTAATTCAATCAAGAAATGACGGGTTGAACTTGAATTACGGTCTATGGTTTGTTGACCTTGTCAAGGTCATAGATCGTTTGGGGAAAAATTATCAGGAATTTCAAATGTTGAAATTTGCAATGAGATTGCATACCTTCTATGAGATAGTTGGATCCCGATACCCACTGCGAGTAATTGTTACTCCTTGGAGAGTTTTACACATTACAATTAGCCGATCAAGTAGGTGTCTAGAAAGGTGTCAACGGGGTTACGCCTCTGGGAAAATGAGGTTTACTTTAATTAGGTCCGTGCGAAAGCACGGGAAACCTCTCTCAAAGTACCGACACTGGCCTGGCTGAAAGATTGGCGAAGTTATAGGGTGTAATTAATCCCGGCTAGTCTTTCATTTTAGGGTTTGAAGGAAAATTTGATAAAAACAGTAGGAGCCATCCTGATTAGATAAAAACATAAACAATCTAATCTTGCAAGAGCGCACGCAGAGTGTTTTCTTTTCTCTCTCTCCAGGTAGCGACCATATCATGCCTTAATCAAGATAATAATACGAATGTATTGACCGAACCTGCTTGTTATACTGAGCTAGGGGAACATTGGTCCCGCTCCAACTTATAAATGTTATAAGACAGAGCAGGAAATAGGGGATTACCAGGATTCCCGTGCCGCCCAAACAAAGAAAGTGCATGATGATGCATCTTCTTCGGGTGTGTTCATTACAGAGAACTGTTTCTCAGTATCATTTACGTCCTGGGTATGTGATACCGGATCAGGATCCCACATATGTAATTTGTTACATAGGCTACAGATAGGTAAAGAATAGAGAACGGGTGATAAGTTTCATGAGATAGAAATGGTGCAAGTGTTAAAGCCAAATCTGTTGATAGTTATAACCATGTATTACCAGAATACATTGATTCTGAATGAATGTTATTAGATACCGAACCTGATATACAACATCACATCAGTCTCTTTATTAGTAAAGAAAGGATATAATTTTGTATTGTTGGATAATGTTTTGAACATTTCCTATATCAAGAGTTGATCGGTTCAGGCACGTTATCTAAAAGCATAGACGTTCTAAATCAAACCACAGTTCTTAACATACAGAACACGCACAAAAGGAAGAGTTCATAAATGAACGAATCCTTCTTGAGGTATTGTAGACTAGGTCATATCAATATGACCCGACTAGCTGAAGTTACATATAAGATGCATATTTAAATTAGTTTGAATTTACATCTTTTGAAACTTGCTGGTCATGTCACAGAGATAAGATGACCATAGCTCTGTTTATTGGAAACAGAGAAAGAGTTAGTGAACTCTTAGGATTGATACATGCTGATGTATAAAGGTCCCCTGTCTATACATGCCAAGACCCGTTCTTTGTACTTCATTACATTCTCTGATGATCTCTCAAGATTCAGACATACGTTCCTGTTGAAACACAAGTCCGAAGCTTTTGAGATATTCACAGAATATAAGTTAGAAGTAGAGAACCAAAATGGGTATAAGTATTATGTCCTTTGATGTGATCAGGGGGGAGAATACTTGAGCACGGAATTCCTGGATTATTCTAAAGGAGAATGAGATTCTCTCTCAGCATTACTCCTCCGTATACACCACAGCACGTCGGTGTATCAGGGCGGAGCAATCACACCCTATGTGATAGGGTGTGCTCTATGATGAGTACTACTGAGTTACCTATTTCCTTTTGGGAGTTACGCACTGAAGAAGTTGCATACCTATTGAATAGGGTTCAGATCAAATCAGTTGCCTAGCTTTTCATATGAGATATGGAAAGGGAAGAGCCCATATCTTAAGTTTGTTAAGATTTGGGGTTGTCCAGCCTATGTCTAAAAGCATAATCCGGACAAGCTCGAGGCAAAGTCAGTTCTGTAGAAGTTTGTTGGATATCCCAAGCATTCGCAAGGGAATATCTTCTACCTAACCGAGGAACAAAAGCTGTTTTGTTTCTCAATATGCCACCTTTGTGAAAGGGAATTTCTTGTAAAGAAATTAGTGGACAAGAGGTAGAACTGGAAGGAGTTTCAGCTATACAAACTGCAGCTGATGACTTGGTAGAACCAAAGGATTCAATAGTTTCCAATGAACCGCAGCCTCTCCGTCGATCTAGTAGGGTTCCTCACCCACCTGAGAGATACTTCAGTTTCTCTATGACAGTGGGAGCGAGGATTGCATCATGAGATGATGACCAACTAGTTTCGAGCTGGCCATCAGGAGTGGGACTCTGTAAGAATGGCTGGATGCTTAACGATCTGAGATGGAATCCTTATACACCAACAAAGTATGGACTTTGGTAGCTTTATCTGAAGGGTTAAATCCCCATCAGGAGCAAGTATATCTTGAGAAGATTACTTGGTGTACATGGAAAAGTTGAGACTTTCAAAGCTATGCTTAAGTCCATCCAGATCCTACTTGCCACGGCTACATACGATGACTACAATATCTGGCGGTTGGGTGTCATGAATGCTTTTCTAAATGATGATTTGGAAGAGAGCGTCTATAAGTACACAGCCAGAGGGCTTCGTAGACAGTGGGAGCAGCGGAAATGTGTGCAAGATGTTTTATGTGATAAAGCAGGCATCGCGGAGTTGGAACGTCTGTTTTGATGTGTTAGTCGAAGAGTTTGACTTCATCAAAATGTTAGATGAACCTTGTATATACAAAAAGGTAGTAGAGAGTATGGTGGAGATCCTCGTATAGTACGTGGATAACATACTCTTGATAGGGAAGGAGTTTTCAATGCTACGCTCGGTCAATCTCCGCTTATCACAAGGATTCTCCATATAGATCAAAGTGATACCTCCTAAATCCTGAGTTATGATCTATTAGATAGATGTAATTGGATGTTAGGATTCTCACTAGTTATAGTGAGATGGTATCAATCGATCCTGGGGAGAATCACTGGAAAGGTTCCAGAATGATAAGGATGACTGAAAGTCAGTCACAGGCATTATCTTTACTCTCAGTAGAGGGCCGGTATGTTGGAAGAGTTCCAAGACAGATACCGTGGCATACTAGACGATAAAGGCTAGATACATCGCTACCAAAGATGCTACCAAAGAGGAAGTCTGGGTGTATATTAGTTCATAAGATGAACTTCGTTCCTACCATTATGTGACAATGGAGTTGTGGCTTATGCCAAGGAAGGCCCGTCCCATCAGTGATCCAGACATATTCTAAGGCAGTGTCACCTGATCATGGAGATGGTTGATCTCCAGGGGATCGAGGTTAGGAGAGTAGACTCAGAGGACAACACGGCGGATCCACTCACAAAGGCTTTTTCCCAGAGAGAGACTATTATGGGATGGTTGAGTATGAGATACTACAACCACTGTTATCAGATAGCCCTAGTGCAAGTGGGAGATTGTTAGTTATATATATGCCCTAGAGGCCATTACTATACATGAGATGTATATTGTAGTGGATGCTTGGACATATATAGGGAGGACTTTCTTGCTCGACATGATAGTATGCTATCTGGTTACTCTTTACCTTAACGTGTACACTGATTGTCTCTCTGTTTCATGTTGGTAAAGCCCTTAGGATGTGTACTTGACTACCTGGATTATGATGCGGATCAATTTAGGGGGGACATAGTAGTCCATAAGTACATCCTTCAAGGTCCCTAGTCGTGGGTGTATTGAGACGGGGCATCGATATACCAGAGTAGACTAGCGTATACCTTCTCGACCCATGTAGATGGGCGATGGATGATCCCATATCCATTGGTGTTTGACATCAGAGATGATATACGGTTGCTTAGTGGAGACTGGGTACACTGGACGGACTCGTCGAGAACTCTCAGATGGTATTATACCTTACGTCAGATGACAGTTCTCTGGTGACACTGGCGCAGATTAGTCTGTAGACCCGAGATCGTCATAGAGTCTTGTGTGATTCCCACTGTGCTTTGATTTCCACCTTACCACATCCAAGAGGGCGTGCAAAACGGTGGTTTTTGGGTACAGTCCCGAGTCACATGGAGGCAATGAGCGATAGGAGGGGTTTCGTCTCTCCCGGTATTAGGGGTTGATGTTGCGCTATACTCGATTGGCCATAACAGGGAAGTCCCTTGCCAGGGCTGGTTTAGAGATTTACTGGTAAGTGTTACCAGTAGTTTCTCGACCCGTTATGAGCCTCACATCGACATGACTTATCGGTTATTGGGGTTTGACGTTTACCACCCCTAGACTTGATATGCGACATATCAGACGAGGAGACCGGACTATACGGTAGTGTCATTGTCAATCTTTTTGCAGGAGTTGGAGCGGGCTTGCGTGCTGATCTTCTGATTGCTTTATACCCGGGTAGCCGTTACGTCCAGCTAGTACCGCTGACGGCTTGTGGGTGCTTGATATGATCATCACCTACTGCTGGCGTATTGACGAGTCTTTAGAGTCCTACATAGAGGTTTTACTGGCTCAAGCAACACGAAATAGGAGCGCATATGTAATATGTGCGGGACCAAGAATAATGCGTGTATGTGATACCGTATTCTATTCTCGCGACTATTGTATCGGCCGGTTATATGTGATATAGCCGGGTTATCGAATCAAGTGTTGATTCGATAAGTTGATACATTTTGTGTTTGTCGGTTATATGTGATATAACCGGATTATTAAGTCAAGTGTTGATTTAATAATTTAGTGTATAATTGTATATGTGATATACTAATTTACATTAACTAACATTGGTTCACTTAAGCATTTGTTTTTCTTACTTGTGCACAACTTAATATATATGTGATATATATTTATTTGTGTTCATTTTTGTATCATGGTTGTTGATACAACTTATATGGGTGTATAAGACCTATACCATACTAATTATATTCGTGGGGTTTTAATATGGAAAGTATATACAAAATTAGTGGATAATTGTTCAAGTGCATGAAGTTTCATGAAGCTTGTGAGTGCATTGACCAAAGTCCACTAGTTTTGTTTTTACTTAGGATTTTTATAAACCTAACCACTATAATTAGCCATGGTTATGTCTATACATGAGTTAGTATATGATACTCACTCACCATGGTTGGCTCTCTCTCTTGATTAGTTTTCATTCTCATTTTGAGCTCATCTTCTTCCTCCTTCAATTTCTTTCTAGGGTTTGATAAAGAGAGAGATATATAGTGAGAAAAGAAATTCTAAAGTGTACCCATTTCCTATTTCACCATCCTCTACTAGACTGGCACTTTAGTTTAGGGTGTTTGCTTCACTAGTTCTCTAGTTAGTGAAGTAGAAGCTTGAGTTCGTATTCCCTCGACATAGATCATCTTCGGCCTCGAAGACTTCAAGCAATACCGTTGCAATCTTCTCATGGAGCCATCCGAGAGTCCGGGAGTTCGATGATCGCAGCGAAGGGACTACAACAAGGAGCTTTAGAAGTGAAGGACCGATCTACAAAGCCTGTATTTCGTATTCACTTAGTGATAATTGTTATTTACTAGCATGTGTTACCCTAATTATCTAGCAAAGATCTTGTTTAGGGTTATTCGGCACGGCTAAAATTTTAATCGGGCATGGTTGATGCCTTATAGAACCTTGTTAGAGTGCCTAGTAACCCTACAGTAGATGATCTTCCCAGGAACCCTGGAAGTCAAGCACGCAAGCTCTCAACATATCCTCGAGTGTCTGAATCGTATGCTCGGATTGTCCGTGCATCTGCGGGTGATAAGCTGTGTTGAACTTGAGGTGGGTACCCAAACTCTCCTGTAAGCTCCTCCAAAAGTGCAAAACAAATCTGGTGTCTCGATCTGGCACAATGCTGATCGGAACTCCGTGAAGTCGCACTATCTCCTGCATGTATCTCTCCGCAAGTGACTCTGTCGACTGTCCCCACTCGTAATGGTAAGAAGTGTCCAGCTTTCGTGAGGCGGTCGACGATAACCCAAATGGCGTTGTTGCCCCTAGGGCTCCAGGGTAAGGCCGTCACGAAATCCATACTAATGTGCTCCCACTTCCATTCTGGTATCGGAAGCGGTTGTAACAGTCCTGCTGTCCTCTGATGTTCCGCCTTCACCTGCTAGCATATCAAGCACCTGGATACAAACCGCGCAATTTCTCGCTTCATCCCATTCCACCAAAAGTGCTGATTTATATCTCGATACATCTTCGTGCCTCCTAGATGCACAGAATAACCTGAACTATGAGCCTCAGCCAGTACCTCTTCTCGAACATCCCCTTTGGGTACGCAGAGTCTGCTATCGAATCTCAGAGAACCGTCTTCATGTATGAGTAAGTCCGTTCTTAGCCCGGCTTCTACTTGCGCTCTGAACTTTTGCAATCGAGGATCATCCTCTTGTGCAGCCTTGATGCGATCCACAAGAGAAGACTGCACCTGTAGTTGCCAAAACTTCCTTATTGCGCTCGGTGTAACGACTTCAAGCTTGAGTATCTAAAAATCCTCAATGATGCTCTTCTGACTGGTCAACATCATGAATGTTGGCTTGCGAATGAGAGCATCTGGTACAACATTTACTTTTCCCGGGTGATACTGAAGGTCCAAGTCGTAATCCGCCATCAGTTCTAGCCATCGGCGCTGCCTCATGTTTAGTTCTTTCTGAGTGAAGACGTACTTTAGACTTTTGTGATCCGTGTACACCTCCACCTCTCGCCCAATAGGTAATGCCTCCAGATCTTCAACGCAAAAACCACTGCGGCTAACTCCAAGTCATGCATAGGGTAGTTCCTCTCGTGATTTCTCAGCTGTTGAAAGGCGTAAGCAACCACCCGACCGTGCTACATTAGAACACAGGCTAAGCTTTTCCCTGAGGCATCACTATGTATCACCAAACCACCGGAATCATCTGGTACTGTAAGAATGGGCGTCGTGGTTAACTCCTGCTTCAATGTCTCAAATTCCCGAGTACACTCCTCTGTCCACACAAACGGTACCTCCTTCCGTGTCAGTCTCGTCAAAGGTTCAGCGATTCTTGAAAAGTCTTGGACGAACCGCCGATAATATCCTGCCAATCCCAGAAAGCTTCTGATCTCGGCCACTGACTTCGGTGTTGGCCAATCTCTGACAGATTTTATCTTTGTCGGGTCCACTGAGATGCCTTCGCCCGAAACAATGTGTCCCAAGAACTGAACCTTGTCAAGCCAGAAATCACACTTGCTCAATTTTGCGTACAGCTTCTCTTCCCGAAGAATTTGTAGAACCATGTTGGGTTTACCTAGCATCTCATCAAGGGTTTGGAAGCATCACATATGCCACAATCAAATTTTAAAGGTGCTAAGTGAACATGACAAGAATCATAACTAGAAATTTTGGGTTTCATTCAACTAAACATCACATGCAAATGAAAAACTATAGGTTTAGAAGCATCACATATGCCACAATCAAATTTTAAAGGTGCTAAGTGAACATGACAAAAATCATAACTAGAAATTATGGTTTCATTCAACTAAACATCACATGCAAATGAAAAACTATCACTAAGGGTAGAAATTACAACCTTTGTAGATCTCCCTTGGTGACTCCTTGGCACTATGAGAGTTTGGAACGGATCGATGGAAGCCTTCCTAGTCCACGAAGATCCACCCGAAGTCTCTTTGCCCAAAGCTCCTTGCTTTACTTGATTTGTGAATAAAGTAAAGCAAACACCCTACACAAATGGGATAGATGTGTGTAGTATGATGATGTGATTTGTATTCTATAATAAAAAACCCTAACTTTTTATCAACCTCACTCAAGAGAAAAATCAAGAGAGGAAGAAGAAGATGATGTTTTAGCTTGAGCTCAAAACTATTTGTGTTGAATAATTGAGATGAGAATGAAATATCAATAATATATCCTTCTCACTTCAACTATGGTTAGTAATTATCTAGATATTTACTTATTTAGTTAATTATCAAAAGAGAATTAACTCATGGTTAAAAGTTAGGTAAAGTTTAGTCAAGTGTGGATAATTGACCATGAGTGAATTATCTTTAGATTAACTCAAAATGATATATATATATATATATATATATATATATATATATAATATCTACAAAATGAGTCTTGCATTGCCACCAAATTTGTATCAACAACCATGATACAAAGTATGTATGTGTCCATGCACATCATCATGTGCATACATGTAAGCATACAAAATAGAAAAGGTTTTAATTAAAGAATTAATCTAAAAGTCATTTGTTAAATCAACACTTGATTTAGCAAACCAATCATATCACATACGACCCGACCAATAGAAAATGGCCGATTAATATACGGTATCACATATCCGTATTTAATCGGATCCCCGTGCATATCTCATATGCATACCACATCTTTTCGCCTGAGCCAGGAAACTTCATTGTGGGACTCTAAGACTCGTCAATACGCCGGTGGTAGGTGATGATCATATCAAATACCTACAAGCCGCAAGCGGTCAGCTAAACGTAACGGCCACCCGGATATTGAGTGATCAGAAGAAAACCAGTGAAGCTGTCAAAACTCCCGTCAAGCCAACTGGCAACACTTACCGTACAATCCGGTCTCCTCGTCAGATATGTTGCATATCGAGTCTAGGGATGGAATCGTCAACCCCAATAACTTAATAAGTCATGCTGGTGTATGGCTCATAACAGATCGAGAAACTATTGATAACGCTTATCAGTAAATTTCTGCAGCCCTGTCCAGGGACTTCCTGTTATAGCCAATCGAGCATAGCACAACATCAACTCTTAATACCGGGAGAGACGAAACCCCTCTTATCGCTCATCGCCTCTATGTGCCTCGAGATTGTACCCAAAGACCACATGTTTGCACGACTCAGTAGAGCCGTGGTAGGGTGGAGATCAAAATACAGTAGGAGGACACACAAGACTCTATGACGATCTTGGGTCTACAGACTAACATGTACCAGTGTTACCTGAGAACTGATATCCGACGATAGATATAATACCACATAGGAGTTCTCAACGAGTCCGTTCAGTGTACCCAGACTGCACTGAGCACCCGTATACAATCTTTGGTGTCACCTCACCGGATGGATATGGCATCATCCATCGCACATCATATGGGACAAAAATAGTATACGCTATTCTACTCTAGAATATCGATGCCCCGTCTCGATATACCCACGACTAGGAACAGTTCAAGGATATGCTTATAAACTACACATGCCCACTAGTATGATCCGCATCATAGTCACAGTAGTCAAGCAAATATCCTGAGGGCTTTATCAACATGTGCAAATGAATAAAAGTATGATCAAATCAACATGTCAAGATAAAATAAACCAGATAGCACACTATCATGTTGAGCGAGAAAGTCATCTATATTCATATATACATGTCCAAGCATCCACTATACATATAATAGCCTCTAGGGCATACATATATCTAACAATCTCCCACTTGCACTAAGGCCAGTTATTGGCGTATCTCATACCCAACATCTCAAAAAGTCGCTCATGCCGCAGCAGTGGAAGGGACGTGGTGAGTGGATCCGCTGTGTTATCCTTTGTATCTACTCTCCGAATCTCGATCTCCTGGCGATCTACTATCTTCCGGATCAAATGATATCGCCTCAGGATGTGTCTGAATTTCTGATGGGACCTTGGTTCTTTGGCTAGCTCCATAGCTCCATTATTATCACAATACAATGGTATTGGATCAACAATGGTTGGAACTACTCCTAGTTCCGCGATGAACTTCCTCATCCAGACGACTTCCTTGGCAGCATCATTTGCAGCAATATACTCAGCTTCCATCGTGGAGTCTGCAACGGTATCCTGTTTGGAACTCTTACAACTAACTGCCCCTCCATTGAGGGTAAATACAAACCCTGAGATAGATTTGTTGTCGTCCTTATCACTTTGGAAGCTGGAATCGGTAAAGGCCAACATCTGAAGATCCCCATTACCATACACCAAGAACAATTCTTTATTCCTTCGTAAGTACTTAAGAATGTTCTTTACCGCTATCCAATGTTTCTCCCCTGGGTTGGATTGATACCTGCTTACTACAGCTAGTGCATAAGCTACATCAGGGCGAGTACATAACATCGCATACATTATAGATCCTGCGGCTGAAGCGTAGGGTATAACGCTCATGCGAGCTCTCTCTTCATCAGTCTTCGGACAGAGGTCCTTAGAGAGGGTGATTCCATGACAAGCAGGCAAGGCACCACACTTGGAATCTTCCATACTAAACCTTTTTAGGATGGTGTCTATGTACTTTGATTGGGACAGTCCCAATAACTTCTTGGATCTATCTCTATAGATCCTAATGCCCAAAATGTACGAGGCATCACCTAGGTCCTTCATGTAGAACCTTTGTGATAAGAATAGTTTGACCGATTGTAGCATAGGAATATCATTTCCTATCAGAAGAATGTCATCTACGTACAATACGAGAAATATGACAGTACTCCCTACAATCTTCTTATAAATGCATGGTTCATCTATATTTTTGATTAAATCAAACTCATTGATTGTATCATCAAAGCAGATGTTCCAGTTCCATGAGGCCTGCTTTAATCCATAAATGGATTTAAGCAATCTACATGCTTTCCCGCTGCTCCCACTGTCAATGAAGCCCTCTGGCTGATCCATAAAAACGCATTCTTCTAAATCACCATTTAGAAATGCAGTTTTAACGTCCATCTGCCAGATTTCATAATCATAGTGAGCAGCAATAGCAAGTAGGATCCTAATGGATTTAAGCATTGCTACTGGAGAGAAAGTTTCGTCATAGTCCAATTCTGATCTTTGACGAAAACCTTTCGCTACTAGCCTTTCTTTAAAGGTCTCTATCTGTCCATCTACACCAATCTTTCTTTTAAAGGTCCATTTGCACCCAACGGGTTTTATCCCAGGAGGCGCAACATCCAAAGTCCATACTTTGTTGGTGTACATGGACTCCATTTCGGATCTCATGGCTTCCAGCCACTTCACTGAGTCACCACTCGTGATAGCTTGCTGAAAACTAGTAGGTTCATCATCATCTATGATGCAATTTTCTCTATCACCATCAATAAGAAACCCATAGCATCTCTCTGGTGGGCGAGAAGTTCTACTAGATCTCTGGAGCGGCTAAGGTTCTTGAAGTTCTACCGCAACATTAGTTTCAACCAAATCGTCCTGAGTAATTTGTGTCTCTAGAACCTCTTCTAGTTCTACCGCATTGCCATCAGTACTATCTGTAAAGATTTCATTTTCCAAAAATATGGTATGCTGAGCAACAAACACCTTTTGTTCCTACTTGTGGTAGAATAGATATCCATATGAATATTTTGGATATCCCACAAATTTACACATGACCGATCGTGTCTCGAGTTTGTCTGGATTCTGCTTTTTAATAAAAGCCAGATAACCCCAAATCCTAACTCTTTTAAAAGATGTCTCTTTCCACTCCATATTTCATATGGAGTGGTAGACACGGTCTTAGTTGGAACCTTGTTTAATAGATACATCGCTGTCTCTAATGCATGCCCCCAAAAGGAAAGCGGTAACTCAGCATCACACATCATGGATCGTACCATATCTAATAGGGTACGATTCCTCTGTTCTGACACACCATTGTGCTGTGGTGTGTAAAGAGGAGTGAGCTGAGAGAGAATCCCATTCTCTTTTAAGAAGTCTAAAAACTCGGTACTTAAATATTCTCCACCTCGATCTGATCGAAGTTTCTTGATGTTCAAGCCTGTTTGTTTTTCTACTTCAAGTTTGTACTCCTTGAATTTCTCGAAAGCTTCGGATTTTTGCTTTATCGAAAACACGTGTCCGAATCTTGAGAAATCATCAGTAAAAGTAATGAAGTATGAAAAACCACCTCTAGCATGTATAGACATTGGTCCGCATACATCACCATGTATGAGGCTTAAGCGTTCCATAGCTCTTTCTCCGTATTCAGTAAACGGAGTTTTGGTCATTTTACCTTTGATGCAAGACTGACAAGTCGCATAAGGTTTATATTCAAAAGGATTTAAATATCCATCTTTATGTAGCTTGTTTATTCTTGTTTCATTAATATGACAAAGTCTACAATGCCAAAGAAAAGCTTCATTTATATCTGAAAACTTTCTTTTATTAGTATGTTGTATATTGAAAACTGTGTGTTGGTTCAGGATGTAAATACCGTCATTTAGTGGACCATACCCAATCAACTCTTGATTCAAGTTAATGTTCATAACATTATTTTGCAACACAAAATGATATCTTTCATTGTCCAACAATGAAACGGATAGTATATTACATAGCATAATAGGTACAAAATAACACGGGTTCAAAACCAAAATACAACCCGAAGGAAACCCAAGATGATACTCTCTAACGGATACAGCATGTACATTGGAACCATTTTCCAACCCGCAGAGTATGGTCACCTGTTTTCAAAACTCTACTATTTCTCAATCCCTACATACAATTGCAGATGTGAGAACCAGAACCGGTATCTAATACCCAAGATGCAGAGTTTAAAGAAAAACAGTTTTCAGTTACAAACACACCTGAGGTGGAAGCATCAGCACGCTTCTTCTTCTTGAGATCAGCAAGATACACAGCACAGTTGCGTTTCCAATGTCCCGACTTGTGGCAGTAAAAACATTCTCCTGTCCCGCTTCCTGCAGCCCCGGATTTGTCTTTCCCCTCTACCTTTTTAACTCCACCTTTCGGTTTGATGGACTTCTTCTTCTTCTTTCCCTTGGCCTTGGCTTTTGGGACTGAAGAGGAAGATGGCCCAGCAAGCAGAGTGGGAGTCCTCATTGTTTTCAACGTGCTCTCTGCACTTCTCAACATATTAAGAAATTCAGGAAATGATTTCTCCAGATCGTTCATATTGAAATTCACTATGAACGGAGCAAAGGCAGGGGGAGCGACTATATAACAATATTCGTATATTGCTCATTATCCATGGTCCATCCCGGTTCCTCAAGTTCTTCTATAAGACCAATAATCTTCAAAACATGGTCTTCTACTGATGTACCAGGGGCCATTCGCATCTGAAACAACTTTCGAGATGCCCCGTATCTCAAAGTACGAGATTGCTCTTCATATAAGTCCTTTGTGTGAAGAAAGATGGATTGCACATCCATATTCTCGTGATTCTTCTAATGGATATTGTCCATAGAAGCAAGCGCGAGGCACTTGGCCGTGTTACAATCAATATCCCAAGTTTTTCGGATCTCCCTATCTGAAACAGATGATTCAGGTCCTGGGACGGGCAGGGCTTTAGTTGTGAGGACATATGATACTTTATCATATGTGAGTGCAATGTTCAAGTTCCTCAACCATTCTTTATATTTCGGTCCTGTCAGTTTGTTTTTCTCTAGTAGAAACTTAAGTCCCGTCATCGGTATCTGCCATTAGGAGAGAAAAAAGAATACACTCAGCGGAATACTTTTGCAAAGATTTAGATTGGTTATTATCTTATCTAATCGATGTCTCTCACTGTTTTTATCAAATTTTCTTTCAAAACCTGAAAAGAAAACTAGCCAGGATTAATTACATTCTACAGTTTCTCTAACCGGTCAGCCAGGCCAGTGTCGGTACTTTAAGGGAGGTTGCCCGTGCTTTCATACGGAACTAATTAAAATAAACCTCGTTTTCCCATAGTTAAACCCCGTTAACACCTTTCTAGACACCTACTGGATGAGTTAATTGTAAAGTGCAAAATTCTCCTGGAAGTAACACTTACTCACAGTGGAATCGGGATCCAACAATCATATAGATGGTATGCAATCTCATTGCAAATTTCAACTCTTGAAACTCCCGATATTGTTTTTACCCCTAGTTACTTATGACCTTGGTTATGGTCAAAATATCATAAGAACTAGTCAAGTTCTACCCGTCATTTCGAGATTAACTAGACCCACCCATATGACCCTTGACTATGATCAACATAATCATATGAATGTCCTAACTGATCGCATCATATGCTTTATAGGAAGACATCACTTAGCTACCGTACACTACGCCTTGACTATGATCAAAATACGCAGCACGAATACTATGTACTCTGCTTCCTAAAATGACGGAGGGTTGCGGATGGTTTTTATGAAAACCTTTAACGCTTTGAACTTGATCTCGTTGTAGAATCAAAAAAGTTTAGAAAAGGAGTGGCCTAAGCTCCGTATCTTTTGAAACTTGCATTTTTCATAAAATAAAAAAAAAGCCGAGTGGGTTTCAAATCTAATTCTACAACATCTTTTAGGTTTCTTTTACTTTACATTAATTTCATTAATATAATCCCATCATTTAAGTTCCAAAGCCATCACAGAAAAGAAACGAAAATAGAACGTACACTTATGCCATCCGCATTCACCACAGTGTCCCGTTATGCACCGTTAGGTTACTTAACTAACGGCATAGCGGGGCGGGACTAGTGCGGGTGTAAAACATAAGTAACGTTTATTATATATCATATATATAATAATAATCCATTCGTCTCAGATACTAAGTAATCACATTACAGAATATCAACAGCAGAAGCACATATGAAAATAAAAGGATATCTAGGATGTCTGTATTTTGTATTTAGCCAATAATAGAAAATACGGATTCCATGGTCGCGATGAATAGCCAAGCCCACACCCCTAGACCCCTACGAGAGCGGCAAGTGATCCTGCCAATTCTAGAGTTTAGGAGATGTTCACACCAGAATATTGCTTTTACTACCACCCATTCTTATGCTCGTTTGCTTATCGGTAGGTACTCTTGAGCCGTGTTTGCTAGTTAATTGCAGGATACAGGTTCTCAGCTCTAAACAGTGAAATTCATGGAAAAGCATGACAAATTCTGGATTACTGCCAACTACAGATAAAACACGGGTCTCCGCTCTCTATCCGTATTGCCGCACACCAGTTTAAGGGACAAAATGGCAAATCGATTGTCATTTTCATGCACAAAGCTCAATGTCAACACAAGATCCAACATATCTACGTGGAGCTCAAGGAAATCATGGCAAAAGATCTACATCACATCACCTTTTGATCTACTGAAATTCTGGAAGAAATGTGAAGAGATTCTGAGAAAAGTACTATACCAAACTGAAGATAACAGCAAACAAGGGAATCCGTCCAAACCTAAGGGCCCAACTCCCCAAAAGGGCCGCGGAACCACGACATAAGCATGCTTAGGCCGCGGAACCGCGGCCGTACGGCCTCGGCAGAAGTTCATCTTTTGGGGGTAGATTGGTAATTTCATATAAGGACAGATTGTTGCCCTAGGTTCTTTGTTTCTTGCCTATAAATAGCCCAGAACTTGCCAAGCCATGGATGTTCTTTTTCATGCCCACTTTTTATTAGTTTTTAGTTTACTTCTTCTTCTTCTTCATTCTTTCCTCCATGAAATTGTTGTGAGAGCTTTTGAGTGGATGTTAAATGAAGATGAGGGTTATTTTGTAACATTCTTTTTGCTTAGCTTCCCCCTTGAGATCTCTACATTAACTTGATCTTGTAACCTCTTAAGTGAGATTGCAAGTTTAAGCTTTGGTCATTGATCTCAAGGGGTTTTATCATTTTGGAATCAATAATGTTCTCTCTTTTGTGCTTCATTCTCCATGAGTTCTTTGCCTTTTCTTGATCTTGCAACCTCTTAATTGAGCTTGCAAGTTTAAGATTTGGTTATTGAACCCATGTCTTATTTTGGGTTCTATGGTTCCTAGTTTCATTTCTTGCTCATTTACTTTCATGCACTTAAATTCCATGCACTTTTAATTACTTACTTATAATCTTTTCTTTTCTTTGTTTATCTTTTCTTTTGCTCTTTTTGGTTCGTTTTGTGAATGGTTGTAATTGTTGTTGTTAACAATAAATACAATATTGTAAATTAATGTTTCTTTGCTCATTTCCTTTTCCCTTTATTTTCCTTTGAACTCCGCCCAAACGTTACGCAAGAGCTCCGTTAGGAACCCTACCCTACCAAGGTAACGGTGATTCCTAACCGCGACCGGTTAAGTTCGGTTTGGCCGGAGGCGAAAGTAAGAGACAAGAACGGAAGGACAAGGGTCAATAAGCTGGATTCCATGAATACCGTGCTTAAATCCCCTAATCCACGTTTTTGCCGATTGCTCTAGCTTCAATTGGTCAAGACTCGGCTCAAAGGTTTTGAGTGCGGATTTCCTTAGCTTACACTTTCGTATCTTTTTCTTAACAACTTTATACTTGCATATATCACTTAGGATAGAACTGAACAAATATATACACATTCTTTATTGACTCGTCTAAAACTCGAACGGACATACAACCATCTCCTTGTGGATCGACCCGTGCTCAACCGGCTAGCTGCGAAGCGACACCGTCCTGATCGCGGTTATAACCTTAGAACTTTGAATCTCGACACGCCAAAAGCGTGCGATCAAATGGCGTCGTTGCCGGGGAGACGGTAGCGTATTTTCTTTCTTATTATTCGGGTTAATATTCTTTTTGTATATATTTATAAATAAAAAAAATAAAATCTTTTTGTTATTTTTGATAATTTTTGTGAGCAAGTGTGCAGGCTAATCTGGAGCAAGTACAGTAATCCAAAAAGAAAACAGAGGTTTTTATTTTGGAAAAGAGAAGAAGTGGAGTTCGTTGACCAAAGACAAATCCCCAAGTCAACATTTTGACCGCGGAACCGTGGTCAAAAGGTGCCTTGCGCAGCGGTTCCGTGGTCCCATTGAGGCCTCTGTGCCCAATTTTTTCTCCACCCCTTTGTCTTTTCTTTTATCATCTCTGTGAATTCCACTATACTGTATTTTCTGCAGATTTTTGCGGATTTGCGAACTGCGATTGTGGGGAGCAAAGTGTCAAGGCTAAGGTGATTGCAAAGTACAGTGCCAAAGATCCGGGTAGTTTGACCCACGCAAGCGAACTTTTTAAGCTTACCGGATTTGATTCAACGGGGGGTTTTCCTAACCCAAAAATTTAACGGTACGTATTTATTAAACACCTTCTTCTCAAATCCGACGCATCCAATATACTATTCTTTGCAGGATTCTTTGCAAGTTTGCTAGCAAACGCTAAAAATTGACTAACCCGTATTTGTTGCAGTGCCGTGCTTAAACTAAAAAAACGAATGTTTGATTCTTTATAGAATTTTTATTGAATTGCGCATTGCATACATTAATACGGACTTAAGGGCAAGCGAACCCCACAATATACGGTAAAGGATTTCATCACCTTTTCCGTGGCCCACAAATCACGAACTTGAGCATAACGTTTACCCGCACAAATTTTAAAAGAAATTAGACTTTAAGCCTTATGGACTCCGTGCTCACTAGGAGAAGTTAACTGTGTTTAGAATACCACTTAACGGTATATTGTTTACGGGATGTCTAGGAAATTGTTCACGGCAAAACCGCCAAAAGAGAAATGGTTATTTAATTAAGGACCTTCGTGAAAGCGTCGGAAAACCTCCCCTTATCTCTGCACTTACCTGGTCTCGTGATCAGTATATCTCGAGCTCGTTTCTCGACACAGTTTTACTTCGACAATCAAGTTCTTGAGCAGGTCTAGTTGACCTAGGTGAACCCTAGACTGATTAGGTGTGTGGTATTTTTGTGTCGTGATTGTTTTTTTTGGTCCAGATTCTTTTTATGTGTATATTTCATTCTTTTGTTAATATCTAACTAAAAAAAATCACATTCTTTTCTCCTCCTTTTCTCTGCCTTTCTTTCTTTCTCTCTTCATATCATGGGTGCCCCACCTCGCAAAACTCTTGCCGAACTTTGGTACACACAACCAGACATTACTTCTTACGGTTCTTGCTTTGGCCGAACGTCGAACGATCCCTCCATGCCCAAAATCTCTTTGAAAGATCGGATAGACGCGTCTAGGACAAACACTTGCCCTCCGCAATCCACTTTGTATCAACCCTTTCAACCTCCCCCACCCTCTTATGTTGATACCCCTTTTGCAAGTCGTCCTTTGTCCGTCGCTGAACATATTGAACAATCCTGTAGCCGATCTTTCACTCCTTTCACCACTACAGATTCTTGGGATCAACAATTCTATTCACCTTCTTATCCAAATGTTGATCCTGCTCCTGTCTAGCCATTTAATTCTTACCAGTCCTACCCGACTTTTTCACCTTCCCTAGACATTGCTTCTGAACCGCCATTTGGGAGTATTCAGTATCCAAACAACTTTGAACCTTTTACTGAAACCCCTTCACAACCCATGTCTAGTCTGGAACAGTCTTTGGAAGACTTTAGGGTAGCGTCATACCAACAGATGATGGATTTGAATGCGTCCATGGCCGCCCTCATACAACCTAGTGACCCGGTAGCTAGTTTACAACTAGCTCCAAATTTTCCAATGTATGAAGAGGCGGTAGGACAGGTTGAGAATTTGAGTGGAGAGAGTGAGATGTACTCCCTTCCGAATCAAACCTACCCGTTTCAACTTGAATCCCATAGCTTCGGTTTTGAATGTCTATCTAGTGTTCCAAACGATTCATTGATTAAAAATAGAACAAATAATGAGCTGTGTGACTTTGTAGTGTTTGATTTGCCCGATTGTGAAGGGTCCTTTTCGAGTGAAACCACACCCAATCCTTTTGACCTTTACACCTTCACTCTAGAACCTGAATTGATTAATATCCATGCTTTTGTTGAGGTATATGAGAATATTGATTTTCACTTGATTGAGGATATTGACGCCGGGAATATTTTGGATGATGAACCTGTAGATTTGGCAGAGTTTTTCTCTCCAATTCTTCATCCCGAGTCATTAACTGTTTTTCCCGAACCCCACATGCGTCTTGATTTTGATGAAATTTGCATGGATAAGCTGAATTTTGAGGAAACTTTTGAGGATATTTTTTAGGATGAACCAGTTTTAATTGATGAGTCGGATTTTCCAATTCATCCCGTTCCTTTCATTGACTGTGTACACCCTCCTGAACCTTTAACCGATAACCTTTCTCAATCACCTACCTCCATCCTTTCCATCGTTCCGACATTGCAAGAAACCGTCTCACTTTCATTTCATATGTCTTGTTTACCAAGTTCGGCGTACCCATGGTTTCTCACGAATCTTGAGGGATTTGACCCCATTTCTCGCCATATTGATAGATAAGTACAATCCATCTTTTCACATCGATCATTACAGATTGTACTAATTTATTCAATCCATTTCCACACTCAAGTTCGTATTCCACTTCTTTCACCCTTCCGCCATTCTTCCTCTCATATACCGAGACCGTATCCCGTTTCTATCTTCATACGGTCTCGCGTATTCTCCCTCTCTTTTCTCTACGCCTTCTTCCACCAACCTATACATTATAGCAATAAAATCTTTGAATGGTTGGTGCTCACTTTTGGCCTGTGTAAGGCCTTGTATAGTTTAAAACTGTTTTCTTTCCCCCTAATCCTGAACTTCAACGCTTAACAGTGGAAACACTGTTTTACTTAAGTTTGGGGGGGAATCTTTTTGTATATATATATTTTTTTCCTTTTTTGTTATGTATATAATTTGTTTTTAGGGAGCGCCGACAATTTTGACCCTCTTGGTATAGCCTGACAGTGAGGGCACTGTCAAGTTTAAGTTTGGGGGTGTGCTCGGTAAGCTTTCTTCCTTCGCATTCATTTGTATATTTTGCATTTGCATACCTTATTAAAAACCCACAAAAATCGAAAATTTTCCAAAAAAATATGAAAACTTTGTCGTCAAGTTAGCTAATAGGGTAACTAAGATTTTTATTCTGAAAGTTTAGTTGATATGTTAGAATTGAAAATCCTAAAAATGACCAAATTCTAGGCTTAGGAATTGAAAATCCTAAAAATAACCCTCATTCTGTCTAACTCTGGTAAGTATACGTCCTTACAGTTTTTTTTGAGAAATAGGTAATCTTGAGTTCAGTTCTTGAGTTAAGTCAAGATGAAGGGAAAGTATTGAAGTTTTACTGAAGAATAAGTCTGAAAAATAGTTTCTTTTCTTGAGTTCAAATTTAGAAAGTATATACCCTACAAACTGCACTTACATGCACCTTGAAACTTGGGATAGTAGAGGATACCTAGAAATACTCTTGCCTGAAAACCTAGTATGAAAGAAAAAACGGTAATTAAAGCTAAACACCAAAAGAGCATCATTGAAAAATATATCCGGTCTTGAAAAAGAAAAAGAAAAGAAAAGAAAAGAAAAATAAATAAATAAAGTCAAGACCCGGAAACTGCTATTTACGCTTTAAGCTCACACATTCAGTAATCGGCTGTTAGTGCCTCAAGAAACATTAATAGTCGCATGAAAGGTATGCGAGTAAATCCGTCCATCCTTAATGAAAAGAAGTAGTATTAGGTATTAGGGCAAGGGTATTATATCTTGAATTGAATTCTTGAGTGTAGGGGTTAAAATATACACACACGTAGGGGTATACAATCGATGTTTGGATAAAAGATAGAAATGAAGAATAAGACTTATGTTTTCTGTAAAGTTGATAAAAATCCCTGATTTGAGACCACACTTGAAGAAGGAAAACTCAAGAGATACCAACATCTTTCTAAACTTTTTTGGAACGTATAAGACCTGAGGTTAAATAGAAAGGAGGTGTGGAGCATTAGGGTTGGATATTTCTAACTTAGGATGATAGAGTTTCTAACATAGATACTAAACTGTAGGAGTAAAATCAATGATAATTTATGAAACTGGCTTGACGGGATTTTGTGGGTGTAATCCGCTGAAAACCCTCAGGAGGCAACACTCCTCCTACTAGGGACACCTAGAGGTTTAACGGATTGTTGCACGAGCTCAGTGCAATCACGTTCCCTGCGAAAGTGCGGTTAGGATTCTTTTTTGTGAATAATTGGTTTTGCTCGAGACGAGCAAAAGTTAAGTTTGGGGGTATTTGTTCACACCAAAATATTGCTTTTACTACCGCCCATTCTTATGCTCGTTTGCTTATCGGTAGGTACTCTTGAGCCGTGTTTGCTAGTTAATTGCAGGATACAGGTTCTCAGCTTTAAATAGTGAAATTCATGGAAAAGCACGACAAATTCCGGATTACTGCCAACCACAGATAAAACACGGGTCTCCGCTCTCTATCCGTGTTGCCGCACACCAGTTTAAGGGACAAAATGGCAAATCGATTGTCATTTTCATGCACAAAGCTCAATGTCAACACAAGATCCAACATATCTATGCGGAGCTCAAGGAAATCATAGCAAAAGATCCACATCACATCACCTTTCGATCTACTGAAATTCTGGAAGAAATGTGAAGAGATTCTAAGAAAAGTACTATACCAAACTGAAGATAACAGCAAACAAGGGAATCCGTCCAAACCTAAGGGCCCAACTCCCCAAAAGGGCCGCGGAACCGCGGCATAAGCATGCTTAGGCCGCGGAACCGCGGCCGTACGGCCTTGGCAGAAGTTCATCTTTTGGGGGCAGATTGGTAATTTCATATATAGACAGATTGTTGTCCTAGGTTCTCTGTTTCTGCCTATAAATAGCCCAGAACTTGCCAAGCCATGGATGTTCTTTTTCATACCCACTTTTTGTTAGTTTTTAGTTTACTTCTTCTTCTTCTTCTTCATTCTTTCCTCCATGAAATTGTTGTGAGAGCTTTTGAGTGGATGTTAAATGAAGATGAGGCTTATTTTGTATCATTCTTTTTGCTTAGCTTCCCCCTTGAGATCTCTACCTTAACTTGATCTTGCAACCTCTTAAGTGAGCTTACAAGTTTAAGCTTTGGTCATTGATCTCAAGGGGTTGTATCATTTTGGAATCAATAATGTTCTCTCTTTTGTGCTTCATTCTCCATGAGTTCTTTGCCTTTTCTTGATCTTGCAACCTCTTAATTGAGCTTGCAAGTTTAAGATTTGGTTATTGAACCCATGTCTTGTTTTGGGTTCTATGGTTCCTAGTTTCATTTCTTGCTCATTTACATTCATGCACATAAATTCCATGCACTTTTAATTACTTGCTTGTAATCTTTTCTTTTCTTTGTTTATCTTTTCTTTTTCTCTTTTTGGTTCGTTTTGTGAATGGTTGTAATTGTTGTTGTTAAGAATAAATACAATATTGTAAGTTAATGTTTCTTTGCTCATTTCCTTTTCCCGTTATTTTCCTTTGAACTCCGCCCAAACGTTACGCAAGAGCTCCGTTAGGCACCCTACCCTACCAAGGTAACGGTGATTCCTAACCGCGACCGGTTTCGTTCGATTTGGCCGGAGGTGAAAGCAAGAGACAAGAACGGAAGGACAAGGGTCAATAAGCCGAATTCCACGAATACCGTGCTTAAATCCCTTAATCCACGTTGTTGCCGATTGCTCTAGCTTCAATTGGTCAAGACTCGGCTCAAAGGTTTTGAGTGCGGATTTCCTTAGCTTACACTTTCGTATCTTTTTCTTAACAACTTTATACTTGCATATTGTAGGGTTCCTAGGCACCCTAATGAGGTCTCACAAGGCATCGATCATGCCAATTTCAAAAAATCTAGGTGCCGAGAAACCCTAGAAAGGATCGTCGGCTAGAAATCTAGGCGAAAAGATAACTAGTTAACAAATTAACTATGAGTTAACGGAAATACAACCTTTGTAGATCTGGTGCTCCACCTCCATAGCTCCGCAACGAAGTCCCCTCGCTGTCCAAATGAATTCCTGGGCTCTAGTGTCGGCTTCGTCGGAGAAATGGCGAGCTAGGTCGTCGATGTCCATGCCGAAGATGATCTACGTCGAAGCATCGCAAGATCAAGCTCTCACTTCACCAAGTCATGAAACTTGTGAAGAAAACACACTCTACTACTTGGCAAGAGGTAGAGGATGAAGAAATAGGAAGTGGGTTCTCTTTAGATTTGGATTTCTCACTCTAATTCATCACTTGCCATTGATGGAGGCAAGCTTTCTTCACTTGAAGAAATGAAGAAGAAGAAGAATAGTGTTATGATAAGAATAATTCAAATAAAAAGTAAATGAATACTTATCATAACCTAACCCAAGTTAAGTGTAGAGAATAGACCATGGTTTGTTTAAATGGTTAGGGTTAAGAATGAAGACAAGAAGGGTGACTAAGTCAAAGCTTCATGAATCTTCATCAAACAAACAAATAAAGCCACCATTCTTTCTTTATCTTTTCCAAAACAAATAAATAAATAAATAAACAAATGAATAAGATAATCAAAACCCTAATCATTAAGTAAACCATGGTTTAATCTTTATACTTAACCAAGTTAACATGTATCATCAAACATGATACAATCATGTGCACAAAAGTATATCACATATACAACTTGCACAATTCAAGTGAGAAAATCCATTTAAAGTGAACCAATACTAGTTAATGCAAAGTAATATATCAAATATATAATTATATATTAAATCATTAAATCAACACTTGATTTAATGATCCGGTCATATCGCATATAACCGACTAATATCAACAGTAACAACTTACCGAATCAACACTTGATCCGATAACCCGGCTATATCTCATATAACCGATCAATGTCACATATCGCGAGAATGGAATACAGTATCACATACTGGTATTATTCTCGGTCCTGCACATATCTCATATGCGCTCCTATTTCGTTTCGCTTGAGCCAGGAAACCTCTGTGTAGGACTCTAAAGACTCGTCAATAGGCCGGCAGCAGATGATGATCATATCAAACACCCACAAGCCGCAAGCGGTCTGCTAAACGTAACGGCCACCCGGGTATTAAGCGATCATAAGATCGACGAGCAAGCCCGCTCACACTCCAGTGAATCTAACCAGTAACACTACCGTACAGTCCGGTCTAATCGTCTGATATGTCGCATATCTTACCTAGGGGTGGTAAACGTCAGAACCCAATAGCTCGATAAGTCGTGTCGATATGAGGTCTATAACAATTCGAGAAACTACTGGTAACACTTACCAGTAAATCTCAGCAACCCTGGCCAGGGATTTCTTGTTATAGCCAATCGAACACAGCGCAACATCAACTCCCCATACCGGGAGAGACGAATCCCCTCCTATCGCTCATTGCCTCCATGTGACTCGGGACTGTACCCAAAAACCACCGTTTTGCACGCCCTTTTGGACGTGGTAAGATGGAAATCAAAGCACAGTGGGAACCACACAAGACTCTATGACGATCTCGGGTCAACAGACTACTCTGTACCAGTGTCACCAGAGAACTGCCATCTGACGTGAGGTATAATACCATCTGGGAGTTCTCGGTGAGTCCGTCCAGTGTACCCAGTCTCTACTGAGCACCCGCATATCATCTCCGATGTCAAACACCAATGGATATGGGATCATCCATCGCCCATCTGTATGGGTCGAGAAGGTACACGCTAGTCTACTCTGGTATGTCGATGCCCCGTCTCGATACACCCATGACTAGGGACTTTGAAGGATGTACTTATGGACTACCTTGTCCCCACTAGTATGATCCGCATCATAGTCCAGGTAGTCAAGTACACATCCTAAGGGCTTTACCAACATGTAACAGAGAGACAATCAATGTACACGTTAAGGTAAAGAGTAACCAGATAGCATACTATCATGTCGAGCAAGAAATTCCTTCCTATATATGTCCCAGCATCCACTGCAATATACATCCAATGTACAGTAATGGCCTCTAGGGCATACATATAACTAACAATCTCCCACTTGCACTAGGGCCATCTGTAGCAGTGGTTGTAGTATCTCATACTCAACCATCCCATAAAAGTCTCTCTCTGGGAATAGGCCTTCGTGAGTGGATCCGCCGTTTGTTCTCTGAGTCTACTCTCCAAACCTCGATCACCCTGGAGATCAACCATCTCCATGATCAGGTGATACTGCCTTAGAATATGTCTGGATCATTGATGGGACAGGGGTTCCCTGGCCAAAGCCACACTTCTATTGTCACACAATGGTAGGAACCTAGTTCATCTCATGAACCTATATACACCCAAACAGCCTCTTTGGTAGCATCTTAAGTAGCGATGTATCCTGCCTTTATCGTCTAGTATGTAACGGTATCTACCTTGGAACTCTTCCAACATATCGTCCCTTTACTGAGGGTAAAGACAATGCCTGTGACTGACATTCAGTCGTCTTTATCACCCTGGAACCCTTCCAGTGATTCTCCCCAGGATCGATTGATACCATCTCACTACAACTAGTGAGTATACTAACATCCATTTAGATCTATCTCATAGATCCAAAACCCAGGATTTAGTAGGTATCACTTTGATCCTACGTGGAGAATCTTTGTGATAAGCGGAGAATGATCGAGCGTAGCATAGGAAACTCCTTCCCTATCATGAGTATGTCATCCACGTACTCTACGAGGATCACCACCATACTCCCTACTACCTTTTTATATATACATGGTTCATCTACCATTTTGATGATGTCAACTTCCTTGACTAATCCATCAAAACAGATGTTCCAACTCCGCGATGCCTGCTTTATCCTATAAAGCATCTTGCACACGTTTCCGCTGCTCCCACTGTCTACGAGGCCCTCTGGCTGTGTACTTATAGACGCACTCTTCTAAATCAGTATTTAGAAAAGCAGTCATGACACCCAACCGCTAGATATCGTAGTTATGGTATGTAGCCGTGGCAAGTAGGATCTGGATGGACTTAAGCATAGATCCTTAGAAAAGGTTTCAACATAATCCATACCTGGTCAATGATGCAAACCTTTAACAAGTCTAGCTTTGAAAGTCTCAACTTTTCTATGTACACCAAGTAATCTTCTCAAGATATACTTGCTCTTGATGGGGATTTAACCCTTCAGATATAGCAACTAAAGTCCATACTTTGTTGGTGTATAAGGATTTCATCTCAGATCGATAAGCATCCAGCCATCCTAACAGAGTCCTACTCCTGATGGCCAGCTCGAAACTAGTTGGGTCATCATCTCATGATGCAATCCTCGCTCCCACTGTCATAGAGAAACCGAAGTATCTCTCAGGTGGGTGAGGAACCCTACTAGATCGGCGGAGAGGCTGAGGTTCGTTGGAATCTACTGAATCTTTTGGTTCTATCAAATCATGTGCTGTAGTTTGTATAGCTGGAACATTTCCAGTTCTACATTACAGACCTTGCCTCGAGCTTGTCCGGATTTTGCTTTTAGACATAGGCCGGTCAACCCCAAATCTTAACTAACTTAAGATATAGGCTCTTCCCTTTTCATATCATATATGAAGTGGTAGGCAACTGATTTGATTCGAACTCTATTCAATAGGTATGCAGCTTCATAAGTGCTTAACACCCAATAGGAAAAAGGTAACTCGGTAGTACTCATCATAGAGCACACCTTATCATATAGGGTGTGATTGCTCCGCCCCGATATACCATCGTGCTATGGTGTATTCGGAGGAGTAATGCCGAGAGAGAATCTCATTCTCCTTTAGAATAGTCCAGGAATTCCGTGCTCAAGTATTCTCCTCCTTGATCACATCAAAGGACATAATACTTATACCCGTATTTTGGTTCTCTACTTCTCGCTTATATTCTGTGAATATCTCAAAAGGTTCGGACTCATGTTTCAACAGGAACATATGACTGAATCTTGAGAGATTATCAGAGAACATAATGAAGTATAAAGAATCAGTCCTGGCATGTGTAGACAGGAGACCTTACATACATCATCATGTATCAGTCCCAAGAGTTCATTAACTCTTTCTCTGTTTCCAATAAACAGAGCTATGGTCGTCTTATCTTTGTGACATGACTGGCGAGTTCCACAAGATGTAAATTCAAACTAATTTAAATATGCATCTTTATGTAACTCAAGCTAGTCTGGTCACATTGATCTGACCTAGTCTACAATACCTCAAGAAGAATTCGTTTATTTCTGAACTCTTCCTCTTGTGTGTGTTCTATATACTAAGAACTGTAGTTTGATTTAGAACATCAATGTTTTTAGATAACGTGCCTGAACCAATCAACTTTTGATATAGGAAATGTTCAAAACATTATCCAACAATACAAAATTATATCATTTCTTTACTAATAAAGAGACTGATATGATTTTGTATATCAGGTTCGGTATCTAATAGCATTTGTTCAGAATCAATGTATTCAGGTAATACAGGGTGACAGTGACCAATAGACCTGGCTGCAACACTTGCCCCGTTTTCTGTCTCATGAAACTTATCACCCGTTCTCAGTTTTTCTACCCTTTTGTAGCCCTATGCAACAGATTACATATCTGGGATCCTGATCCGGTATCATATACCAAGGATGCGGAGGATACTGAGAAACAGTTCTTTGTAATGAACACACCCGAAGATGATGCATTAGTATGCACTCTCTTCGTTTGGGCGGCACGGGAAATCTGGTATTCCCCAATTTCCTGCTCTGTCTTATAGCTATTATAAGTTGGAGCGGGACCAACGTTCCCCAGCTCAGTATAACAAGCGGGTTCGGTCAATAATCCGTATTATTATCTTGATTAAGGCGTGATATGGTCGCTACCAGGAGAGAGAGAGAAGAAAACACTCAGCGTGCGCTCTTGCAAGAATAGATTGGTTATTATTTTATCTAATCAGGATGGCTCCCACTGCTTTTTATCAAATCTTTCTTCAAACCCTAAAAGGAAAGACTAGCCGGGATTAATTACACACTACAAGTTCGCCAATCTTTCAGCCAGGCCAGTGTCGGTACTTTGAGGGAGGTCCCCCGTGCTTTCGCACGAACCTAATTAATGTAAACCTCGTTTTCCCAGAGGCGTAACCCCGTTGACACCTTTCTAGACACCTACTTGATCGGCTAATTGTAATGTATAAAACTCTCCCAGGAGTAACTCTTACTCGCAGCGGGTATCGGGATCCAACTATCTCATAGAAGGTATGCAATCTCATTGCAAATTTCAACACTTGAAATTCCCGATAATATTTTGCCCCGAACGATCTATGACCTTGACAAGGTCAACAAACCATAGACCGCAAGTCAAGTTCAACCCGTCATTTCTTGATTGAATCAAACCCACCCGCACGACCCTTGACAAGGTCAACAAGGCCGCACGACTGCCCTAACCCAATCTGCATCATATGCATAAGCAGATAAATACTGGTTAGCTACCGCACACTGCGCCTTGACAAGGTCAACAAACGCAGCACGAATACTAAACAGGACTTATCTGAAATGACGGAGGGCTACGACAGGTTTTTCTGAAAACCTATTGCGTAATGAACTTGATATCGTTGTAGAATCAAATGATTTTGAAATGGAGTGCTTTTGAGGCTTTTCTAGTTTTGCTAAAGGAGTCACTCCCGGTGAAGGGATCGTCGGTCCTTTCCTCGTCGAATGAGGTGCGGGATATATCATATATATCACTGTGCAAAGCAAAAACTCTTAAAAGCAATCAAAAGACAAACCGAGGGTTGTAGCATCTGCCAGTTTTTGCTAAAGGAGTCACTCCCGGTGAAGGGATCTCGGTCCTTTCCTTATCGAATAAGGTGCAGGATATATCATATATACCGCTGTGCAAATCAAGAACTGTAGCTACCTGTTTTATTTTCAAATTCGATTCTACAACATCTTAGGTTTCTTTTATTTCATTAATCTCATTAATGAAGTCCCATCATTTAAACACCTAAACATCACAGATAAATACGACGTACGCTTATGCCATCCGCATTCGCCTCGATGTCCCCTCGTGCACCGTTAGGTTAGGTAACTAACGGCAGAGCGGGGCAGGGCTAGCGCGGGTGTAAAACATAAGTAACGTCTATATAATATATCATATATACTATATACTGTATCTATTACAGAACATCACATGATCACATCACAGATATCGCAGCAGAAGAAACATATGAAATATTGGATATACTAGGACGTCCGTGTTTTCAATACGAGCCAGTATAAAACACGGATTCCACGGTCGCGATGAATAGCCAAACCCACACCCCAAGACCCCTACGAGAGAGGCAAGCAACCCTACCAATTCTGGAGTTAGGTGACCCGGACTCGACTCCTCGAGTTGGTCTCCCACTGGACTCCAGAACTCGGTTACTTGTGCCCTCCTCCTTGGGTCTATCCTAGTGCGGAAAAGTAAATTATATACAAACGGTGACATCTTCCGCAACCTGGAAGTGCCCCAATAAAAGAATATTACATACAAGTTTTTACATGAATGAAAATGAAAAACACTCATCTCACATAAAAAACCCCGGCTATTCAAACACGACGATCCAATATAACATATCCAGCAACACATAACATCACATGTCATCAACGTAAGTAAATATGCGCATCCCAATTGTCGTTGACATATAGCAACGAAACCGGCGATATCACATATTACACTTACGGTCACAGAAAAGAAAGTGTAAAACTACAACAGTTAGAATCCGCAACCACCTCAGACATCGCATGCCTGACCAAATGAATTACTTAGACATCGCATGCCTAACAATTATAAACCCCGCATTTTAGTCCCATTATCGAAAACACTTTTCAATACCAAGTCGGGTAATTCAACAAGATTCCCGACATCCTGATCGAATGCTCGTCGCAAACTTCAATAGGCGGCCGCACCCCAGATACCGTCGACGAAGTGCACCAAGACGGAACACCGCCACCGCGAGCACCCGAATGGATGCTTTCGGCGACGGGGTTCTCCTACAGTCACTTGGTCGGGGCTATGGGATGTAGCTGTCTATTAAGTTTGTCCGGCGAGTATCCGCGTACGCTACGTGATTGCGACGGACTTTTGATCACATCAAAATTCCGTGGCAACCGATCAAGTGAGACTAAACTGCTATGTTTATAACATTCATTCAGTTATCACATAACTACTTGTGAATTCCAATTATTGTATCCCATTCCGGATAAATAGAAAATGCTAAACTTTTCGATCGAACAATCGAACACCCAAGTTTTCCCGATACAGCTCAACACATGAAACAAGTCTAAAAACATTCAGTTCGTGCCTCAGTACCAACGGTCCAGCCGTAGAAGGGTCAAGCCAACGCCTCACATGTGGCACGCCGTACTGCCCCAAACCCGAAGGTTCAAAGGGCAGTTCAAGACGGTCACATAATCGAGTTAAGGTTTGTTGTCTTCTAGAGGGTCCATCGAGTTACTTGCACTACTTAGAACGTCGTTAAACTTCGGAAAAATCCAACACTTGGAAATTTCCCGACAGGGGAAAAATTGGGTATTTATATCCGGTCGAACTTTTTAACATATTCTAAAATTTATCCGGAAAACCGCACAGACAAAATTTGATAATCCGATCGAACATTCGAATCCCCAAAACAACCCAGAAAAATTCAACTCTTGAATAATATTTAAAAATACCAAGGAAAACCAGCAATATGAATTAGGAGTTACTGTGTAACATTGACTGAAGAATGAGTCCGTACGGCCGCGGATCCGCCGCACGAGCCATGCTCGTGCCGTGGAACCGCGGCAGTTTGATAGAATTACGCACTCGTATTTCACAGTTACTCTTAAAATAACCTGCTGATATTTCTGCATATTTTTAATACTGAAAAATCCCTGTTTTTGAAAATTGGACAGAGAGCATGGGTGTGTTAGGATTTCGGGTTCGTTCGGAGTTCAAAATCCGTCTAGACTTCGCCTAAGGCTCTAGCTAGGCTCTGATACCACTGTAGGGTTCCTAGGCACCCTAATGAGGTCTCACAAGGCATCGATCAAGACAATTTCAAAAAATCTAGGTGCCGAGAAACCCTAGAACGGATCGTCGGCTAGAAATCTAGGCGAAAAGATAACTAGTTAACAAATTAACTATGAGTTAACGGAAATACAACCTTTGTAGATCCGGTGCTCCACCTCCATAGCTCCGCAACGAAGTCCCCTCGCTGTCCAAATGAATTCCCGGGCTCTAGCGTCGGCTTCGTCGGAGAAATGGCGAGCTAGGTCGTCGATGTCCATGCCGAAGATGATCTACGTCGAAGCATCGCAAGATCAAGCTCTCACTTCACCAAGTCATGAAACTTGTGAAGAAAACACACTCTACTACTTGGCAAGAGGTAGAGGATGAAGAAATAGGAAGTGGGTTCTCTTTAGATTTGGATTTCTCACTCTAATTCATCACTTGCCATTGATGGAGGCAAGCTTTCTTCACTTGAAGAAATGAAGAAGAAGAAGAATAGTGTTATGATAAGAATAATTCAAATAAAAAGTAAATGAATACTTATCATAACCTAACCCAAGTTAAGTGTAGAGAATAGACCATGGTTTGTTTAAATGGTTAGGGTTAAGAATGAAGACAAGAAGGGTGACTAAGTCAAAGCTTCATGAATCTTCATCAAACAAACAAATAAAGCCACCATTCTTTCTTTATCTTTTCCAAAACAAATAAATAAATAAATAAACAAATGAATAAGATAATCAAAACCCTAATCATTAAGTAAACCATGGTTTAATCTTTATACTTAACCAAGTTAACATGTATCATCAAACATGATACAATCATGTGCACAAAAGTATATCACATATACAACTTGCACAATTCAAGTGAGAAAATCCATTTAAAGTGAACCAATACTAGTTAATGCAAAGTAATATATCAAATATATAATTATACATTATATCATTAAATCAACACTTGATTTAATGATCCGGTCATATCGCATATAACCGACTAATATCAACAGTAACAACTTACCGAATCAACACTTGATCCGATAACCCGGCTATATCTCATATAACCGATCAATGTCATATATCGCGAGAATTGAATACAGTATCACATACTGGTATTATTCTCGGTCCTGCACATATCTCATATGCGCTTCTATTTCGTTTCGCTTGAGCCAGGAAACCTCTGTGTAGGACTCTAAAGACTCGTCAATACGCCGGCAGCAGATGATGATCATATCAAACACCCACAAGCCGCAAGCGGTCTGCTAAATGTAACGGCCACCCGGGTATTGAGCGATCAGAAGATCGACGAGCAAGCCCGCTCACACTCCAGTGAATCCAACCAGTAACACTACCGTACAGTCCGGTCTGATCGTCTGATATGTCGCATATCTTGCCTAGGGGTGGTAAACGTCAGACCCCAATAGTTCGATAAGTCGTGTCGATATGAGGTCTATAACAATTCGAGAAACTACTGGTAACACTTACCAGTAAATCTCAGCAACCCTGGCCAGGGATTTCCTGTTATAGCCAATCGAACACAGCGCAACATCAACTCCCTATACCGGGAGAGACGAATCCCCTCCTATCGCTCATTGCCTCCATGTGACTCGGGACTGTACCCAAAAACCACCGTTTTGCACGCCCTCTTGGACGTGGTAAGATAGAAATCAAAGCACAGTGGGAACCACACAAGACTCTATGACGATCTCGGGTCAACAGACTACTCTGTACCAGTGTCACCAGAGAACCGCCATCTGACGTGAGGTATAATACTATCTGGGAGTTCTCGGCGAGTCCGTCCAGTATACCCAGTCTCTACTGAGCACCCGCATATCATCTCCGATGTCAAACACCAATGGATATGGGATCATCCATCGCCCATCTGTATGGGTCGAGAAGGTACACGCTAGTCTACTCTGGTATGTCGATGCCCCGTCTCGATACACCCACGACTAGGGACTTTGAAGGATGTACTTATGGACTACCTTGTCCCCACTAGTATGATCCGCATCATAGTCCAGGTAGTCAAGTACACATCCTAAGGGCTTTACCAACATGTAACAGAGAGACGGTCAATGTACACGTTAAGGTAAAGAGTAACCAGATAGCATACTATCATGTCGAGCAAGAAAGTCCTTCCTATATATGTCCCAGCATCCACTACAATATACATCCAATGTACAGTAATGGCCTCTAGGGCATACATATAACTAACACATATATCACTTAGGATAGAACTGAACAAACATATACACATTCTTTATTGACTCGTCTAAAACTCGAACGGACATACAACCATCTCCCTGTGGATTGACCCGTGCTCAACTGGCTAGCTGCGAAGCGACACCGTCCTGATCGCGGTTATAACTTTAGAACTTTGAATCCCGACATGCCAAAAGCGTTCGATCAGGAGACCAGGTCTCGACTCCTCGTGATGGCCTCCCACTGAACCCTAGAACCCGATCACTTATGCTCCCCTCCTTGGATCTATCCTAATGCGGAAAAGTAAATAATATACAATAATGGTGACATCATCCTCAACCCGGAAGTGCCCCAAATACAAGAATATTACATACAATTGATTTATACATGAATGAAAATAAAACTCTCATCTCACACAAAACCCCCGGCTATTCAATCGTGACAATCCTGCACATCATATCTCAGCAACACATAATATCTCATATCATCAACATAAGTAAGTATACGTATCCCGATTGTCGTTGATGTATAGCAGTGAAAAGGGCGATACACCACATACTACACTTACGGTCGCAGAAAACAAAGTGAAAAACTACAACATTTGGAATCCACAATCACTTTAGACATCGTAAATCCAAAATATCACATACTTCGCATTTCATACCTAACTTTATGAATTCCACATATTGTATCACATTCCAGATAAATAGACAATGCTAAACTTTTCGATCGAATAAACAAACACCCAAGATTTCCCAAATTGCACAACACTTGAGCCGAGTTCAAAAATTTCCCGAACATGTCACAACCCCTATGATCCAGCCGTAGAAGGGTCAAACAAACGCCTCACATGTGGCAACGCTAAACTACTACAAACCCTAGGGTTCATTAGCAGTTTTGATAGTCACATAATCGAGTTAAGGTTACGTTCTTCTAGAGGGTCCACAGATACGCTTGCATGATTTTCCGAAATTGTAGCGTTTTGAAAATCGTTTCGGTGAAATTTCGGAAAATCGGTAAAATAAGTGGGTTTTCTGTAAAAAGTCAAAATACAAATATCTTATTATAAAAATTAAATATACATATTCTAGCTATGTAATTGCTAGTATTTGGTGTTTATTGAGCCACTGGTGAAATTTCAAATTTTCTGAAAAAAAATTATTTTATTATTATTTTAAGCCGTCAATAATACATTTAATTAGGGAAAATTACAAATTGGAATGAGTTGAAAAAAATTTTGTGCATCATAACACATTAAACAAAATTTTATCATGTGGTTTTTAAAATGAAATAGTTTGCCAAAACGGTTTAGAAAATATCGAAGAAAAAGGCTTAAATAGTGAATTTAGTGTTAATGGATGTTTGGGGGTATAGTATTTATCATTTTCCATCACCCCACACCCATACCCACACTCACACACCCCCATTTTCCCTCCCCCTTGGCTGAATTCAGCAGCCCCCCCTCTTGTCCCCACTTGTTTTGCAAAAGAAAAGAAAAGAGAATGATAGAATTAAAGGTGGACTTTTTGACCACATTCTCTCTCCAATCACCTCACACTCTCTTCTCCTCCCCATTTGGCCGAGCCCACTTGATTTTCCTGCACCACAACAGCCCCTCTTCCTTCCTCTCTCATTTTGCATCAAAAAAAATTCAACAAAATGCCCAAAAACCAACACAAAATCAAAATCCACCTCCTACCCATTTTTCCTTGGCTACTTTAGCATGGATCTAGGGATTTAGATTTCAATTTGGGAGGCTAAGTGTGTTTGTGGGAGCTTCAAATTATTTGGGTATAAATTCTAAACTTTTTGCTTAATGTGTTGTTAATTGCTTAGGTTAGCTTAATTAATTGTTTAATTAGGTTTTTAATTAGTTCTAGGTGCATGATTTAAAATTCAAGAGAGGGGTTTGATTTCAAATTGGTATTTTGTGTTGTGAGATTTAGTTTATGTGATATAATTGACATATTAATGTTATGCTAAATCCAATTTAAGTTGCTAGTTTGCATATTTGTTGATTTAAAAGTGATAATTATATAATTGGTAAACTAGTTTTTTTTAAATAATTATATTCTTGTGAGATAAAATTCAAATTTAGGTTTCATGTCATTATAAATATTATATTGAGTGGTTTAATGCTTTAGTTCATGAAAATCCAAGCTAGATTGTAGTTTGTTCATTTTTGCTATAAAATTGTTAAAATTTAGGTATTTTGTAATCTAGAATTTTAGGGTTTATGGAATTTAATGAGATTAATTTATGGGAATTGTTTTTATGACTTATTTAAGATATTTAATAAGTATATTGGCCGCTACATTCATTTAAACGTCGAGTTTTGTACTAAAACGGGTAATTTTTGCTTGCTAGATTTTCGGAAAAATGCCTTCTAGAGTGAATTTGGGGTTTTTGTGAATTTTAACCTATTCTATATTTAAATTAGTATTCGTGAATGTGCAAATGAGTGTACTTAGGTTTTTCTCGATGGTCGGGCGTTTGCACGCCGACGTCGAGGGTTTTTGGATTGGTTTGTGAGAGCAACCATATGTTTTGACCTATGTGGGATTCGTGAGTCGTTTTGGTCATGAGTCGGATTTTAATGCGATACGATACGTTATGATACGTAGGTACCCCATGTGGACTTCGAGACGACAAGCAAGCGCGTGGCGACGTCGGCACCGGCGAGCGAGGACCAGGTGAGTAGATTTATATCTACGGGGAGAAGTCGGGTGGTTGGCGTATAGCACCCCCGCAGTCCGTGGTGGTGTATACGGATGCGTATACACACCAGCAATTATTATATGTTATTTGGGATTAATAACGATGTTTAGGATGGATATTGGTGTGTTGGATTATTTTAGTGTTGCGAACCCTAGGGTAGTGTTGCACTACACATACACGCATACATACTTGCATACATTCCTATTTATATGTGCTCATGGGATTCTTTATAGTTATGTGATCATATGGGTATGGGACTATGTGTTCACATACGGATTTGGGGATGATACTTGGGATTGAGATGAGTCGATGAGATTTGTGTTGAGATTGTGATATCGATGATATTGCAGGATTCGTACTTGAGGTACGTCCTGGTGTTATAGCGGATCTTGGGACGACGATACGGTTGAATAGTGTTATAAATAAAGTGGTCGACATATGATCGTGATATGAGATATGATATGCTAGGATATTGATCCTAGGCTGTATTGGGCGATGTATACCCCTTGATGATGATATGTGCTGATGATATCGGTTTGTACGAGACTGTCGATCAGTAGTCAGATCATGACTATATTGATGATATTAGTATTGTATTAGACATAGGTCAGTACCTTAGACTATGATCTTTGATAAAGAGGATACCGGATGAATAGTGTGATGAATATGATTTTGACCCGTACCCAGATTTGGGGATGCCGTACGACGGATTTACGTACGAGCTATATTTTGATGATTGATCCGCACTCTTGACTTGGGATGTCAGATTATAGATATGGTATCGGATATGATATTATTGAGGCGGGATCGCCGACTAATATATATACAGGTATGTATATGTATCGACTCAGATGTTAGGCGGTTTCCTTACCTGTAGTCCAGCTTGTTAGCTTAGCCCTTTAGTTTAGTTTAGTTGTTAGATTAGATTCGATTCTTACCTATTTCAAAAACTAACGAATCATGGGTATTTTAAAAGACAGCCCAAGGGATCCTACGGATATTTCAAAAGACGTATCTTTTCATAAAAACACCGTAGCCCCTATTTTCAAAACCCCATGATTCGTGTTATTTCAAAAGGCAACATTTGTAGGACTTATATTAGATTAATGCAGGTTAGTTACAGTTGCGTCTAGAATTCAGCTCCCGCGTATTATTGTGGTTTGCTTCGCATCGCATACTTATGTTATAATTTCTTATTGCAATGTTTATATCATATTGTTAGGACACCAGCACCATTACTGATGATGCGTATGTACCACGTACACTTACTTGCCGGCTCACACACATCTTCATCGGTAATTGCCATGTCATGTACACCTTAGAAAATATTATTGCTTGACATAGCGTACTTGCCTTATATGTTAGTTTAGACATTGTAGTTATTACCTGCTACTTCATGCATACTGTTATTCATTGTTATGCCGCATTCATGGATTCTCATGCATATATTCACTATTTTACGTGTTATTGAGGTTTTGGATTCGGATTTCCATGAGATTTTCTGGATTTAGAGGAAAACCGCAAAAACATAAATAAACCTTTTCTCTCTTTTAAAATAAAAAGTGCGGTTTTTCCCATGATGTATGAGTCGTCCACCATGAGTTTGCTGATGGATTTCGAGACCCGATTCGAGGAGACGGATGAACCGTTTCGGGTACATGGTGGACCCGGTATGGTACCCCGGGGCAAGAAGTGCGTGATGATGACGATGTGAGCCTGGCAGGAGAGCACTACCTACCGGTGATTTTACCCGACGCGTCGGATATCCGGAGGATACCGTCGTGGTCTTGAGATGGATGGTAGGGGCCGGTCTGGACTGACGGCGCCTTAGATATTGTGATTAAGACATTGACATTTCGAGATATTGAGGTACAGAGACTGTGATACGGAGATATCGAGATATTGGGATTACGTTTTGTGCCGATGCTAGGCACTGTTTTATGCTGATTTCATTATGATACCTCATTTTAAAAATACAAAGGAAATCTCACTAAATTATGAAAACAGTTCTTCATTTACATGTATTCTGTTTTCATGCATTCATACCTCATTCATATGATATATTGCTACCTGAGGCACTGACACGGGCACATGAGATTACACTCGGGTTAGATATTTATCCTAGCCTTTTTATAGGTTGCATGTTATATATATTGAGGATATATTATGATCATTGACCTAGGTTGCGTTATTTATGCGATTTCTTTCCGTAGATGTTTTTCTATTCACGAGTTGGCAACTCACCCCCGTTGTGCCCCAGTTTCTTGCAGGTTTGCCGTACAGGTTTCTTTACGGCTTTGCGGGCATAGTTTCCTTCGGGTGATTTGCTAGTAGGTGGGTTTACTTGTATCGTACCCCCATTATATATCTTGTATATCATTATTCTGTTGTATCTAGAAGTTCCATCAACCAAACATGTATTTACTTTTAGATAGAGACCAGTGATGTTATTCCTTCGACCTTAGAGTCGCGCGTTAATTTTCTGTGGTTTTCTTGTGGTTGGAGTTTCCTTTTGAGTTTTGATCCTCGCCGTTGGCGTTGTATATTATATTGCTTGTGTGGTTGTGACCGTCGATTGACGAAGAGCTAGCTCCCGCTTGGGGATGTCCTTTTTTTGATTTCGTATACTATTCATGTTGTATCCCGTTTGGGGGCCAATATTTACAAAGGAGACTCTGCCGAAATTTTCAGGAAATTTTGATGTTCTTAAAAACCGCATAATTCGGCTTATGCTATTAAAACTACTTGTTTTAAATTGGTTTTCCTTCACTCTACTACTTTTCTTGGTTTGGATTTCTGGGTTTTCGGTTTACTTAGATTACGTACGCCTCGAGACGTTTCGTAGTTTAAGTGCCGGTCATGTTCCGTACTTTCGGGACGTGACAAAGTTGGTATCAGAGCGTTAGGTTTTACCTTCGGAGCGTAGGATGACCCTTGGTTGATGGAATAGGTGACTAAAGTAGTGTGACGTACCGTAGGTATGTTCCGCAGCATATTTACGATACACTACTGCACTTAAGGAGCCTTAGGATGTACATTTCTTTGCTCAGTGTTATATTCATTCCGATCTAGCCTCATCAGTACCAGTTATGGTTTTGCTGCCATGATTATGGGCAGGGAGAGCTACGGCTAGAGTTGCGGTCAGTATGAGCTCGTCAAGAACGAGGACTGACCAGGGCATGATTCCGGCGACACACAATTGCAGAGATGTGTCTTTTTACTGTGTTTCCGCGCCATGAGCGTTTGGTGGATTGCCTTTATGAGGTTACTCGGATGTGCTGATCGACACTAGAGGATTGAGCCAATGATAGAGGCCAGCCAGATTTTGATGACCGTTGGTGTATTGCTTACTCATGATGATTGAGACACTGTTCAGCGTGCAGACGAGTGAGCCAGTTGTTGCTGCGAGTGACGAGATATCGCCCCATATATTGGAGCTATTGCGGGACGAGTAGTAAAAAGAGATGATAGAAGGTCGCTAGTCACCCGATGATGAACGACTAGGACAGGTGGTTCGTTCGCCTACCCCGATACGAGGTCATCAGATAGATTGATTCCAGCTAGAGATGACTTCATACGGAGACGTTGAGAGTCGACTGAGACGATCGAATGTCAGAAACCTATTATTCCAAGTTTAAAGTAGTCGGGAAGATATGCAGGCAATTCTATGGTCCCTCTAGAAGAATGAAACCCTAACTCGACTTAATGACCGTGTGAAAGCCTTTGAACCTTCGGGTTTGCGGCAGTTCTACGGCGCCATTAGTGAGGCTTGGGTTTGCCCTTCTACGGCTGGACCACCGATGCTGTGGTATGTACTCGATACTATTAAACTGTGCCCAAGATGTTGAGCTCTTGGGGGATTATGAGGTTTTGACGACTCGATCGGATGGCTCGACTTAATTTGGATGCTAGGTGGTGAGATGCATTTCTTGGGAGACTCCAGATACAAGGATAGTCGTTGGAGCTCATTCCATGCAGCCACGATGAGACGAGTCCGAAGCAGTCGACATTAGAGAAAGTGGAGTAAGGGGTTCGTACGAGATCTTGATGAGACGACGTTCCACTCCGCCGACATCAGAGATGCGATACGCATGCCGAGGCATTGTGCATAGATATACCTTCCAGAAGGAGTCGCGATGAGTATGCAGCCATTCCGGAACAAGAAACAGATATAGTAAAGGACGATAACTTCCGGACAGTTCGGCAGAGACGTGATTTGGGAGAGCCTCGACAGGACCTTTCTGGAATGAATTACGAGAAGACTAGGACCCAGGAGTGGTCATGTTACGCACGCCAGCAGACCAGAGTTCTTGATCATTGACGAGACATGCTATGAGTGACCACGACAGTTGGCCAGAGATTCTTGAGTATGTGCTTGAGCGGGACTATTCCGCCATACTAGATTTTAATGTTTTGGGTGAATTATTCGCATGATTTGGTTTTGATGATTGAGGATTTACGATTTTCGCACAGTCGTTGCACTTGATATCGTTTTCGTGCTTTGGTTTCATATGTTTGTGATTTTACGTTTTTAGACATTTGAGTTGATTTTGTGCGTATACACGCACACGATTTGGTTCCTGCACTCTGTATAGTTTATATATGCTTGCAGTGCAGTGATACGCCTTTTGTGCACTTAGATGCACTGGACTTCGATTTCGATTGTGATACTCGATATTTGTTTTGTGCACCTTGTGCACCTGATTTGATTTTACGCATGTTCGGCGCTTGATGCTGGATTTCATGATTTCGTGCACGATGGATGCACCCGATTTGTATTTTCGCGCATGTTGAGGGCATGTCTTGAGATGCGATTTTGGTGCACACCAGATGCACTAAATCGAGATTTTTCGTGCATGCCAGATGCACTAAATCGAGATTTTTCGTGCATGCCAGATGCACCTGATTTTGCTGTTAGGTACGTACGTTGCCTATGACCGATGTTGTGTGCACAACCGCTGCACCTTGATGTTGTTTTGTGCACCTGCTTGACACATGTATGGATTTTGATTTCCGTGCGCACCGGACGCACAGGGTTTTCATACGCACTTTTGGATTGATTCTATGGAGCAGTACGTTTTATGATATTTGCTATGTGTTTTCGTACTGGGCAGGACTAGTCAGAGGACAGTACCTGAATATATTTGGCATTCATTTCCTTCAGTTATTTACATATATAGATTTGATATTTACGTGTATAGTTTTGAGTTATATCATATTGATTTTGTATTGGATTTGACATTTGTGTCTTTACCATGACTCCGATGATTGCAGGATGCTTGACGGAGTTTTGATTTGAGTTATATGCTCATTGCTCAAGCCCATGCATTGCGCTATGATGCGTATTATGCACTTATGGTTTCGGAGCCCCGACGACTTGATGATTTTGCTTAGATGTTTTTGTATTTGGGGGGAGTTTGAATTTAAATTCGGGGACCAAATTTCTTTAAGGGGAGAACATTGTAGCGTTTTGAAAATCGTTTCGGTGAAATTTCGGAAAATCGGTAAAATAAGGGGGTTTTCTGTAAAAAGTCAAAATACAAATATCTAATTTTAAAAATTAAATATACATATTCTAGCTATGTAATTGCTAGTATTTGGTGTTTATTGAGCCACTGGTGAAATTTCAAATTTTCTGAAAAAAATTATTTTATTATAATTTTAAGCCGTCACTAATACATTTAATTAGGGAAAATTACAAATTGGAATGAGTTGAAACAAATTTTGTGCATCATAACACATTAAACAAAATTTTATCATGTGGTTTTTGAAATGAAATAGTTTGCCAAAACGGTTTAGAAAATATCGAAGAAAAAGCCTTAAATAGTGAATTTAGTGTTAATGGATGTCTGGGGGTATAGTATTTATCATTTTCCATCACCCCACACCCATACCCACACTCACACACCCCCATTTTCCCTCCCCCTTGGCTGAATTCAGCAGCCCCCCCTCTTGTCCCCACTTGTTTTGCAAAAGAAAAGAAAAGAAAAGAAAAGAGAATGATAGAATTAAAGGTGGACTTTTTGACCACATTCTCTCTCCAATCACCACACACTCTCTTCTCCTCCCCCATTTGGCCGAGCCCACTTGATTTTCCTGCCCCACAACAGCCCCTCTTCCTTCCTCTCTCATTTTACATCAAAAAAAATTCAACAAAATGCCCAAAAACCAACACAAAATCAAAATCCACCTCCTACCCATTTTTCCTTGGCTACTTTAGCATGGATCTAGGGATTTAGATTTCAATTTGGGAGGCTAAGTGTGTTTGTGGGAGCTTCAAATTATTTGGGTATAAATTCTAACCTTTTTGATTAATGTGTTGTTAATTGCTTAGGTTAGCTTAATTAATTATTTAATTAGGTTTTTAATTAGTTCTAGGTGCATGATTTAAAATTCAAGAGAGGGGTTTGATTTCAAATTGGTATTTTGTGTTGTGAGATTTAGTTTATGTGATATAATTGACATATTAATGTTATGCTAAATCCAATTTAAGTTGCTAGTTTGCATATTTGTTGATTTAAAAGTGATAATTATATAATTGGTAAACTAATTTTTTTTAAATAATTATATTCTTGTGAGATAAAATTCAAATTTAGGTTTCATGTCATTATAAATATTATATTGAGTGGTTTAATGCTTTAGTTCATGAAAATCCAAGCTAGTTTGTAGTTTGTTCATTTTTGCTATAAAATTGTTAAAATTTAGGTATTTTGTAAACTAGAATTTTAGGGTTTATGGAATTTAATGAGATTAAATTATGGGAATTGTTTTTATGACTTATTTAAGATATTTAATAAGTATATTTGCCGCTACATTCATTTAAACGTCGAGTTTTGTACTAAAACGGGTAATTTTTGCTTGCTAGATTTTCGGAAAAATGGCTTCTAGAGTGAATTTGGGGTTTTTGTGAATTTTAACCTATTCTATATTTAAATTAGTATTCGTGAATGTGCAAATGAGTGTACTTGGGTTTTTCTCGATGGTCGGGCGTTTGCACGCCGACGTCGAGGGTTTTTGGGTTGGTTTGTGAGAGCAACCATATGTTTTGACCTATGTGGGATTCGTGAGTCGTTTTGGTCATGAGTCGGATTTTAATGCGTTATGATATGTAGGTACCCCATGTGGACTTCGAGACGACAAGCAAGCGCGTGGCGACGTCGGCACCGGCGAGCGAGGACCAGGTGAGTAGATTTATATCTACGGGGAGAAGTCGGGTGGTTGGCGTATAGCACCCCCGCAGTCCGTGGTGGTGTATACGGATGCGTATACACACCAGCAATTATTATATGTTATTTGGGATTAATAACGATGTTTAGGATGGATATTGGTGTGTTGGATTATTTTAGTGTTGCGAACCCTAGGGTAGTGTTGCACTACACATACACGCATACATACTTGCATACATTCCTATTTATATGTGCTCATGGGATTCTTTATAGTTATGTGATCACATGGGTATGGGACTATGTGTTCACATACGGATTTGGGGATGATACTTGGGATTGAGATGAGTCGATGAGATTTGTGTTGAGATTGTGATATCGATGATATGGCAGGATTCGTACTTGAGGTACGTCCTGGTGTTATAGCGGATCTTGGGGCGACGATACGGGTGAATAGTATTATAAATAAAGTGGTCGACATGTGATCGTGATATGAGATATGATATGCTAGGATATTGATCCTAGGCTGTATTGGGCGATGTATACCCCTTGATGATGATATGTGCTGATGATATCGGTTTGTACGAAACTGTCGATCAGTAGTCAGATCATGACTATATTGATGATATTAGTATTGTATTAGACATAGGTCAGTACCTTAGACTATGATCTTTGATAAAGAGGATACCGGATGAATAGTGTGATGAATATGATTTTGACCCGTACCCAGATTTGGGGATGCCGTACGACGGATTTACGTACGAGCTATATTTTGATGATTGATCAGCACTCTTGACTTGGGATGTCAGATTATAGATATGGTATCGGATATGATATTATTGAGGCGGGATCGCCGACTAATATATATACAGGTATGAATATGTATCGACTCAGATGTTAGGCAGTTTCCTTACCTGTAGTCGAGCTTGTTAGCTTAGCCCTTATTTTAGTTTAGTTGTTAGATTAGATTCGATTCTTACCTATTTCAAAAACTAACGAATCATGGGTATTTTAAAAGACAGCCCAAGGGATCCTACGGATATTTCAAAAGACGTATCTTTTCATAAAAACACCGTAGCCCCTATTTTCAAAACCCCATGATTCGTGTTATTTCAAAAGTCACCATTTGTAGGACTTATATTAGATTAATGCAAGTTAGTTACAGTTGCGTCTAGTATTCAGCTCCCGCGTATTATTGTGGTTCGCTTCACATCGCATACTTATGTTATAATTTCTTATTGCAATATTGATATCATATTGTTAGGACACCAGCACCATTACCGATGATGCGTATGTACCACGTACACTTACTTGCCGGCTCACACACATCTTCATCGGTAATTGCCATGTCATGTACACCTTAGAAAATATTATTGCTTGACATAGCGTACTTGCCTTATATGTTAGTTTAGACATTGTAGTTATTACCTGCTACTTCATGCATACTGTTATTCATTGTTATGCCGCATTCATGGATTCTCATGCATATATTCACTATTTTACGTGTTATTGAGGTTTTGGATTCGGATTTCCATGAGATTTTCTGGATTTGGAGGAAAACCGCAAAAACATAAATAAACCTTTTCTCTCTTTTAAAATAAAAAGTGCGGTTTTTCCCATGATGTATGAGTCGTCCACCATGAGTTTGCTGATGGATTTCGAGACCCGATTCGAGGAGACGGATGAACCGTTTCGGGTACATGGTGGACCCGGTATGGTACCCCGGGGAAAGAAGCGCGTGATGATGACGATGTGAGCCTGGCAGGGGAGCACTACCTACCGGTGATTTTACCCGACGCGTCGGATATCCGGAGGATACCGTCGTGGTCTTGAGATGGATGGTAGGGGCCGGTCTGGACTGACGGCGCCCTAGATATTGTGATTGAGACATTGAGATTTCGAGATATTGAGGTACAGAGACTGTGATACGGAGATATCGAGATATTGGGATTACGTTTTGTGCCGATGCTAGGCACTGTTTTATGCTGATTTCATTATGATACCTCATTTTAAAAATACAAAGGAAATCTCACTAAATTATGAAAACAGTTCTTCATTTACATGTATTCTGTTTTCATGCATTCATACCTCATTCATATGATATATTGCTACCTGAGGCACTGACACGGGCACATGAGATTACACTCGGGTTAGATATTTATCCTAGCCTTGTTATAGGTTGCATGTTATATATATTGAGGATATATTATGATCATTGAACTAGGTTGCGTTATTTATGCGATTTCTTTCCGTTGATGTTTTTCTATTCACGAGTTGGCAACTCACCCCCGTTGTGCCCCAGTTTCTTGCAGGTTTGCCGTACAGGTTTCTTTACGGCTTTGCGGGCATAGTTTCCTTCGGGTGATTTGCTAGTGGGTGGGTTTACTTGTATCGTACCCCCATTATATATCTTGTATATCATTATTCTGTTGTATCTAGAAGTTCCATCAACCAAACATGTATTTACTTTGAGATAGAGACCAGTGATGTTATTCCTTCGACCTTAGAGTCGCGCGTTATTTTTCTGTGGTTTTCTTATGGTTTGAGTTTCCTTTTGAGTTTTGATCCTCGCCGTTGGCGTTGTTTATTATATTTCTTGTGTGGTTGTGACCGTCGATTGATGAAGAGCTAGCTCCCGCTTGGGGATGCCCTTTTTTTGATTTCGTATACTATTCATGTTGTATCCCGTTTGGGGGCCAGTATTTACAAAGGAGACTCTGCCGAAATTTTCAGGAAATTTTGATGTTCTTAAAAACCGCATAATTCGGCTTATGCTATTAAAACTACTTGTTTTAAATTGGTTTTCCTTCACTCTACTACTTTTCTTGGTTTGGATTTCTGGGTTTTCGGTTTACTTAGATTACGTACGCCTTGAGATGTTTCGTAGTTTAAGTGCCGATCATGTTCCGTACTTTCGGGACGTGACAGAAAGTTTCAAACTCGTGGAAAAATCCAACACTTGAAAATCTTCCAATACGGGAAAAAGTGAGTTATTAATATTTGTTCGAAGATTTTAACACGTTCTAAATTACCTAAAAAACTAAACGATGTTAAACTTTCCGATCGAATTAACGAATACAAAAGATCTCCAGAAAACTCAACACTTGAGTAATATTAAAAATACCCAGAAGCATGTAGTAATACATACGGATAAACCCTAGAAATAACTATCCCTGACACCCAAGTACGGCCGTGGAACCGCCGCTGATATCATGGTATGGCCGCGGTTCCACGGCAACTTAAAGGCTACAGTGACTCGTATTTCACAGTAATCCATAAAATTACCTGCATGAATTTTTGAGTATTTCTAATGTGGAAAAAATCAATTTTTTAGAAAATTTCCAGAGAGGGGTCTAAATAGGTGTTTCGTGGTTCGATCGGACTTTTAACTTCGTCTATGCATTACCTAAAGCTCTAGCTTGGCTCTGATTCCATTTTTGGGTTTACCTAGCACCTCATCAAGGGTTTGGAAGCATCACATATGCCACAATCAAATTTTAAAGGTGCTAAATGAACATGACAAGAATCATAACTAGAAATTTAGGGTTTCATTCAACTAAAAATCACATGCAAATGAAAAACTATCACTAAGGGTAGAGATTACAACCTTTGTAGACCTCCCTTGGTGACTCCTTGGTACTATGAGAGTTTGGAACGGATCAATGGAAGCCTTCCTAGTTCACGAAGATCCACCCAAAGACTCTTTGCCCAAAGCTCCTTGCTTTACTTGATTTGTGAATAAAGTAATGCAAACACCTTACACAAATGGGCCAGATGTGTGTAGTATTATGATGTGGTTTGTATTCTATAATCAAAACCCTAACTTTTTATCAACGTCACTCAAGAGAAAAATCAAGAGAGGAAGAAGAAGATGATGGCTTAGCTTGAGCTCAATTGAATAATTGAGATGAGAATGAAATATCAATAATATATCCTTCTCACTTCAACTATGGTTAGTAATTATTTAGATATTTACTTATTGAGTTAATTATCAAAAGAGAATTAACTCATAGTTAAAACTTAGGTAAAGTTTAGTCAAGTGTAGATAATTGACCATGAGTGAATTATCTTTAGATTAACTCAAAATGATATATATATATATATATATATATATATATTTATTTATTTATTTATATATATATAATTACTACAAAATGAGTCTTGCATTGCCACCATATTTGTATCAACAACCATGATACAAAGTATGTATGTATGTGTCCATGCATATCATCATGTGCATACATACGCATACAAAATAGAAAATGGTTTAATTAAAGAATTAATCTAAAAATCATTTGTTAAATCAACACTTGATTTAGCAAACCGGTCATATCACATACGACCCGATGAATAGAAAATGCCCAATTAATATACGGTATCACATATCCGTATTTAATCGGATCCCCGCGCATATCTCATATGCATACCACATCTTTTCACCTGAGCCAAGAAACTTCATTGTGGGACTCTAAGACTCGTCAATACGCCGGCAGTAGGTTATGATCAAATCAAATACCTACAAGACGCAAGCGGTTAGCTAAAAGTAACGGCCATCCGGATATTGAACGATCAGAAGAAAACCAGCGAAGCTGTCAAAACTCTCATCGAGCCAACTGGCAACACTTACCGTACAGTCCGGTCTCCTCATCAGATATGTTGCATATCGAGTCTAGGAATGGAATCGTTGACCCTAATAACTCAATAAGTCATGTTGGTGTATGGATCATAACAGATCGAGAAACTACTGATAACGATTATCAGTAAATCTCAGCAGCCCTGGCCAGGGACTTCCTGTTATAGCCAATCGAGTATAGCACAACATCAACTCCCAATACTGGGAGAGACGAAATCCCTCCTATCTCTCATCGCCACCATGTGTCTCGAGACTGTACCCAAAGACCACCTGTTTGCACGAATCAGTAGAGCCGTGGTAGGGTGGAGATCAAAATACAGTAAGAGGACACATAAGACTCTATGACGATCTTGGGTCTACAGACTAACCTGTACCAGTGTTACCTGAAAACTGATATCCGACGATAGATATAATACCACATAGGAGTTCTCAACGAGTCCGTTCAGTGTGCCCAGTCTGCACTGAGCACCCGCATACAATCTTTGGTGTCACCTCACCAGATGGATATGGGATCATCCATCGCCCATCATATGGGACAAGAATAGTATACGCTAGTCTACTCTGGAATATCGATTCCCCATCTCGATACACCCACGACTAGGAACAGTTTAAGGATATGCTTATAAACTACACATGCCCCACTAGTATGATCCGCATCATAGTCACAGTAGTCAAGCAAATATCCTGAGGGCTTTATCAACATGTGAAAATGAATAAAAGCATGATCAAATCAACATGTCAAGATAAAGTAAACCAGATAGCATACTATCATGTTGAGCGAGAAAGTCATCTATATTCATATATACATGTCCAAGCATCCACTATACATATAATGGCCTCTAGGGCAAACATATATCTAACAAACTGTGCGCAAATGCTCGACATGCTCCTCCCGGGTCTTCGAGTAGACTAGTTTGTCGTCGATAAATACAATGACAAACGTGTCCAAGTACTTCGCAAACACCATGTTCATCAAATCCATAAATATCGCTCGAGCATTGGTAACACCGAACGGCATCTCAAGGAACTCATAATGTCCGTATCTGGTCCTAAAAGCCGTCTTGCATATGTCCTCGGCCGCTACTCTGATCTGATGATAGCCAGAATGGAGATCCAACTTCGAAAATACCTTGGCCCCACTTAACTGATCGAATAAGTCGTCAATGCGCGGAATTGGGTACTTGTTCTTTATTGTGACTTTGTTCAGCTCCCGGTAGTCTATATACATCCGCAGCGATCCATCCTTCTTCTTCACCAACAGAACTGGTGCACCCCACTGTGAAACGCTTGGCCGGATAAATCCCTTCTTCAGGAGTTCTTCAATTCTGCCAACTCAACCGGTGCCATTCTGTACGGGGCCTTGGAAACTGGTGCTGTACCTGGAGTCAAATCAATCGAGAATTCCAAGATGCGTGGAGGTGGTAGACCTGGTAAATTTTCAGGAAACACGTCCAGAAAGTCCCGAACAATATCTGGGGCTGGGCTCTCATCAATCTCCATAGCCGTCAACTCTTTTGGCTTGGCTCTATACTTGGCTGGCTCCAAAGATTCGCTCTCGCCTTCGAATAAACTCTGGGTGATTGGGAATGCGGAAGATCGCATTCCTTGCTCGGCAATCATTAACTGTATGGAAGGTACTCATCCAATCCATCCCGAGAATTATGTCATAGCTGCCTGTTCCGATCAAAAGGAAATTCGGATAGAATTCCCTGCCACACGCTACAACTGGACATGATCTACATTCTCGACTAGATACTATAACACCATTACCCGTATGTATTTCCCAACCCTTGGTTAGTGGTTCATGCGGTATGGCGTGTGTATCAACGAAATGCGCAGATATGAAACAGTGCGATACTCCAGAATCAAATAGCACTATAGCTGGCATGGAATGTACAGGTAGAATACCTGTGACAACTTTGCCTGAAGCCTCAGCCTGGTCGGCGATTAAGGTGAAAGCTCGTCCCTGACCGTGGCCTGTGTAGGGTTGCCTCTGCTTCTGTGATCTCTGCTGCTGCGGTCCAGACCCTCCTTGTAACTCTGTTCGCTCAGGGCAACTACTGACTCTGTGCTAACTAGATCCACAAATCAAACACTGTCCCTTAGCACGGCGACAGTCCTTCTGGGTGTGCCCATCTCTGTTGCAGTAGCCGCAAACTAAGTTCTTGCTTTGGGGGCGATGCTGGGGTACGAATGGACGCTTCATCTGTGTCGTTCCTGGCCTGTGAACTGGTATGACTCCTCGAGATAGTGTGTGGGTACGTGCTGGAACAACTAGGGGCTTCCTAAATTTGTTGATCAGCTTCTCCTGAATTCGTGCCGCGTTGCGTACCTGTGCAAAAGTCTGCAACTCGAGTGACACGATCAACTGCTGCAGCTCGAAATCAAGTCTCTGTAAGAAGCGCCTGGTCCTGGAGGCCTCTAAAGCGACCATATACGGTGCAAATCGGCTCAGACGGTTGAACTCTACCGCATATACATCCACGGGACGACCATTCTGCTTCAGTAAGATGAATCTTTCTTCCATCTCGGCCTTGGCAGTGGAAGGGAAATAGTGGTCCAAGAAGCACTCTTTGAATTTGCACCATTCGATGGGCCTTTCTACTCTGCTTTCTTCAACTGACCACCAAGTACATGCTTCGTCCTCCAACTGGATCCTTATCACATTCACTTTATCTTCATAGGGTACCCTTGCGGCCGTCAGTTGGTTCTCCATATTGACCAGCCATTGCTCGGCCTCGAGTGGTTCGGCTAGTCCCATAAATGCAGCTAGATGTAACCTCCGAAAATCCGACACGGTGCCAGCCCTGGCAGAAAAAGCTGGTGGAACAGTGCCCTCGGGGCGGTAATGAGGGCGGAGGGTCCCCCCACTGCGGTAATAGCCCTGAGTCCCTCAGTGAGTAGGTCCATCTTTCTCTCCTGAGCTTCTGCGAGAGTCGTCAGTGCACTAAGTATCCTCTCCGTGGGATCCTGAGAACTTGAGTCCGAGGAGTAGTCGTTCGGGGACGTCATATCGCTGGAAGATATTTAAAAGGATATGATTAGATACAAGAATGAAAGTCAGGAATAGTGAAGCAAAGATAATGTAATAAAGTGTAGTTAATGTTATCCCTTACTACTAAACACGGCTTTGATACCAAAAAAACCATGTCACACCCCGCTTCCCAAAATACGGAAAATGAGGGATGACTAGGCCAGCCATGCTCCTACGGTCAAGGAATAATCCCGCCGTTGTCACACTTCGGCTTCTAGCATTATATGGTAATCAGTAAACAAAGCACAGAAGTAAAGAAAATACATCACTAAATTATTACATCAACTTTCACTGTTCACAATTTACAATAAAATAAGGAAAAGAACTACTAACCAAGTTCGAATACAAGGTTTTTTTAGGGAAAGCAATAAAAGTGAAGGAGGTACTCCCGACTAAATCTCCGCAAGCTCGAAGGGCAAGTCTGACTCCTGTACTGGTTCTTCCTCGAGGTCTGAGCATGCATACTCAGGTCGTCAGAGCGACGTAATAGCAATATTATAATAGTGACAAGAAACAAGCAAAGAAGGTATTAACAGTGGAAGTAAAATGCAGGTAATCAATATGTCACTAACTGATGCAAAGTATGATCTGTGTCCCTATCAGTCTCTAAGTCTTGCGACAAGAACTCCTTCAAGGTCTCCAACTTTTCCAGAAGCCAGGCCAGTAAGGTACTTACCCTCTTTGAAAATAACCTATTATTAAAAGAGCTTAGATGTTCTTTTCCTTTCCCTACATCGTTAAAAGACATGGTTGTTAGTAAGACAAGAGAAGTACTGTAAGAAAGTTTTGTGGTGGTGCTAGGAGATTCGGTGGTTGTTTAACCTGAGGCAATGACCAGAGAGAGTAGAGTTTTTGCCGGCTGATAGTCTCGTACATACCCGAGACTACGGCCCGCTATCGCCCGGGACATAAACCTGTCAGCCGGAACGCTAGGCCTAACCTAATATATATAAGAGTCGATGTTCGAATGATCATCCTCTAAATCACTGTCCTCGCTAAATACAATGCTCTTTCCACTTCGATTTCCCCCTTTTCCCCAGGTTTACACTATTTATGAGTAGGGTCTAGTCGTGTACAAGTATGCACCAATAACACGGTTTTTATCACTGTTCACTGTATTGTTCACAGTCATGAATCATTCACTTTTTCATTGGCGTACTTGACACTCCTAAACCAATACCATTCACGCATGACAATGCATTGTACACTGAATAATAACGCGCACCATCACTATAAGTATGGCAATCGGATAAAATATGTGCATTTATGTCGTTAACAAGTTATGTGTAATACAAACTATTATGCACCTTATGAACTTATAAAAATTGTATTAAATCATACGTTAAAAATTAAATAAAATGATACAAAGGCAGTATCAGATAAACTCAGTCAGCAGTTCAACAAAATTTATTTCAGTGCATTCGGATTTTGGGTTTGCAAGTTACAGCCGTTTCATTTTAAGTGTTCGCTTCTGGAAATTCAGTTCCTGAACTGAATGTCCATTTCGCAACACAATTTTCACCTTGTGGGAATCAGAATTTAGTGACACTATAGTTAAACAAAATTTAGGTTTCTCAATAGGGTTTCCAACGCATTAGACGGATTCTCAATCGCACCTCTACGTCAGAAGTTATGTACTGTACAACAATGGGGTATCAGTTCTGTTTCTGTTTGGGACTGCTATATGTCCTGTTAATGTAAATTACAGTTTAAATGGTAAAAGACTGTGAAAAGAGGTGAAATCACTTTCATTAGTTATCTAACTATTTCATCTTCACTATGGCATAGGGTTCTGCAATATAACATGTTCAAGCAGTAGAAGGCAAGTATTACAAGATGGGAATCAACAGCCAGAGCTGCTCTGGACTGCAGTCCAGAACCGCTCTCCGAACCGGTTTCCGTCGTCTTTTCAGCATAAAAACAATTTAAAACTTTTATGGGGTTCCAGGTCGTCGAGTAGTATTCAATTTGATCCCTCGAATGCATCATTCCAATTTATAAACAATTAGTTATGATTTTTACAAGTTTCAGACGCGGGAAATTTTCAGTTTTAACGGGTGTAATTGGGGATGATCGTTCATGTCAGTAACGACGGTATTTTTCAGCCAAGTTTTAACACGATATTCATTACCACATGGGCCAGCTTATGTGATCAATTTCCGTCAGTTTAATGGAAGGTTTTCATTCGGGTTTTGCATCAAACACTTGCGTCATATAAAATTTTCACGAATTGTATACACGAAATTCATAGGATTTTGAATTGTAACAAAACAATTTAGCATGAAGTAAGTAGGGTACTTGCCTGGAGATGACGATGGCACGGTAGCGGTCTATGAACGATGGCAAGGGATCGACTCATGCGCGGCTAGGTACGACAAGGCGACGGTGACAGCTTGTGCTCGGTTACGCTCAACGGAGGCTGTGATCACTGGAGGCGGAATGGGGTCCTGTGAAGCTCCTGGGAGTGTGCAGTGGTCGGCGGTGGTCAGCAGAGGTAGCTCCGGCGATGGGTGCAGTGGTTGTGAGTTCGGGGCTCGAAGCTTGGTGGCCGAGGGGGGAGAGAGGAAGCAGTTGGTGGGGTTCGGGTTGGTAGGAGATGATGCTGATGATGCAGAAGGGTCAATGAGGTGGCCGGCGGCGCGATGGGAGCGAGGTGATCATCGGCGGTGAGAGGGTTGCAGACGATGCTTGGTGATAGGTTGGGTTTCGGGCTCGGTTGTGCAGGAGAGGTGGGGGAAGGTGAAGTGGTGAGGGGAGGAGAGGAGTGGAGCTTTTGTGGTGCTGGGAGTCGATGGTCGGCGATGGAGGTGGGTGGAGCTAGGTTCGACGAGGGGTTGCTGTCACGACCCGAAAGAGCACGTGACTGGCCCTTGAATCCTATGAAGTCTATAGGACTCCATCTGATCCAAGTAAGCCAAAAGCCCAGAAATCTAAAACCATTTAAGGAGTAAATAAAGAAACTGGTTTTTAATAAGTAAAGAAAGCATGTTTGAAATCAAAGTTTTCAAATAACTAAGCCGAAATGCATTTTAAAAATGTGTAGTCTTTTCTGAAAATTTCGGCAGAGTTTCCTTTGTAAAAACTGGCTCCAAACGGGGCACAACAATAATAATATATATGAAACGATAAAAGGCATCCCCAAGCGGGAGCTATCTCTTCGTCAATCGACGGTCACAACCACACAAGCAATAATAATATACAACGCCAAAGCGCGAGGATCAAAACCCAAAAAGAAACTCAAAACAGCCAGAAAACCGTAATACTACAAGCGCGACTCTAAGGTCGAAATAATACATCACTGTCTCTAAGTCTGAAACAATATACAAGTTTTGGTTGATGGAATTTCTATATACCATGAATAATACAGGAACAATGGCGGTTCTGTTACAAAAGAACCCACCTACACAAGCAAGTCACCTATATGGAAGCAGTTTGCCAGAAATACCGCTATGGAATCTGTACGGCAAAAACCTGCAAGGACTATGGCACAACGGGGGTGAGTTGCCAACTCGTGAATAGAAAATATCTACAAGCAGAGATCGAATGTATGACCCATCGTAGTTCAATACGATCAGATATATATATAAACCTCAATATGAACAAATCTGAAGCATGCTAAACTGGCAATGTAATCTCTATACAAGAGTGTAGTGCCAAGTACTCGTGCCAGTGTCTCAAGTAATAACATATCATAAATGTGAGGTATGATCAATGAAATCAATCTGCATGTACGTAGATCCCGTCCACTCGTCATCCAATGACAATAACAATCATGCATGTAAATATCATCAGCATATGCATGGAAATATAAGGATATAAACCACCTGTGTCCCTCGCGACACGCCAAAATCATGGAACCGTAGTGCCCAGCATCAACACTCGAAAACATCATGAAAACTGTGCCCAGCATCAGCACGTAAATCCTCATATATCGGGCTCCACCTACGGAATCGGCCCTCAGCCCCAGCAGTACGCCCATATCCATCTATCGACTCTGGTTGGTATCCTCCGGATACCCGCCAGGTCCAACCAATCACCGGTAGGTACACGACCACCTCCAGGCTCAATCGGCATAGTCCTTCGATCATCTTGCCGAGGGGAACCATACCGGGTCCACCATGTACCCGCAATCGGCTCGTCCACTCATCGAATAGGTTTCACATGTCGCTCTCAGCACCGAGAAAACACATGGTGGACGCACTAAAATATCATATCAAGGGTAACCGGGTTTTTAAAGCAATTATATATTCTCTTTTGAAATACCCACGGTTCCCAAAATCCAGAAATATCATGGAAACAGCTGTAAGTCCATGCTACCTCTCCCGGTACTTTCGGGCATGCGAAATTTGACGAAAAACAATTTTTCTAGAGGTGGTAATATGGACTCAAAACCGGATCTTTGTTAAACATCTAACTAGGAGTTGTTAACTACTCGGTTATGGGGTTATACCTTTGTTTCTTGAACTCCTTCGTCTTCAAGCCTCGATGGTTGTCCGGATCGGCTTCACCTCGTCTTCTCCTTGCGCCGAAGATAGATCCACCTGAAAGCTTCTACCTTTGGCTTCTTCTTCGGTCTTTGAAGAAACTAGTTCACTTGGTTTGCTAAACCTTATGAAGTAGAATGAGTAGAGAAGAGTGTGTTGGGATTTTACTCTATGCTTCTTGGTTCTCAACACATGAGACAAGTGAACCATAGACTCAAGAGAGGGAGAGCAAGAGGAAAGAGATGAGAGCTCAAGAACAAGAGAGAGAATGAAAATGATAGAATAAATGAGAGAAGACTTTTCTCTCTTGGCTCTCATAATCCAAAGCCATCATCACAATAATAGTAATCAAGTATTGTGTAAATGGTTTAAGCTACAACAGCCATATCATTTCATACACTCATTTCTCACAAGAGAAACAAGCAAGTAAAAAGTCTTTGCCATGAAATGATAGCCATTGTCATCATGATGGTCAACTAGTCAAACCTAGTCAACCGGTCAACAAAGTCAACCCCTCAACAACCATGTCACCATAATACTTAATTAATATTATTGTTAATCATATATCATATTCTCATTAGGGTTGAGCAAAAAGTCAATAGTCAACAGTCAACGGTCAACAAACCTAATGAGAATCCTCTGCCTCTGTCTCTCCGTCAACTGTGCATACACACCCGTATCCGCGTTCCGAGGAACACGAATACAAACTGGATAAATCCAATCCCAAAACGTACACTAGGATCTGGCTTAAACCAAAGCCCGCTAGTGTTAACTGTCCGGACACTGTACGTGCACAAGTGCATAGATGTGACCGAATCCTGTCGCAAAACCATGCGACCTGTCACAAAACCATGCGACCTCTACTCTTTTGCCAAAAGGCGAATAGCTTTCCGTGTGGGACTCTAAAGACTCGACACTACGCTGGCAGTGGGTTTAACCACAGACCGCAAGCGGCACTAGCTGTGCGTAACGGTCCCCAGGTAGATGCCGACAAGAAGACTGACGAGGTGAAACCCATCTAAACTCCTACTGAGCCTGAATGTGACAGTCTCCGTACAGTCCGGTCTGTTCGTCTGATACATCACATGGCGGGCCTAGGGGGCGGTAAACGTCAGTCCCCTAATAGCGGTACAAGTCGTGTCAGAGTGAAGCCCAAAACACCCTGAGATAACACTGGAAGCCTACCAGTATATCTCGATTGCCTTGGCCAGGGACTACTCGTGTAATGGCTCTTCTAGACACAGCGCGATGTCAACCCCCAATACCGGGAGAGACGAATCCTGTCTAACCATCACTGCCTCCAAGCGCTTCGGGACTGTACCCAACTACTACCTGTTTGCATGATCCTTTGAGCCGTGGTAGGGTAGTAATCAAAGTACAGTGGGAACACACTCGAGGCGAAGTGACAGTGTCAAGTCAGCGGACTAAGCTGTACTCATGTCACCTGGGAACTGATAACTGACGATAGGTATAATACCAACCGGTCAGTTCCCGACGAGTCCTGTCCAGTGTACTCGTAACCTAACGAGCACCCGTATACTATCTCCAGTACGACGTACTGATGGCTGTGGGACAGACCACCTCCCACTCTGGGATGAGAAGCGCATACGCTAGTCTACTCCGGAGTATCGATGCCCTGTCTCGATAGCCCTGCGACTAGGGACCTGTATAAGGATGTGCTTATAGATTACCCAGCCCCCACTAGTGTGACTGCCATCACAACGCTGGTAATCAAGCAAAGATCCTAAGGGCTCCACTAATGTGTATAGGTGATATACTAAAATAAACACATGTATACATTGAAGTAGAAACAAACCAAGTAGCATACTACTATATTGAGCAAGATTGTTCATACAAGGTGAATATCCCAAGCTTCCATTAAGTAATATACAAACTAGTATGATACAGTAATGGCCTCTAGGGCATATACACTAACAATCTCCCACTTGCAGTAAGGCCATGTACTGGCGTATCGAAGACCTATCATCTCGATCAGCCGCTCGAACTGAGTCTGGGGCAAGGCCTTGGTGAATGGATCTGCAGTGTTATCTTCTGAAGCGACCCTCCGAACCTCGATCTCCTGGCGATCCACGATCTCCCTGATCAGGTGATACCGTCTCAAGATGTGTCTGGATCTCTGATGGGACCTGGGTTCCTTTGCTAAAGCTATAACCCCGTTGTTGTCACAATACAGAGGTATTGGATCAACAATGGACGGAACCACCTGAAGTTCTTTCAAGAACTTCCTCATCCAGACAGCTTCTTTTGCGGCATCAGATGCAGCGATATATTCCGCTTCCATCGTCGAGTCTGCAACGGTTTCCTGTTTGGAACTCTTCCAACACACCGCCCCTCCATTGAGGGTAAAGACAAAACCCGACATGGACTTGGAATCATCCTTGTCACTCTGGAAGCTGGAGTCAGCAAAGGCCTCGATCTGGAGGTCTTTTCCGCCATACACTAAGAACATCTCCTTAGTCCTTCTCATGTACTTGAGAATGTTCTTTACCGCTATCCAGTGTTTCTCCCCAGGGTTTGACTGATACCGGCTTACCACACTCAGTGCATAAGCTACATCCGGTCTGGTACACAACATCGCATACATTATAGAGCCTACCGTAGAAGCATAGGGTATAATAGGCATGCGATCCCTCTCCAAATCAGTCTTGGGAGACATCTCTTTAGAGAGGGTGATCCCGTGACAAGCCGGTAGATTACCGCCCTTGGAATCTTCCATACTGAATCTTTTCAGTATGGCGTCGATGTACCTGGACTGTGAAAGTCCTAATATCCTCTTGGATCAATCACGATGGATCCGGATCCCCAGGATGTGTGAGGCAACACCCAGGTCTTTCATGGAGAACCAATGTGACAAGAACCCCTTGACAGATTGTAGCATAGGAATGTCATTTCCTATTAAGAGAATGTCATCCACGTATAAAACGAGGAATACTACAGTTCTCGCTACAAATCTACTATAGATGCATGGTTCATCTGGATTTTTGATAAAGCCAAATTCCTTGACCGTCTCATCAAAACAGATGTTCCAACTCCGCGATGCCTGCTTTAGTCCGTAAATGGACTTAAGCAACTTGCACACCTTTCCGCTGCTCCCACTCTGAATGAAACCCTCTGGCTGGTCCATATAGACGCACTCCTCTAAATTTCCATTTAGAAAAGCTATCTTTACGTCCATTTGCCAAATCTCATAATCGTGGAAGGCAGCAATGGCAAGAAGGATCCGAATGGATTTCAGCATAGCTACTGGAGAAAAGGTCTCGTCATAGTCCAAACCAGGTCTTTGACGAAAACCCTTTGCAACCAGTCTAGCTTTATAGGTCTCAACCTATCCATCTACACCAATCTTTCTTTTGAAGATCCACTTGCATCCTACGGGTTTTACCCCGTCTGGAGCAATGTCCAACGTCCATACTTTGTTGGTGTACATGGACTCCATTTCGGTCCGCATTGCATCCAGCCATTTTACCGAGTCGACGCTCTGAACGGCTTGCTGGAAGCTAGTAGGCTCATCATAATCTATGATGCAATCCTCTCTATCCCCGTCTATGAGAAACCCGTAGTATCTCTCGGGCGGATGAGACTGCCTACTACTTCTGCGGAGCGGCGTAGGAATGTCCTGTTCTTTTGAACCCTCTGGTTCCACTATGCTTTCAGTAATAGCTCGTGGTTCTGGAATTTCTTCCAGTTCTACTGTGCTCCCACTTATCCGGGTTTTTAAAATCTCAGTTTCCAAGAAGTAGGCATGATGAGAAACAAGAACTTTTTGTTCCTCTTCGCAGTAGAAGAAATATCCCTTGGAGTTCTTTGGATATCCCACGAACTTACACTGTACTGAGCGTGCCTCGAGCTTGTCCGCATGTTGCTTTTTAACAAAAGCCGGACATCCCCATGTCTTAATGTGCTTAAGATAGGGTCTCTTCCCACACCACATCTCATATGGTGTAGTAGGCACAGTCTTAGTTGGAACTCGGTTCAAAAGGTATGCAGCTGATTCTAGCGCATACCCCTAGAATGATCGCGGTAACTCGGCGTTACTCATCATGGACCGTACCATATCCAATAGGGTTCGGTTCCGTCTCTCCGATACACCGTTATGTTGCGGAGTGCATGGAGGAGTAAGCTGAGAGAGAATTCCGTTCTCTTTTAAATAATCCAGGAACTCGGCACTCAAGTATTCTCCACCTCGATCCGATCTTAGAATCTTAATACTTTTGCCGGTTTGTTTTTCTACTTCATTCTTATATTCCTGGAATTTTCCAAAGGCTTCGGACTTATGTTTCATTAAGAAGACATAACCGTACCTTGAAAAGTCATCCGTAAAAGTAATGAAGTAAGAATAACCGCTTCGCGCATGTGTAGACATTGGACCGCACACGTCGCTGTGTACGAGTCCCAAGAGCTCGCTCACTCTTACTCCGTGTCTAGTGAACAGAGTCTTTGTCATCTTTCATTTCAGACAGGATTGACAAGTGGCATACGATTAATATTCGAACGGATTCAAATATCCTTCTGTATGTAACTTCGTCAACCTTCTCTCATTGATGTGACCCAGTCTACAATGCCATAAGAAAGTCTGATTTATTTCCGGAGACTTTCTTTTGTGTGTATTCTGGACATTGAAAATCTGTGGTTGGTTTAATACGTATATACCATTGCTCAATGTACCTGACCCAATCAAAACTTGATTAAGGTGAATGTTTACAACACTACTTACAAACGCAAATTCATAACCTTCTTTAGAAATCAAAGATACAGAAATGATATTACAAGTTGCGTTGGGTACAAAAAAGCAATTACGCAAAACCAAAACATGTCCATCTGACATTCCCAGGTGATAGTCCCCCACGGCCTTAACATCCATGCTAGCTCCGTTTGCAACTTTGAGGGTCATGTCACCTGCCTTCAAAACCCTACGGTTTCTCAACGCCTGCAAAGAATTACAGATATGAGATCCTGATCCGGTATCCAATACCCAAGAAGTAGAGTTTATTGAAAGACGGTTTTCAACAACATACACACCTGAAGCTGAAGCCGCAACCTGCTTCAATTCCTGTATCCTGGCTTTCCAAGCCCTGCAATCATTCTTCCAGTGTCCTTTCTTATGACAATAGAAGCATTCTTCTTTATCCACAAGCTGTCCCGCTTTCTTTGTTGCTTTTGCTTTTCCCTTCGTATCCACTTTACCAACACCGTCCCTTGGTTTGGCGGGGGCTTTCTTCTTCTTTCCCTTGGCTTTCGCCTTGGACCTAGAAGAGGAAGATCCTCCTACAAACAAAGTGGATGTTTCCCTACCTTTCTGTAGGGTGCCCTCTGCACTCCTCAGCATGTTGAGGAGTTCTGAAAGTTCAACTTCTTTTTCTTGTAAGTTGAAGTTCAGGATAAACTGGGCATAAGTGGAAGGAAGGGACCGGAGAATCAAGTCCGTATAGAGCTCGTTCTCTAACATGGTCCCAAGTTCCGCGAGCTCCTCAATGAAGCCAATCATCTTAAGTACGTGTTCCTCTACCGATGATCCGATGGCCAACATTGCCGAAAATAACTTCTTCGACACTTCATATCTTGCGATACGAGATTGCTCTCCATACAGTTCTTTTGTATGGAGAAATATGGATTCGAGGTCCATATTCTCGTGCCTCCTCTGATGTTCGTTGTCCATAGAGGCAAGTACGAGGCACTTGGCCTTCGCGCTATCAATCTCCCAAGTCTTATGGATTTCCTTATCCGCGACGCTGAAGGTGGGACCAGGGATAGGGGGAGATTTGGTGGTAAGAAGATACCCCAGCTTATCGTAAGTGATTGCCATTTTGACATTCCTGAGCCAATCTTTGTAGTTTGGCCCTGTCAGTATGTTTTTATCTAGAAATAACTTAAGTCCAGTCATGTCGATTGGTCGCTGCAATTAGGAGAGAGAAGAAGAAACACTAAGCATGATGCTCTTGCAAGTTTAGAGTGGTTTTTAGTTTGTCTAAACAGGATGGCTCCCACTGTTTCTCGAATCCCTCCTCAAACCAAAAAAGTAGAATTAGTCACGATCAATCTCACCGTACAATACTTGCTTAACCGTTCGGCCAGGCTGGTGTCGGTACTTCGAGGGAGGTTTTCCAACGCTTTCACGAAGTTCCTTAATTTAAGAACCTCTTTTCCCTGGGGGCGTAACCCCGCTAACACCTTTCTAGACACCTACTAGGTTTATAGCATTGATCGTTAAGTGAGAAATTTCCCGAAGAGTAGCATATACTCACAGTAGGATCGGGATCCAAATATCATTGCGTGACGAAACTGAAGGAACCTACCAGAATCATCACACTCCAAATGGTATGCAACACTAGCAAGTTTCAGTTCTTTTGAAACTCCCGATGTGGATTTTTGCCCCATGCTCTTATGACCTTGACTTTGGCCAACAAATCATAAGTCACATGTCAAGTTCTACCCGTCGTTCTCCAGGTTAATTTGAATCCACCCGTACCTACCCTTGACTTTGGCCAACAAGGCAGTACGACTGTTCCAAACCAACGCATCTATCTATGCTGCACATGAATACCCAATAACTACCAATCACTATGCATTGACTTTGGCCAACAAACATAGCTTGAATACTATTGACTGTTCATGTGAAACGACGGAGGGCTACGAATGGTTTTGGCGAAAACGTGAACGTAGAGAACTTGATATAATCGATGGAACGAGATAGCTTTTAAAAGGAGTGGCTCAAGCTCCGCATTTAAAAGTTAGTTTTGAAAAGAACCGAGTGGTTTTTCGAAAGTGTTCCAACGACTTTTACTTGGTGTATTTTCTTGCATTAGTTCTTTTAATGCATGATATTCTTGCATTAGTTCCTTTAATTGTGTCCCATCATTTAATCCTACCATTGCAGAAAACAACCAAAATATGACGTACGCTTATGCCATTCGCATTCGCCACGGGGCCCCGTCATTACCCGTTAGGTTACTTAACTAACGACAGAGCGGGGACTGGGCTAGCGCGGCTGTAAAACATAAGCAACGCCTAAATAATATCATATATAGATATATTGCAATGATAGCCATTTCAGATCACAGATAAACACATTGGATATACTAGGAACCCGCAATTCGTACGAGCTTGTAACGAAAAGCAGATTACACGGTCGTGGTGAATAGCCAATACCTCACCCAAGACCCCTACAGGTGCGGCAAACTACCCGCCAAGTACCCGAAGCGAAGCAACCTCCCTCATCTCCGTGAGTAGGCCACTCGGCACTTCGGCATACCCGGTAGTTTGTGCACCCTCTCCATGGGTCTATCCTAGGAGCAAAAACAGTAAAAAGAAATTATACAATGACGGCTACAACCCCGACCCGGTTGTGCGGCCAAACAAATAATTATTACATCAATTTAAAAATTTACATGAATTGAAAGAAAAGAAAACTCTCTTCTCACAACCCCCGGCTATTCACCCGCGACAATCCAATGAATTCATATACACAAACCAATAACATTACAGATCACAGATTTGTATAACTCCCACTAATCGACAAATAGCGATTAGCAGACGTTCAATACAAATATCACATCACAGAAAAACCAGTCATCTTAAGTCTTTTAGAAGTTCGATCAAAAATACGGATTTTCAGGCCCCAAACACAAAATTTTCATTCTGGAAAATCTGGGTTAAAAACACATATTCCAAAAATTCGAAAATACCCTACTGAACAAACTGCAACCAAAATTTCCCACTGCCGAGTCAACTCGGCCGCGGAACCGCGGCTCTTTGATCGGTTCAGTGGACGAAATTTTGGCAGTTTGTTATAAAAACCCTGAGCCGAATTTTAAAGTATGATTTATTATTTTTGGAACAGAGGAAAAATTCGACAGCAAGCATGATATCGGGGTTCATTTCGGGACTTTTTCTTTGATCGATCTTCTAGCTACTTTGCTAACATGTTAGATAGAGTTTAACTAGGCTCTGATACCACTGTAATTCCATGCTACCTCTCCCGGTACTTTCGGGCATGCGGAATTTGACGAAAATAATTTTTCTAGAGGTGGTAACATGGACTCAAAACCGGATCTTTGTTAAACATCTAACTAGGAGTTGTTAACTACTCGGTTAGGGGGTTATACCTTTGTTTCTTCAACTCCTTCGTCTTCAACCCTCGATGGTTGTCCGGATCGGCTTCACCTCGTCGTCTCCTTGCGCCGAAGATAGATCCACCTGAAAGCTTCTACCTTTGGCTTCTTCTTCGGTCTTTGAAGAAACTAGTTCACTTGGTTTGCTAAACCTTATGAACTAGAATGAGTAGAGAAGAGTTTGTTGGGATTTTACTCTATGGTTCTTGGTTCTCAACACATGAGACAAGTGAACCATAGACTCAAGAGAGGGAGAGCAAGAGGAAAGAGATGGGAGCTCAAAAACAAGAGAGAGAATGAAAATGATAGATTAAATGAGAGAAGACTCTTCTCTCTTGGCTCTCATAATCCAAAGCCATCATCACAATAATAGTAATCAAGTATTGTGTAAATGGTTTAAGCTACAACAGCCATATCATTTCATGCACTCATTTCTCATAAGAGAAACAAGCAAGTAAAAAGTCTTTGCCATGAAATGATAGCCATTGTCATCATGATGGTCAACTAGTCAAACCTAGTCAACCGGTCAACAAAGTCAACAAGTCAACAAAGTCAACCCCTCAACAACCATGTCACCATAATACTTAATTAATATTATTGTTAATCATATATCATATTCTCATTAGGGTTAAGCAAAAATTCAATAGTCAACAGTCAACGGTCAACAACCCTAATGAGAATCCTCTGCCTCTGTCTCTCCGTCAACTGTGCATACACACCCGTATCCGTGTTCTGAGGAACACGAATAAAAAATGGATAAATCCAATCCCAAAACGTACACTAGGATCTGGCTTAAACCAAAGCCCGCTAGTGTTAACTGTCCGGACACTGTATGTGCACAAGTACACGGATGTGACCGAACCCTGTCGCAAAACCATGCGACCTGTCGCAAAACCATGCGACCTCTACTCTTTTGCCTAAAGGCGAATAGCTTTCCGTGTGGGACTCTAAAGACTCGACACTACGCTGGCAGTGGGTTTAACCACAGACCGCAAGCGGCACTAGCTGTGCGTAACGGTCCCCAGGTAAATGTCGACAAGAAGACTGACGAAGTGAAACCCATCTGAACTCCTACTGAGCCTGATTGTGACAGTCTCCGTACAGTCCGGTCTGTTCGTCTGATACATCGCATGGCGGGCCTAGGGGGCGGTAAACGTCAGTCCCCTAATAGAGGTATAAGTCGTGTCGGAGTGAAGCCCAAAACAACCAGAGATAACACTGGAAGCCTACCAGTATATCTCGATTGCCCTGGCCAGGGACTACTCGTGTAATGGCTCTCCTAGACACAGCACGATGTCAACCCCCAATACCGGGAGAGACGAATCCTGTCTAACCGTCACTGCCTCCAAGCGCTTCGGGACTGTACCTAACTACTACCTGTTTGCACGACTCCTTTGAGCCGTGGTAGGGTAGTAATCAAAGTATAGTGGGAACACACTCGAGGCGAAGTGACAGTGTCAAGTCAGCGGACTAAGTTGTACTCATGTCACCTGGGAACTGATAACTGACGATAGGTATAATACTAACCGGTCAGTTCCCGATGAGTCCTGTCCAGTGTACTCGTAACCTAACGAGCACCCGTATACTATCTCCAGTACGACGTACTGATGGCTGTGGGACAGACCACCTCCCACTCTGGGATGAGAAGCGCATACGCTAGTCTACTCCAGAGTATCGATGCCCGATCTCGATAGTCCTGCGACTAGGGACCTGTATAAGGATGTGCTTATAGATTACCCAGCCCCCACTAGTGTGACTGTCATCACAACGCTGGTAATCAAGCAAAGATCTTAAGGGCTCCACTAATGTGTATAGGTGATATACTAAAATAAACACATGTACACATTGAAGTAGAAACAAACCAAGTAGCATACTACTATATTGAGCAAGATTGTTTATAAAAGGTGAATATCCCAAGCTTCCATTAAGTAATATACAAACAAGTATGATACAGTAATGGCCTCTAGGGCATATACACTAACAATCTTCCACTTGGAGTAAGGCCATGTACTGGCGTATCGAAGACCTATCATCTCGATCAGCTGCTCGAACTGAGTCTGGGGCAAGGCATTGGTGAATGGATCTGCAGTGTTATCTTCTGAAGCGACCCTCCGAACCTCGATCTCCTGGCGATCCACGATCTCCCTGATCAGGTGATACCGCCTCAAGATGTGTCTGGATCTCTGATGGGACCTGGGTTCCTTTGCTAAAGCTATAGCCCCGTTGTTGTCACAATACAGAGGTATTGGATCAACAATGGACGGAACCACCTGAAGTTCTTTCAAGAACTTCCTCATCCAGACAGCTTCCTTTGCGGCATCAGATGCAGCGATGTATTCCGCTTCCATCGTCGAGTCTGCAACGGTTTCCTGTTTGGAACTCTTCCAACACACCGCCCCTCCATTGAGGGTAAAGACAAAACCCGACATGGACTTGGAATCATCCTTGTCACTCTGGAAGCTGGAGTCAGCAAAGGCCTCGATCTGGAGGTCTTTTCCGCCATACACTAAGAACATCTCCTTAGTCCTTCTCAGGTACTTGAGAATGTTCTTTACCGCTATCCAGTGTTTCTCCCCAGGGTTTGACTGATACCGGCTTACCACACTCAGTGCATAAGCTACATCCGGTCTGGTACACAACATCGCATACATTATAGAGCCTACCGCAGAAGCGTAGGGTATAATAGGCATGCGGTCCCTCTCCAAATCAGTCTTGGGAGACATCTCTTTAGAGAGGGTGATCCCGTGACAAGCCGGTAGATTACCGCGCTTGGAATCTTCCATACTGAATCTTTTCAGTATGGCGTCGATGTACCTGGACTGTGAAAGTCCTAATATCCTCTTGGATCTATCACGATGGATCCGGATCCCCAGGATGTATGAGGCATCACCCAGGTCTTTCATGGAGAACCTGTGTGACAAGAACCCCTTGACAGATTGTAGCATAGGAATGTCATTTCCTATTAAGAGAATGTCATCCACGTATAAAACGAGGAATACTATAGTTCTCGCTACAAATCTACTATAGATGCATGGTTCATCTGGATTTTTGATAAAGCCAAATTCCTTGACCGTCTCATCAAAACAGATGTTCCAACTCCGCGATGCCTGCTTTAGTCCGTAAATGGACTTAAGCAACTTGCACACCTTTCCGCTGCTCCCACTCTGAATGAAACCCTCTGGCTGGTCCATATAGACACACTCCTCTAAATTTCCGTTTAGAAAAGCTGTCTTTATGTCCATCTGCCAAATCTCATAATCATGGAAGGCAGCAATGGCAAGAAGGATCCGAATGGATTTCAGCATAGCTACTGGAGAAAAGGTCTCGTCATAGTCCAAACCAGGTCTTTGACGAAAACCCTTTGCAACCAGTCTAGCTTTATAGGTCTCAACCTGTCCATCTACACCAATCTTCCTTTTGAAGATCCACTTGCATCCTACGGGTTTTACCCCGTCTGGAACAATGTCCAACGTCCATACTTTGTTGGTGTACATGGACTCCATTTCGGTCCGCATTGCATCCTGCCATTTTACCGAGTCGACGCTCTGAACGGCTTGCTGGAAGCTAGTAGGCTCATCATAATCTATGATGCAATCCTCTCTATCCCCGTCTATGAGAAAACCGTAGTATCTCTCGGGCGGATGAGACTGCCTACTACTTCTACGGAGCGGCGTAGGAATGTCCTGTTCTTTTGAACCCTCTGGTTCCACTAAGCTTTCAGTAATAGCTCGTGGTTCTGGAATTTCTTCCAGTTCTACTGTGCTCCCACTTATCTGGGTTTCTAAAAACTCAGTTTCCAAGAAGTAGGAATGACGAGAAACAAGAACTTTTTGTTCTCTTCGCAGTAGAAGAAATATCCCTTGGAATTCTTTGGATATCCCACGAACTTACACTGTACTGAGAGTGCCTCGAGCTTGTCCGCATGCTGCTTTTTAACAAAAGCTGGACATCCCCATGTCTTAATGTGCTTAAGATAGGGTCTCTTCCCACACCACATCTCATATGGTGTAGTAGGCACAGTCTTAGTTGGAACTCGGTTCAAAAGGTATGCAGCTGATTCTAGCGCATACCCCCAGAATGATCGCAGTAACTCGGCGTTACTCATCATGGACCGTACCATATCCAAAAGGATTCGGTTCCGTCTCTCCGATACACCGTTATGTTGCGGAGTGTATGGAGGAGTAAGCTGAGAGAGAATTCCGTTCTCTTTTAAATAATCTAGGAACTCGGCACTCAAGTATTCTCCACCTCGATCCGATCTTAGAATCTTAATACTTTTGCCGATTTGTTTTTCTACTTCATTCTTATATTCCTGGAATTTTCCAAAGGCTTCGGACTTATGTTTCATTAAGAAGACATAACCGTACCTTGAAAAGTCATCCGTAAAAGTAATGAAGTAAGAATAACCGCTTCGCGCATGTGTAGATATTGGACCGCACACGTCGCTGTGTACGAGTCCCAAGAGCTCGCTCGCTCTTACTCCGTGTCCAGTGAACAGAGTCTTTGTCATCTTTCCTTTGAGACAAGATTGACAAGTGGCATACGATTGATATTCGAACGGATTCAAATATCCTTCTGTATGTAACTTCGTCAACCTTCTCTCATTGATGTGACCCAGTCTACAATGCCATAAGAGAGTCTGATTTATTTCCGGAGACTTTCTTTTGTGTGTATTCTGGACATTGAAAATCTGTGGTTGGTTTAATACGTATATACCATTGCTCAATGTACCTGACCCAATTAAAACTTGATTAAGGTGAATATTTACAACATTACTTACAAACGCAAATTCATAACCTTCTTTAGAAACCAAAGATACAGAAATGATATTACAAGTTGCGTTAGGGACAAAAAAGCAATTACGCAAAACCAAAACATGTCCATCTGACATTCCCAGGTGATAGTCCCCCACGGCCTTAGCATCCATGCTAGCTCCGTTTGCAACTTTGAGGGTCATGTCACCTGCCTTCAAAACCCTACGGTTTCTCAACGCCTGCAAAGAATTACAGATATGAGATCCTGATCCGGTATTCAATACCTAGGAAGTAGAGTTTATTGAAAGACAGTTTTCAATAACATACACACCTGAAGCTGAAGCCACAACCTGCTTCAATTCCTGTATCCTGGCTTTCCAAGCCCTGCAATCATTCTTCCAGTGTCCTTTCTTATGACAATAGAAGCATTCTTCTTTATCCACAAGCTGCCCCGCTTTATTTGTTGCTTTTGCTTTTCCCTTCGTATCCACTTTACCAACACCACCCCTTGGTTTGGCGGGGGCTTTCTTCTTCTTTCCTTTGGCTTTCGCCTTGGACCTAGAAGAGGAAGATCCTCCTACAAACAAAGTGGATATTTCCCTACCTTTCTGTAGAGTGCCCTCTGCACTCCTCAGCATGTTGAGGAGTTCTGAAAGTTCAACTTCTTTTTCTTGTAAGTTGAAGTTCAGGATAATCTGGCCGTAAGTGGAAGGAAGGGACCGGAGAATCAAGTCCGTATAGAGCTCGTTCTCTAACGTGGTCCTAAGTTCCGCGAGCTCCTCAATGAAGCCAACATCTTAAGCACGTGTTCCGCTACCGATGATCCGATGGCCAACCTTGCCGAAAATAACTTCTTCGACACTTCGTATCTTGCGATACGAGATTGCTCTCCATACAGTTCTTTTGTATGGAGAAAAATGGATTCGAGGTCCATATTCTCGTGCCTCCTCTGATGTTCGTTGTCCATAGAGGCAAGTACAAGGCACTTGTCCTTCGCGCTATCAATCTCCCAAGTCTTATGGATTTCCTTATCCACGACGCTGGAGGTGGGACCTAGGATAGGGGGAGCTTTGGTGGTAAGAAGATACCCCAGCTTGTCGTAAGTGATTGCCATTTTGACATTCCTGAGCCAATCTTTGTAGTTTAGCCCTGTCAGTATGTTTTTATCTAGAAGTAACTTATGTCCAGTCATGTCAATTGGTCGCTGCAATTAGGAGAGAGAAGAAGAAATACTCAGCATGATGCTCTTGCAAGTTTAGAGTGGTTTTTAGTTTGTCTAAACAGGATGGCTCCCACTATTTCTCGAATCCCTCCTCAAACCAAAAAAGAAGAATTAGTCAGGATCAATCTCACCGTACAATACTTGCTTAACCGTTCGGCCAGGCTGGTGTCGGTACTTCGAGGGAGGTTTTCCAACGCTTTCGCGAAGTTCCTTAATTTAAGAACCTCTTTTCCCTGGGGGCATAACCCCGCTAACACCTTTCTAGACACCTACTAGGTTTATAGCATTGATCGTTAAGTGAGAAATTTCCCGAGGAGTAGCATATACTCACAGTAGGATCGGGATCCAAATATCATTGCGTGACGAAACTGAAGGAACCTACCAGAATCATCACACTCCAAATGGTATGCAACACTAGCAAGTTTCAGTTCTTTTGAAACTCCCGATGTGGATTTTTGCCCCATGCTCTTATGACCTTGACTTTGGCCAACAAATCATAAGTCACATGTCAAGTTCTACCCGTCGTTCTCCACGTTAATTTGAATCCACCCGTACCTACCCTTGACTTTGGCCAACAAGGCAGTACGACTGTTCCAAACCAACGCATCTATCTATGCTGCACATGAATACCCAATAGCTACCAATCACTATGCCTTGACTTTGGCCAACAAACATAGCTTGAATACTATTGACTGTTCATGTGAAACGACGGAGGGCTACGAATGGTTTTGGCGAAAACGTGAATGTAGAGAACTTGATATAATCGATGGAACGAGATAGCTTTTAAAAGGAGTGGCTCAAGCTCCGCATTTAAAAGTTAGTTTTGAAAAGAACCGAGTGGTTTTTCGAAAGTGTTCCAACGACTTTTACTTGGTTTATTTTCTTGCATTAGTTCTTTTAATGCGTGATATTCTTGCATTAGTTTTTTTAATGTGTCCCATCATTTAATCCTACAATTGCAGAAAACAACCAAAATATGATGTACGCTTATGCCATTCGCATTCGCCACGGGGCCCCGTCATTACCCGTTAGGTTACTTAACTAACGACAGAGCGGGAGCTGGGCTAGCGCGGCTGTAAAACATAAGCAACGCCTAAATAATATCATATATAGATATATTGCAATGATAGCCATTTCAGATCACAAATGAACACATTGGATATACTAGGAACCCGCAATTCGTACGAGCTTGTAATGAAAAGCAGATTACACGGTCGTGGTGAATAGCCAATACCCCACCCAAGACCCCTACGGGTGCGGCAAACTACCCGCCAAGTACCCGAAGCGAAGCAACCTCCCTCACCTCCATGAGTAGGCCACTCGGCACTTCGGCATACCCGGTAGTTTGTGCACCCTCTCCATGGGTCTATCCTAGGAGCAAAAACAGAAAAAAAAAAATTATACAATGACGGCTACAACCTCGACCCGGTTGTGCGGCCATACAAATAATTATTACATCAATTTAAAAATTTACATGAATTGAAAGAAAAGAAAACTCTCGTCTCACAACCCCCGGCTATTCACCCGCGACAATCCAATGAATTCATATACACAAACCAATAACATTACAGATCACAGATTTGTATAACTCCCACTAATCGACATATAGCGATTAGCAGACGTTCAATACAAATATCACATCAAAGAAAAACCCGTCAGCTTAAGTCTTTTAGAAGTTCGATAAAAAATACGGATTTTCAGGCCCCAAACACAAAATTTTCGTTCTAGAAAATCTGGGCTAAAAACACATATTCCAAAAATCCCAAAATACCCCACTGAACAAACTGCAACCAAAATTTCCCACTGCCGAGTCAACTCGGCCGCGGAACCGCGGCGGGAGCACGCTCCCGCCGTATTTCCGCGGCGCTTTGATCTGTTCAGTGGACGAAATGTTGGCAGTTTGTTATAAAAACCCTAAGCCGAATTTTAAAGTATGATTTATCATTTTTGGAACAGAGGAAAAATTCGACAGCAAGCATGATATCGGGGTTCATTTCGGGAATTTTTCTTTGATCGATCTTCTAGCTACATTGCTAACATGTTAGATAGAGTTTAACTAGGCTCTGATACCACTGTAAGTCCATGCTACCTCTCCCGGTACTTTCAGGCATGCAGAATTTGACGAAAAACAATTTTTCTAGAGGTGGTAACATGGAATCAAAACCGGATCTTTGTTAAACATCTAACTAACAATCTAACTAGGAGTTGTTAACTACTCGGTTAAGGGGTTATACCTTTGTTTTTTGAACTCCTTCGTCTTCAAGCCTCGATGGTTGTCCGGATCGGCTTCACCTCGTCGTCTCCTTGCGCCGAAGATAGATCCACCTGAAAGCTTCTACCTTTGGCTTCTTCTTCGGTCTTTGAAGAAATGAGTTCACTTGGTTTGCTAAACCTTATGAACTAGAATGAGTAGAGAAGAGTGTGTTGGGATTTTACTCTATGGTTCTTGGTTCTCAACACATGAGACAAGTGAACCATAAACTCAAGAGAGGGAGAGCAAGAGGAAAGAGATGAGAGCTCAAGAACAAGAGAGAGAATGAAAATGATAGAATAAATGAGAGAAGACTTTTCTCTCTTGGCTCTCATAATCCAAAGCCATCATCACAATAATAGTAATCAAGTATTGTGTAAATGGTTTAAGCTACAACAGACATATCATTTCATGCACTCATTTCTCACAAGAGAAACAAGCAAGTAAAAATTCTTTGCCATGAAATGATAGACATTGTCATCATGATGGTCAACTAGTCAAACCTAGTCAACCGGTCAACAAAGTCAACAAGTCAACAAAGTCAACCCATCAACAACCATGTCACCATAATACTTAATTAATATTATTGTTAATCATATATCATATTCTCATTAGGGTTGAGCAAAAAGTCAATAGTCAACAGTCAACGGTCAACAACCCTAATAAGAATCCTCTGCCTCTGTCTCTCCGTCAACTGTGGATACACACCCGTATCCGCGTTCCGAGGAACACGAATACAAACTGGATAAATCCAATCCCAAAACGTACACTTGGATCTGGCTTAAACCAAAGCCCGCTAGTGTTAACTGTCCGGACACTGTACATGCACAACTGCACGGATGTGACCGAACCCTGTCGCAAAACCATGCGACCTGTCGCAAAACCATGCGACCTCTACTCTTTTGCCTAAAGGCGAATAGCATTCCGTGTGGGACTCTAAAGACTCGACACTACGCTGGCAGTGGGTTTAACCACAGACCGCAAGCGGCACTAGCTGTGCGTAACGGTCCCCAGGTAGATGCCGACAAGAAGACTGACGAGGTGAAACCCATCTGAACTCCTACTGAGCCTGAATGTGACAGTCTCCGTACAGTCCGGTCTGTTCGTTTGATATATCGCATGGCGGGCCTAGGGGGCGGTAAACGTCAGTCCCCTAATAGCGGTACAAGTCGTGTCGGAGTGAAGCCCAAAACACCCTGAGATAACACTGGAAGCCTACTAGTATATCTCGATTGCCCTGGCCAGGGACTACTCGTGTAATGGCTTTCCTAGACACAGCGCGATGTCAACCCCCAATACCGGGAGAGACGAATCCTGTCTAACCGTCACTGCTTCCATGCGCTTCGGGACTGTACCCAACTACTACCTGTTTGCACGACTCCTTTGAGCCATGGTAGGGTAGTAATCAAAGTACAGTGGGAACACACTCGAGGCGAAGTGACAGTGTCAAGTCAGCGGACTAAGCTGTACTCATGTCACCTGGGAACTGATAACTGACGATAGGTATAATACCAACCGGTCAGTTCCCGACGAGTCCTGTCCAGTGTACTCGTAACCTAACGAGCACCCGTATACTATCTCCAGTACGACGTACTGATGGCTGTGGGACAGACCACCTCCCACTCTGGGATGAGAAGCGCATACGCTAGTCTACTCTGGAGTATCGATGCCCTGTCTCGATAGTCCTGCGACTAGGGACCTGTATAAGGATGTGCTTATAGATTACCCAGCCCCCACTAGTGTGACTGCCATCACAACGATGGTAATCAAGCAAAGATCCTAAGGGCTCCACTAATGTGTATAGGTGATATACTAAAATAAACACATGTACACATTGAAGTAGAAACAAACCAAGTAGCATACTACTATATTGAGCAAGATTGTTTATACAAGGTGAATATTCCAAGCTTCCATTAAGTAATATACGAACTTGTATGATACAGTAATGGCCTCTAGGGCATATACACTAACAACAGCAACTCTCAATGCGTATAATCAGAAAGCATGATGTATGTGACATGTAAAAGAAATGTAAGCATATCAGTCCATCATGCAAGAATCATATCCTGAATGCAATAGTACTACAGTGTAGTGACATGGCAATTATCGATGATGAAGTGTGTGAGCCGGCAAACAAGTGTACGTAGAACATACGCATCATCGATAATGGTGCTGGTGTCCTAGCAGCATGACTGTAATATATCGATAAACACAGGCAATGCAATGCAAATAGCATGAGTATGCGGAATCGAATAATCAACGCAATAGTAAAGAATCTATCTCAATAAATATATCATGCGGCCTTGCCTTTTGAAATAAGACGAATCAGGGTTTTTGGTAAAATAAGAGCTACGGTGTTTTAAGAAAAGATGTGTCGTTTGAAAATATCCGTAGAATCCCTTTTTGCCTATCTTTAAAATATCCCCGATTCGTTAGTTTGAAAAAGGTATGACTCGGGTCTAGTCTGACGCCTACTATGCGAACTACGGACCTAACAATCAAGTCAATCGGGAGGGGTATGAAAACCACCTAAATCTGAGTCAATATCACATTATCTCATCACATAACAGGTATCACTACCATCATATAACATCTCAAATACGAACTCTTTTATAGCGCCGAATCCCACGGCCTCAATCAAAACTCATCGACTCATCTCAATCCCACGTATCATCCTCAATCCCGTATATGAACACATGGTCCCATACCCATGTGTAAATATACACACCTCCATATGCGCACAGATAAATGAAAGAATGTATGCAAGTATATGTGTACGTGTATGTATGAGTGCAACCACTACTCCAGGGTTTCGCACTATACTAAACCAATACATCCTTATCATCAATAATTCTATTATCACTATCAATAATCCTAACAACACATAATAAATATATGTGTGTATACATATTCGTATACATCACCACGGACTGCGGGGGTGCTATGCGTCATCCACCCGACTTCTCCCCGTAGATATAAATCTACTCACCTTGCTTCTTGTGTGCCAATGCCGATGTCGCCATCTTCATCTTCTTCGCCTCAACATCACGTCCGGTACCTACACGTATATCACAAACGCTAAAGCACATGAAAATCACATCGGAAAACCAAAACAGCACATGCTACTCGCATAGGTAAAAACCTATCGTCTCGCATGTAAACACGATCAATATCCACTTATCGTTGGCGTCCAAACGCCACCCCACAGGATCGAATCACCAAATACTAAAATCCATGCAAAAAAAAGTCGTAAACCATGTGCCAACATAAGAAAATCAACCCAGATTTACCCTGATTGGAACCAGACAACATTGCACATGCCATGGGTCAAGACTACTGGAAATAGGGCCATGCACCAAAAACGTACCAAATCCCTCCTGCTCTGGCCGCAAATTGCGGCCAGAAGGAATTAATTGGTGGCCTGGAGTTGGAGTTGGGGGCTAGAGTTTGGTGTGGTGGTTCCATGGTGCCTACACATCTCACTGTCAACTCAGTTTTATTTTAGGGGTCTCGGGGTGATAGCAGATTCCTAAATACGATCACAGATTCACAGTTTTTCCCCGACATCATCTCATAAATCCGTATTCTGTGTTTTAGCTTCAGGTTTGGTCCAAAATAACATCACACCAGGGGTTCTAGGGTCACCACAAGCCTCAATTTCATCCTTAATTTCAGATCTCACCTAAACCCTAACTTGAAGTTTCACAAATCCACCAAATGACACCATAACGACATGAAAGTAGAATTGATGCACAAGAAATGAAATACTACACTAATAGGTCCAGAATTTACCTCCTTTGTCAACTCAAGAAAATTCTTGAGTTGCTCAAAGTCCTCCGAATCCATTCTTGCTAGGTTCAATATGTAGCTAGTGAGCTTTGGAGCAAGTTTTGTGAAGTGGGAATGGGGTTTTGGTGAGGGAAATGAGAGGGATCTATGGAGTGAAGGGGAGGGAGATGAGGGAGGAGCAGCAGCGGCAGCAGCTCAAGGAGAGGGGAGAGAGAAATCGGTGTGAGGAAATGATGGGAGAATGGTTCAAAAAGTGGGGGTTGACCTAGTCTCTCTCTCTCTCTCATCCTGAAACCTTTTCTTTTCTTTTTCTTTTCCTTTTTCACTCCATTGCAAACCCTAAGCAACCATACCCCAAAACATGTAACAAGTGTAACAAGTGTGGAAAATGATATGTGCACATTTTTGCACAAAAATGCTAAAAACCCGATTAGCGATTTTTAATCGCGATTAGCACTAAATTAGTATATAACTAATCATAAAAACTTTAAAATGGCATAATTCCATAAAATACCCTATTTTAGAATTTTCCATAATTTTCCCCCATTTATTTGTATTTAATTATACCGGAATATTAAAATATTCATTAAAATAATATTAAATTATAAAAATTCCCAAAAATAATATTTTATTATTTTGAAACGTTACAATCTACCCCCCTTAAAGAAATTCGGTCCCCGAATTTAAATTTAAACCCCCAAATACTAAAATATTTCAATACAAATTCCAAGTCATCGGGGCTCCGAAATCATCAATACATAAAACATCATAGCGCAATACATGCGCATGAGTACTGAGCAGATAACTCAAAAGCAAAACTCCGTCAAGCATCCCGCAATCATCGGAGTCATGGTAAAGACACAAATGTCAAATCCAATACAAAACCAATATGATATAGATCAGAACTATACATATAGACATCCAGTCTATACATGTGAATAGCTGATGTAAATGCATGCCAAATCTTTTAAAGTCGCCGTGCGATGCACGTAAAACTGCACAGTGGTGGACGTTTTTCATAAGAAAATAACCATATATGTATATATCTTTTGTTTACTATGTACGTTCCGCCGTTTTGAAAACAATTTAGAAGGGTTTCCTTATTTTTAAAACGTTTCGTGTCATATCGGACACGTAAGTATATATGCTGAGACTATAGCTCTTTTTTTTTTTGAAATCCCTTCGATAACTATCAATGCATGCAAAATATATCCAGGTACTGTCCTTTGACTAGTCCTGCTCAGTACAAAACGAATATCAAATATCATAAAAATGTACTGCTCCAAAAGGAATAAATCCCAAAATGCACATAACACCACCCTGTGCGTCTGGTGCGCACGGAAATCAAAATCCATATATGTGCCATACAGGTGCACAAAACAACATCTAGGTGCAACGGGTGTGCACGGAGTATCTGTCATAGGCAACGTGTGTGCCTGATAGCCAAATCAGGTGCATCTAACATGCACGAGGAATCTCGATTTAGTGCATCTGGTGTGCACTAAAACCGTATCTCAAAACATGCGCCCAACATGCGCGAAAATCCCAAATCGGTGCATCCATCGTGCACGAATGAAAATCTAAACCTTGCGCACTCAACATGCACGGAATCACGAAATCCAATGGCAAACGCCGATCATGCGTAAGTCCAGTCAAAAGCACTGAGTGCAAGAATCAACATCAATATCAGAATCAAAATCGACATATCGAATGACATCAAATCGAAGTCAGGTGCAACCGTAGTGCATAAATTATAAATCCGGTGCAACAAAGGCACGAAATATAAATCTGATGCGATAAATGCAAGAAACATAAAACTGGTGCGACAAACGCACAAAGTATAGAACTGGTGCATCCCATGCACAAATACCAAGCAATAACTCAAATGCGTAAGCAGCAACACCAAGTGTACCCAGGTATAAAGAAAATCATAAACGTGTGCAACTGCGTGCACAAAACACATATCAATGCACTACAAGCACATATAAGCTATACCGAGTGCAAAAATCAAATCGTGTGCGTAACATATGCACAATATCAAATCAACCGTATGAAATCCATGAAGTCATAAGCAGGTGCAGCCAAGGCACGAAACGATATCAGGTGCAATAACTGTCCACAAATCATAAATCAACACAACGGTGTGAAAAGCACATCTCAAGTGTAATAACTATGCATAAGGTATACATACCCGGTAGGTGCAACCATGGTGCAAGAAAACAAATACCAAGAAACTCAGTCACCAAGACTAAATCATGCGAATAGATCGCCCAAAATACCGAAATCCAAAGTGACGGATACGTGATAATAAAATCACAGAATCACAAATCATAAATACCACCGTCGGTATATCCTCCTTCGAAGTCGAGAAGGTGTCGGTACATCCAATGCTAGCGGCGCAAGATATCTACTTGCCTCTTGCTCGCGGCTGGCATCCTCTGTCTCTGGTTCCTTATCTTCCTGTTCAGTCGATAAAACTGCACATTTGTAGTACATTTTTCCTACCATTTTTATATTAAAAAAGGACTTTAATATGATATATTATACATATGAGAGTTTATGTGTAAAAACATTATTTTCCATGTGTTAATATATTTTAATTATCATTTGGTAGGAAAATGTATGCAAATAAAATTATTGATCTAATCCTAGTAGAACAAAGTCTACTAAAATCTTATTTGAGTTGTTGTGCAGAATATTTCCAAGTTGTGCAGAATTTTCCAAGGCTAGAATCAAGCAAATCAAGTTGTTGAAGAAATCTTGCCAAATTAAGAAGCAAACTTGGAGACCAAGTCTGGAAGCAACCGAGAGAAGATTTCTTAATTCTAAAGGTGCCTTGGATTGCCAAATGTCACAATCAGAAAGCCCAAGAAAATTGACAAAGAGATCTCACCCTTTGAGCGCGGATCCGCGGCCCTAGCCACCATTTGCCGCGGATCCGCCGCACTTCTATGGAGTTGGGAGCTAAGATTTTTTGGGGTGAATATATGCTATATTTTACCAAGTTTTCAATCAAAAGATTCTGGCTTTGCACTATAAAAGGGCACCGAGAGCCTCTTGGAAAAGGTATCAAGCCGAAGAGATCACGAAGCTCCCGACGCTCACGCATCCAGGCTGATCATCGACTGTTCGACTACCTCCTTAGGAAAGATCGAGAAGAAACTAGTTGTAATCATTTTCTATGGATTAAAAGTGTAGTTTGTTCAAGTCGATTAATAAAGGTAGTTATTTTATTTAATTGTTTTTTTTACATTATGTTTTCCCTCTCTTTCTTTTCATCTTCTTCTCCCAACATGCGCGAGTAATTCTCCGCTTGTTAGGGTTCGTAGGATTAGGGTAGGCTAATGGACGATGAAAATAATTAAACCCTTTTTAAGTCCTATAAAGTTTAGGAACTTTATCAAAAGAATCATTAACATCCTAATCGGGCGCGCTAGCAATTCTTTGCTAGTTCCGACCGCGATTAGAGATTAGATTAATGATTGTTTTGGTAAAGGCTAGATAATGAACGGAGTTCCGTGTCGAGATAAGGGTTAAGAGTGGGATTCCTTTTCCCTCCAGAAACCCTAATCTACATGCATCACCGTCGTTCTAGTTCTAAATCTATTAATGGATAAAAAGGGTAACTTTTAATTAATCTTCCATAACTACTAAATCCTAACGAACCCTACAAGCCCTCTTATTATATTTACTACATCTTTAAAATACTCTAGGTCTATATTTTACAATCATGTTTAACGTGGATCTAGAAACCATTCTAAAAAATTCTTTATCCCTCCTCTCTTACTCAACATATCTAAAGTAAAAGTAAAAGGTTCCACGTTTCCCAGAGGACGACCCGTACTCATCTCGGTCTAGCTACGTGCGACACCGTTATTGATTGCGGTTAACAACTACAAACAAACACTTTTTCGTATCAATCAAATGGTGCCGTTGCCGGGGATACGTGCGTAATTTTTATTTTTACTATTTGTGTTGAATTCTTAGACGAGTCATATCATTATTAACACAAAACTGCAAATTGCATATTTAACGATTTGTGCGTGAATTTTTGCAAGGAGATCTGGAGACACAGAATTAAGGGGAACAGGGAACAGAGACATTTTTAGAGATCCAGAGGAGCACAGAAGGCTATACAAAAATTTTCATCAAGTGATCCCTCTGCCACACGGCGGAACCGCGGCATAAAGGCACTTTGTGCGGCGGAACCGCGGCAGGATAGAAGAGTTAGGGCCACAGAATTCTCTGGTATCTTTCTTAACTCCTTCTCGCTCCCCTCAAATCCAATAAAATCTATCTTCTGCAGGATTCTTTGCAAAAATCGCGCCGCTAAAAAAATCTTTTTGCAAAAGTTTTGTGATTGGTTTTGTTTTGCATATTTTAATACGGATTCTAAGGGGCAAAGACCAAATCAAGATTAGGTGGGGATTTCATCACCCTTCCTAAGCCCCACAAATCATAAACCGAGCATATAGATCAACCCTTCATTAATTTAAAAAATATCTAGACCAGACTCTAAGGACTGTCGCGCTCAATAAGGACAGAGGAAGGTCATGGGTAATCTATCATTTATCCGCATTACTTTTGTAGTGCCTAGGCAAGTGTGACAAAGGCTAGTGGTTTTTAATTAGGCCCACGACGTGGTTCCTTCCCACTTACCTGGCACTTATCTGGCTACAAGGGTAGTACGGAGGCGGTAGAGGATTGATCCTGCGGCTTGTCCTTTGGAAGTCTAGGAGCGGTCTAGAGACTGACCTAGGTAACCTTAGTTCTAGGGTTGCTTGTGCATCTTTGGGGTGATTTGTCTTGAGTCCCACTTTTTCAAAACAAGCCAATTTTAAATCACACACACGCTGCCACTTGCACTAAACCCGCTCAGTGCATGCTCGGCTGGACACGGGATCCTAGTGCCCGTCTTGTCCGAGTTCCTACTATCGGGTCCGAAGTCGGTACTTCTTCATCCTCTTTTCCCCCACCACACACCACGACCGAGATGGACGGCACTCCATCAGAGTATAACACCACGCTGCCACCGCCTGGAGGTGCGCAGAATCCACCGCGCATCTCTCTCCAAGAGAGATGCTATCCTATCCGTGGTCCTCTTCCCACATGTCTATCTCTTCCACCACCTAACAGGGATAATTTCGAAATTAAACCCCACTACATCAATCTGCTGCCCAAATTTCCCGGGCTTGAGTCGGAAGACGCGTACGTTTTCATCACCAAATTCGAAAACGTATGCGCAATGATGTGTACTTCACAATTGACCTTAGATGCTATGCGCTTACGTCTTCTCCCATTCACACTGTGCGACTTGGCAGAAAAATGGCTTTATAATACTGCCGCACACTCTATCGCTAATTGGGATGAATTCGTCGTAGCATTTCTTAAGAAGTTTTACCCAAATCATAAGACTGCACATGTTAGGAGCGAGATCAACCAGTTCACCCAGCTTCCCAATGAACCATTTTGAAAGTGCTTTGAACATTTCAAAGATCTGCTTGTCCAATGCCCCCATCACGGAATACAAAGATGGGATTTATGTCGGATTATATATGAGGGCATTAATCCAGCGACAAAGCAGATGCTTGAAACAATGTGTCAATGCAATTTCATGTCTAAAGATGACGGTGAAGCATGGAAATATCTGGAAGACCTTGCTGAACACACGTTGCAGTGGGAAAGCGTAAGACCACCTTCAACTAAGGGAGGTATTCACCAGCTCGATGTTTCTATCGCAGTGAAAGCCGAAATGGTAGCGATACAGAAGAAACTCGATGCTATTGAAAACAAGTTCTCAACATTCTCCCTAAATCAGGTCATGCTTCCTAAGACCGTCTGTGGTTGCTGTTCGGATCCTTCACACTTAACGGAAGAATGTCCTATGAATGCATCGTTTCAAGCTAATGCTGCTTTTTCGCAGCGACCTAGAAACGATCCTTATTCTTCCACATATAATCAAGGATGGAGGAATCATCCTAACTTTGCTTGGAATCAAAACCAACAAAGTAATTATCAAAGACCTCCTCCACAGCAACCACAACCACAGAATCAGCCCCCCTTTCAGTCACAAAATTTCTAAAATCCGGCCAACATTTCTACACCACAAGTGGCCGGTACTGACAACTCACTTGCACAAACTTTGGATATGTTCATGAAACAATCCATGCAAAATTCGGCTGAGATAAGGTCTTCTATTGATACCCTAACGAAAAACTCCTCCTCCCATGGTGAGAGTATTAAATCAATAGAAAACCAAATCGCACAGTTAAACGCCGCAATGAGTGCGAGAGAGAAAGGGAAACTCCCATCTCAACCCCTATCGAATCCTGGCCATTCACAAAGTCATAATGTGAATGCCATTACTACGTTGAGATCGGGGAGAGTGCTGAATAACCAAGTGGGTGAGCAGTTTGATGATAGTGACACATTTGATACCCCTTCTTCTTCTTCTTCCCCTAATTCGTCTAGTCTTCCACCATCATCCGAGCCTATTCTCCGTTTTCCCCAAGGCTCGAACATTTCGCCAAATCTATCTGAGTCGATGCCCACTCCAATTTTGGGATCGAATCCGTCGCCACAGTCTTCTCCACAAACTTTGGACCTAAAACTTATTGATCGAGCTCCATTTCCAAACCGATTAAGGGCCAACCGACCTAACCCGCAAATGGAGAAGATTGTGGAAATGTTTAAGCAAGTTAGCGTGAATATTCCTCTCCTAGATGATATTCAACAAGTCCCATCTTATGCAAGAATCCTTAAAGACTTGTGCACTAGGAAGAGAAAAACTCAATTGCCTAAAAAGGTTTTCATGACGAGTAATGTTAGCACAGCTTTTGCTTAACAAATACCAAAGAAACGTAAGGACCCCGGCTGTCCTACAATCTCTATCTCTATTGGGGGTAAAAATATAAATCGTGCTTTACTTTATCTAGGCGCTAGCGTCAACTTGCTTCCTTATTCAGTATACGAGCAGTTAGGAATTGGAGAGTTAAAACCCGCCCATTGTACTCTCCAAATGGCAGACCGATCTATCACCAAACCTCGGGGTGAACTAGAGGATGTGTTAATTAAAGTCGGGGAATTCATATTTTCCGTGAACTTTATTATTTTAGATACATAACCTGTGGCAAACCCACGCAATCAAATCCCGGTGATACTTGGTCGACCCTTCCTAGCAACTTCTAACGCTGTGATTAATTGTCGTAACGGTTCTATGAACTTATCCTTCAGGAAAATGACAATTGAGCTTAATATTTACAAGCTAGGAAGTCAACCATCAGAACCTTCTACTCATTTGCTGGATGTTTGTTCCATCCACGAGATAGCTTCCGAAAGCTGCATGGATGAGGAACTTTGCTTTGATGTTCTCAACAACACTAATAAGACATCGTTTGATCTTGCACCACTTCACAGTGAGGATATGTTCAATGAGTCCGACCTTGAGATTGAACCCGTTGACTCGTTGCAAAAGTCAGCAGCACTTTCCGAGTCAATATCTTATGCAAGTTTTGAACCTCTTAAGGAGTCCGAATATCATTCCGTTACCCCTCCTTCTATTGTCTCTCCGCCAATTCTTGATCTCAAACCGCTACCTTCTCATCTTAAATATGCATATTTAGGAGAGAATGAGACTTTGCCAGTAATTATATCCGCTTCTCTAGCCATAGAGCAAGAGAATGCACTTTTGGCAGTGTTGAGATCGAATCGGCAAGCATTTGGTTGGACAATGGCCGACATCAAAGGGATTAGTCCCTTAATTGTTGAACATCACATACATCTGATGGATGAAGCCAAACCAACCCGAGACCCACAAAGACGGTTAAATCCCGTTATGAAGGAGGCGGTAAAGAAAGAAACCGTCAAGTGCCTTGATAGTGGAATAATTTACCTCATATCTGATAGTCAATGGGTAAGTCCAATTCATGTGGTCCCTAAAAAGTCTGGCATCACGGTCATCACTAATGAGGCTAATGAGTTAATCCAAACACGCACCCAAACTGGGTGGCGCGTGTATATAGATTACAGGAAACTCAATGCCGCGACGAGGAAAGATCACTTTCCTCTACCTTTCATTGACCAGATGTTGGAACGATTAGCGGGACACGATTACTACTGTTTCTTGGACGGATACTCTGGCTACAATTAGGTCCCCATCGCCGAAAAGGATCAAGATAAAATCACTTTTACTTGTCCTTTCGGAACTTTTGCTGATAGACGCATGCCCTTTGGGTTATGCAACGCTCCCGCTACATTTCAGCGGTGCATGATGGGGATATTTTTAGATATGGTGGAAAATTTTCTAGAAATTTTTATGGATGATTTCTCCATTTTTGGGGACTCCTTTGAGGACTGCCTTCGTAATCTTGACGCTGTTCTTACCCGCTGTAAGGATAAGAACTTGACTTTGAATTGGGAAAAATGCCATTTTATGGTCCAAGAAGGTATTGTACTTGGACATATAATTTCACATAAAGGCATTGAGGTTGACCGAGCTAAAATAGATGTCATTCAAAACCTCCCTCGTCCCAATTGCGTCAAAGATATACGATCCTTCCTTGGTCATGCAGGATTTTATAGGAGATTTATTAAGGACTTTAGCAAAATTGCTAGACCCTTAACCCTTCTATTGGCCAAGGACACTACTTTTCACTTCGATTCGGATTGTGAGGCTGCTTTTGAATCGCTTAAAGAATCACTCACGACAGCCCCCGTTCTATCATCTCCGGATTGGAACCACTCGTTCGAGCTTATGTGTGGCGCATCAGATTTTGCTATTGGTGCTGTCTTGGGACAGCATATTGATAAGATGCCACATGTAATTTACTATGCAAGTAGGACCTTGAATGATGCATAAATAAATTACACAACTACCGAGAAAGAACTCTTGGCAGTTGTATTTGCATTAGAGAAGTTCAGGCCCTACTTGATTGGCTCGCCTATTGTAGATTACACTGATCATTCCGCCCTACGACATCTTTTAACGAAGAAGGATGCAAAGGCCAGGCTAATACGTTGAATCCTATTGTTACAAGAATTTGATCTTGTTATCAAAGACAAGAGTGGATGTGAAAACGTTGTAGCCGACCATCTTTCATGCATCACTTCTTCGCCAACTGTGACCGTGCCGATAAATGACTCATTTCCCGACAAACAGCTCTTGAATGTATCCTACGAACCTTGGTTCGTGGATATCGTGAACTATCTTGCGACGAGACTTATACCTAGCGATTGGTCGAAACAAGACAAACTTCGGTTTTTATCCCAAGTAAAATATTTTTACTGGGATGAACCATATCTATTCAAGTATTGTTCCGATCAAATCATTCGCAGGTGTGTCCCTAACGATGAATTCAAGAGCGTGTTATCATTTTGTCATGATCAGGCATGCGGCGGTCACTTTGGACCTCGAAAAACGGCGGAGAAAGTCACTTGGTGGAACCGGGATGGACGCTATATACCGATCAATGAGGGCAGTATCTTAGGACCACAGATTGTTGAGGAGACGACCGCGAAGATCCAGTTGATTCGCGATAGGATGAGAGCAGCGCAGAGTAGGCAGAGATCTTATGCGGACCGTCGGCGGCGCAGGCTTGAGTTTTCTGTTGGTGATCATGTTTTCTTGAGGGTCTACCCTATGAAAGGTGTGATGAGGTTTGGGAAGAAGGGGAAGCTCAGTCCCAGATATGTGGGCCCCTTCGAGATCCTCGAGCGTGTTGGTGCAGTAGCCTACCGTTTAGCCCTTCCGCCCAGCTTTCCAGATGTGCATCCCGTGTTTCATATCTCGATGCTCCACAGATATCTTCATGATCCTTCGCATGCGATTCAGCATCCGACGATCCAGCTGGAGCGCGACCTTTCCTATGCAGAGCAGCCGGTGATGATCTTGGATCGACAAGTGAAGAAACTGAGATCGAAGGACATTCCATCAGTTAAGGTGCTTTGGCGTGGCCAGAACCGTGAGGAGGTCACTTGGGAGACCGAAAGCGAGATGATGAAGACGTATCCCCATCTTTTTGAAGGTGCGTGTAGTTGGATTTTTGAAATTCGGGGACGAATTTCTTTAAGGGGGAGAGATTGTAACACCTTAGGATTTGTTTAGTGAATAATTATATTTAAATAATGGTTTTTAACGAAAAGTTTACCAAATTGTGTTTTAAATATTTTTCCTAATTTAATAAATATTTTTCCAAAATTTTCCTAGGTTTGCACACACATGTGCATGTAAACTAGGGTTTTTAAATAAGATTTACCATAATTATTAACCATGGTGGGTTAATCTTGAGGGTTAAAGTCTTTTGGGTTTTAAGTGGATTTAATTAGCTAATTAAGGTTAGGTTGGTTTTAATATGGAAAAGGGGATTTAAAATTGTTTTGTTGACTTGAGAGAGAGAGGGACATGGCAAGCCCATGCTTGCAATTAATGTGGAGAGAGAGAGGAATGGGAGGGCTTGACCCTAAGCTCACTTGCAAACTCTCTCATTTTACACTTACTCTCTCTCACTCTCTCTCTCACACACACACACACAACAGAAGATCAAGCAGCAGCTGCAGCAAACACCAGTTTCAGCACCAGAGCAGCAGCAGCAACTGCATCAGCACTCCATGCAGCCCCAGCTCACCCCTAGCAGCCCCAGCTCCATGTAGCAGCAGCCCCCTATGCAGTAGCAGCCCCAGCAGCACCAGCTTCAGCTCCACAACCCTAATAACAGCAACATCAACAGCAATAAGCAGCAGCATCAGCAGTAGCAGTGGCAGCAGCTTCTATTCAGAGGCAGTGCCTGTAGCAGCCCCCTCCTCTTCTCTTCTTCTCCTGAACCAGCGTAGTAGGGATCGAGTGAGGTATAATTTCTGAGCTCCCCTTGCTTGTGTGCTAGACTTGTGAGTTGGTTTAGTTTATTTAGTGTGCTTAGTAGTTGATTATCACTAGACTTGGTGTTTTAGCGATATTTGTGGTAATTAGTGAGATCTTTGCTTAAGTTAGGTTAATTTTAGTTAGACTAGGTTAGTTAGGAGCTTTTGAGGCCAGGTGAACCTAGTTTAACCCCAATTACACTAAAATACCACCAGTTTCCTTATTGATGCAATTTATCGTATTTGTGCAAATTTGAGATTTCTGGAACTGCTATTGACCCGGTGAGTTTAGAATGAAATTGAGAAGACTGCAGTATAGTGGACGTGTGCTGATACCCCAGGTGAAACCCGACCCCCTAACTGCTACAGTTGGCCGCCGAAATCCTCTTTCTGGCCGCAATTTGCGGCCAGATGGGTAGGGTTTTGGGTGTTGTTTGGTCCTGTAGGTGTCTGCTAGTGTGTGGGGTTCTATGGTATATATATATTTGTAAGTTTAGTTCTGTAGAAAAATCTGGGACCAAATACCTATTTTGCCGTTTTTCTAAACCTTCGCGACACGCGTGATACGTGAGTAGGTTTGGGTTTCTGCGTATCGCGGCGCGTCGGGATAGTTTCAGGCGCGTGATCACACGTTTTAGCGTATCGCGCACTCGCGCGATTGGTTTGCGACACGGGTTTCTAGTTGGACTGTAATGTCGCGTTTTTGTGAATTGAGCTTATGTGTGATATGTGTTATGTGATTCTAGGTTCGCAGGCCAGTGAGACGGACGCAGCGAAGAAGGGCAAGCAAGTGGTTGGATACACTTAGCGCGAGACACGGTGAGTAGATTTCACATCTACGGGGATATCGCCCGCATGGCGTTATGCGTCAGGGCTGATAGGACCTTATTGTTATATACTGCATATACCATACCATGGATTGCCATCGCATATTGCATTCCCCGCCATATATACATATTGTTTAGAACTGATAGAACACCGCACTATTACTAACGGTTTATGTTGCACGGGCACTATTTTGCATGCTACACACACACCGTTAGTAATTGCCATGCCACACTCACTGTAGAACTGCCATGATTATACTGTTGTATATTGCCGTAGTTCATCTTACATGTGATTGATTATGATTTCCTAAAAATTGGGAGCCGCATGACATCTTTAAAAACGGAAACTATCTTAAAAAGCGGTTTTCCCCTTATACCCACGTCATGGATTGATTACATTGTACCTCGCATTGGATTTATTTATTAGTGATGGATTTTCATGTGATTTCTGGTTTTGGGGACCGTGGAATTTTTTTAAGGAAAGATGTGCTATTTTGAAAAACCCGGTACCTCGTGATATGATATTTTGTTGCGTCCACCACTCGTTTTCTCGGTGCTGAGACGTGTGCTTGAAACCCGATTCGAGGAGTGATGATCCGTTTGCGGGTTCGTGGTGGGCCCGGTATGGTTCCCCTCGGCGAGATGATCGATGGGTTTTGCCGATTGAGCCTGGAGGCGGGCGAGCACCTACCGGTGACTGGTTGGACTTGGCAGTTGTCCGGAGGATACTGACCAGAGTCGAGAGATGGATGCGGGATGATCCGTACTGCCGGGGCCGAGGGCCGATACCGCAGACGGACCCCGTGGGGCCGATCCGGACTGACGGAGCCCGATATACGAGGATTTGCGTGTCGATGCTGGACACGAGTATTTTATGATATTTTGGGTGCCGATGTTGGGCACTCGTGATTTCTCAGAGATATACAGGATTTGAGGGCCGATGGGTGTGCCGGCGCCTGAGTGTATTGGGATTTGGTGCAGCCAGAGGCACCGTCTAGTGTTTTCCATGATGACATATTCCATGTAGATATTATTTATCCCATGCTCAGTATTGATTACTATGTATCTCATCCTGTAGCCTTTACCTGATTGAGCACTTGCATTACTATTGCATCCTCTGTTTGGCATGCATTGATATCATCTGCTGGCATTAGTAGAGCCACGCTATAGGTGCATGCTCGCGATCACCCTTATATGTTATCTCTATTCACGAGTTGGCAACTCACCCCCGTTGTGCCACAGTATTTGCAGGTTGCCCTTGGGAGTAGTCGCGGCTGGCTGTTTACCGCATCTTTTGGCACAGATACCCTTTCTGAGGCGAGTTAGCCTTTTTGCTGTTAGGTGGGTTTTGTACGGTATCTGTTATCTTTCAGTTGTATATTGATGTATCTAGTACTCTCCATCTACCTTTCTGTATTGACTTAGAGACAGTTGTGAGGACGATATGTATGATACTATATTCTGGTGTTGAGCTCGCATGTGAGCCGACTTTATTTTATGCAGTCTTACCTTTTGTGATATTGTCTTTACTTTACTGTGTATTCTTCGCTACGGCGTCGTATATCATATTTGCGATGCTTTATTCATTTCGCTTGTCATTTCTGTTATACCTTGCTTTTACCCGATTTGCGGGGCAAATGTTTAAAAAGGAAATGCTACCAAAATTATAAAAGTTATAACTCTTGAACTTAAAAAGGCTTTCTACTAAATTAATAAGATGTTTTTCGGACACGCATGACTGTTTTTACGAAATGTTTTAAATCACTCTATATTTATTGGTTTGATTTCTGGGTTCGGCTTACTTAGCCGCGTTACGCCTGTAGACGTTGCGTGGTTAAGTGCCGGTCACGAGTCGAAACTCTCGGGTCGTGACAAAGTTGGTATCAGAGCGTAGGTTTTACCTTCGGAGTGTAGGATGACCCTGGTATGATGGAGTAGGTAGCTGCAGCAGGGTAGCGTAGCGTGTGTATGTTCCGCGGCATACTCACGACACGGTACTCCGCTTACGCGACCTTAGGACTTATTGATTTGATCCCTCCTTATATTTTTGCGATTCGATTTCCGTGTTCTTATCGAATCCAAATTTTCTTTCAGCCATTATGCCGCCTAAGACTACGAGTTCACAGAGAGCGGCCGCGAAGGCCGAGATTCGAGTTGACTCGTCCGAGACGAGGACTGATCCGGGCAGTACGCCGGTTGTACCCGAGCAGGCTGTTCCTGCCGTGACAGAGCAGATCGCCACGCTAGGGGCTGGTATGCAGGAGATGCGCCAGACGGTGGGATCTAGCATGCAGGAGATGCGCCAGATGATAGGATCGCTAGTTGAGACGCTTCGAGCCCAGCGACCAGAGGTAGCTCCACCTGTTCCAGAGACCGCGATGGTACCTACCGCACAGCCAGTTGCCCCTACAGCCATGGAGGTGATCACAGTATCGCTATCAGAGTTCGTGAGGCTGAAGCCTCCGGTATTCACAGGCACCGATACAGCCGAGGACCCACAGTCTTTCATCGACAGGATGGCCAGGATATGCCGTTCCCTCAGATGCGCAGATGCGAGATGGGTCGAGTTCGCGAGCTTTCTCCTGGAAGGTCTTGCGCAAAAGTGGTATGATTCCGTTGAGAAGGGCAGAGCAGCAGGTCTTCCTCCTATGACCTGGACGGAGTTCGTGACCATATTTCTAGCCCGTTTCCTTCCCCAGAGTGTTAGGGATGCCTGAGCACGCAGGTTTGAGTCCTTGCGCCAGACGCCAGGGATGACAGTGGCAGAGTATGATGTGCTGTTTACAGAGCTAGCAGTCTATGCCCCATATTTAGTGGCTACCGAGGAGTTGCGAGTCAGGAGATTTGTTCGAGGCTTGCTTACACCATTGTTCCTTGCGATCAATGCGCAGCACTACGAGACCTATGCAGCAGCTGTAGACGCAGCCCTAGTGGTCGAGGAGAACCTTGCTGAGACTTCGGCAGTTCCAGAGCCGAAGAGAGTTCGTACAGGCATATCCGCACGGAGACAGACATTCAGACGCCGCGACAGGTATCGTCCAAGTATGGGGAGTGGCAGAGATTCGGGACGGAGCCAGATGTTTAGTTCATATCCACGAGAGGGTCAGCAGTCGCCGCGGGGTTGCTTCAGATGTGGCAGCCTACTTCACCTCGTTCGAGATTGTCCAGAGACACACCGGAGGGAGGCAGCGGCACCGCATGTTACCTTACCACCTTCACCACCCTAGAGGGCGTTGCCCGTTGTACCTACCGTTGCTCCGCGCCAGACACATGCACAGCGAGGTCGTGGGCGTGGGGGAGTAGCTCAGAGGGGGCGAGGTGACCGAGGCAGAGGGCAGTCAGTCGCAGGTGGTGGACAGGCGAGGGTTTTTGCTTTAACACATCAGGACGCGCAGGCGTCCAATGCAGTGGTTTCAGGTATCCTTCCTGTATGTTCAGTTGATGCACATGTATTGTTCGATCCCGGATCCACACACTCGTACGTATCCACGCACTTTGTGCCGAGTCTGGGTAGAGAGTCCGGCTTGCTTGATCAGCCGCTTGTGGTGACCACTCCTATGGGAGAGTCGTTTGTTACTAGGCACGTGTTCCGATCCTGTACCGTCTGTATTGGCGAGAGAGAGTTGCCTGTCGACTTGATCCTTCTAGAGATGTTGGACTTCGACGTTCTTTTGGGTATGGATTGGTTAGCCACGTGCTATGCTTCTGTGGACTGCCGTGAGAAGACAGTTAGATTTTGCTTTCCCGGTGAGTCGGTTTTTGTTGTGTTGGGGGACCGTGGTGCCGCCCCTCACAGTGTGATTTCTTCTTTTCGCGCTGGACAGCTTTTGAGGAAGGGGTGTCAGGGATTTCTCGCATATGTTTGCGATGCTAGTGCTACACAGGTTCCATTGGACCAGGTTCCGGTTGTTAGCGAGTTTCCTGATGTGTTCCCTGACGAGCTTCCTGGGTTGCCGCCCGAGCGCGACATTTCTTTCTGTATTGATTTGGTTCCTGGCTCGGGGCCTATTTCCATACCGCCTTATCGGATGGCCCCGGCGGAACTTCGAGAGTTGAAGGGTCAGTTGCAAGACTTGCTGAACAAGGGACTTATTCGACCCAGTGTTTCTCCTTGGGGTGCTCCAGTCCTGTTCGTCAAGAAGAAGGACGGCAGTTTGCGTCTGTGTATCGACTACCGCCAGCTAAACAGGGTGACAGTGCGGAACCGGTATCCTTTGCCGCGTATCGACGATTTGTTCGACCAGCTTCAGGGGGCAGGGTACTTTTCGAGGATCGATTTACGATCGGGCTATCATCAGCTGCGGGTTCGACAGGAGGACATTCCCAGGACAGCTTTCCGTACGCGCTACGGCCATTACGAGTTTTTGGTGATGTCGTTCGGACTCACCAATGCGCCAGCAGCATTCATAGACTTGATGAACCGTATTTTCCGGCCTTACTTGGATCTGTTCATTATAGTCTTCATCGACGATATCTTGGTGTATTCCCGGAGTAGTGAGGAGCACGAGCAGCACCTGCGGATTACATTGCAGACCTTGAGGGAGCACCAGCTTTATGCGAAATTCTCCAAGTGTGCTTTTTGGCTGGACAGCGTGGACTTCTTGGGACACATGATTTCACGAGACGGTATATGTGTAGACCCGAGGAAGATCGAGGCCGTTCAGCGTTGGCCCAGACCCACATCGGTGACAAAGATTCACAGCTTTCTGGGGTTGGCCGGTTACTACAGGCGTTTTGTGCAGGACTTCTCACGTATTGCTACACCGTTGACCGGGTTGACCCGGAAGGGAGTTCCCTTCGATTGGACGGAGGAGTGCGAGCACAGTTTTCAGCAGTTACGGACTCGGCTGACGACGGCACCGGTGTTATCTTTACCTTCCGGATCGGGCGGATTTGTGGTCTTTTGTGATGCCTCTCGAGTGGGGCTAGGGTGCGTTTTGATGCAGCACGACAGGGTGATCGCGTATGCTTCGCGACAATTGAAGAAACATGAACAAAACTACCCCACTCATGACTTGGAGATGGCTGCAGTGGTCTTCGCACTTAAGATCTGGCGACATTATCTATATGGCGAGTCGTGCCAGATATTCACGGATCACAAGAGTCTGAAATACATATTCCAGCAGCGGGACCTGAACCTTCGGCAGCGTCGATGGATGGAGTTAGTGAAGGATTACGACTGCGAGATCTTATATCACCCGGGCAAGGCAAATGTGGTGGCGGATGCTTTGAGCAGGAGGCCCGGGAGTAGTCTATCTTGTTTGAGCGCAATACAGGGGCAGTCGTCCGCAGATTGGCAGATATTATGCGATAGCCGGATACAGTTCGAGTTCACGCCGATTGGAGGACAGATAGCGCATGTCCGTGCACGCCCACAGTTGATCGATCGTATACGTGAGGCACAGCTCAGTGATGATCGATGTTCAGAGATCATGGCACAGATTGGACAGGGCAGATTTTCCGAGTTCGTGATCGATGATCGGGGGATACTACGGTTTGGAGTCAGACTGTGCGTACCAGATGCTGAGGGACTGAGGCACGAGATTCTTGAGGAGGCACATCGATCGGTATATAGCGTCCATCCCGGTTCCACCAAGATGTATCATGATATGAGAGATGTTTATTGGTGGGACGGAATGAAGAGGGACATCGCGGATTTCGTGTCGAGATGCCTGACTTGTCAGCAAGTCAAGGCTGAGCACCAGAGGCCCGCGGGAGAGCTACAGCTGTTACCCATTCCGGAGTGGAAATGGGAACAGATTTCGATGGATTTCGTGGTGGGTCTACCCAGGACTAGTCGGGGATATGACTCTATCTGGGTGATCGTGGATCGTTTGACGAAAGCGGCTCACTTCCTACCGGTGAAGACGACTTTCGGATTTACTCGGTACGCCCAGATCTACATTGACGAGATAGTGCGACTACACGGAGTCCCGACGTGCATTGTGTCCGAAAGAGGCACCCAGTTTACTAGTAGACTATGGCAGAGGCTTCAGGAGGCTTTGGGCACTCGCTTGAGTTTCAGCACAGCATTTCATCCGCAGACCGACGGACAGTCAGAGCGGACCATCCAGACTCTCGAGGACATGCTCAGGGCTTGTGTATTAGATTTCGGAGGTAGCTGGGATCATCATTTGCCCTTAGTAGAGTTCTCCTACAATAACAGCTACCAGGAGACCATTCAGATGGCACCGTTTGAGGCTCTCTATGGGAGGAGATGCAGGTCGCCCACCTGTTGGACAGAGCTCAGTGAGGGCAGTATCTTAGGACCACAGATTGTTGAGGAGACGACCGCGAAGATCCAGTTGATTCGCGATAGGATGAGAGCAGCGCAGAGTAGGCAGAGATCTTATGTGGACCGTCGGCGGCGCAGGCTTGAGTTTTCTGTTGGTGGTCATGTTTTCTTGAGGGTCTACCCTATGAAAGGTATGATGAGGTTTGGGAAGAAGGGGAAGCTCAGTCCCAGATATGTGGGCCCCTTCGAGATCCTCGAGCGTGTTGGTGCAGTAGCCTACCGTTTAGCCCTTCCGCCCAGCTTTCCAGATGTGCATCCCGTGTTTCATGTCTCGATGCTCCGCAGATATCTTCATGATCCTTCGCATGCGATTCAGCATCCGACGATCCAGCTGGAGCGCGACCTTTCCTATGCAGAGCAGCCGGTGATGATCTTGGATCAACAAGTGAAGAAACTGAGATCGAAGGACATTCCATCAGTTAAGGTGCTTTGGCATGGCCAGAACCGTGAGGAGGTCACTTGGGAGACCGAAAGCGAGATGATGAAGACGTATCCCCATCTTTTTGAAGGTGCGTGTAGTTGGATTTTTGAAATTCGGGGACGAATTTCTTTAAGGGGGAGAGATTGTAACACCTTAGGATTTGTTTAGTGAATAATTATATTTAAATAATGGTTTTTAACGAAAAGTTTACCAAATTGTGTTTTAAATATTTTTCCTAATTTAATAAATATTTTTCCAAAATTTTCCTAGGTTTGCACACACATGTGCATGTAAACTAGGGTTTTTAAATAAGATTTACCATAATTATTAACCATGGTGGGTTAATCTTGAGGGTTAAAGTCTTTTGGGTTTTAAGTGGATTTAATTAGCTAATTAAGGTTAGGTTGGTTTTAATATGGAAAAGGGGATTTAAAATTGTTTTGTTGACTTGAGAGAGAGAGGGACATGGCAAGCCCATGCTTGCAATTAATGTGGAGAGAGAGAGGAATGGGAGGGCTTGACCTTAAGCTCACTTGCAAACTCTCTCATTTTACACTAACTCTCTCTCACTCTCTCTCTCACACACACACACACACAACAGAAGATCAAGCAGCAGCTGCAGCAAACACCAGTTTCAGCACCAGAGCAGCAGCAGCAACTGCATCAGCACTCCATGCAGCCCCAGCTCACCCCCAGCAGCCCCAGCTCCATGTAGCAGCAGCCCCCTATGCAGTAGCAGCCCCAGCAGCACCAGCTTCAGCTCCACAACCCCAATAACAGCAACATCAACAGCAATAAGCAGCAGCATCAGCAGTAGCAGTGGCAGCAGCTTCTATTCAGAGGCAGTGCCTGTAGCAGCCCCCTCCTCTTCTCTTCTTCTCCAGAACCAGCGTAGTAGGGATCGAGTGAGATATAATTTTTGAGCTCCCCTTGCTTGTGTGCTAGACTTGTGAGTTGGTTTAGTTTATTTAGTGTGCTTAGTAGTTGATTATCACTAGACTTGGTGTTTTAGCGATATTTGTGGTAATTAGTGAGATCTTTGCTTAAGTTAGGTTAATTTTAGTTAGACTAGGTTAGTTAGGAGCTTTTGAGGCCAGGTGAACCTAGTTTAACCCCAATTACAATAAAATACCACCAGTTTCCTTATTGATGCAATTTATCGTATTTGTGCAAATTTGAGATTTCTGGAACTGCTATTGACCCGGTGAGTTTAGAATGAAATTGAGAAGACTGCAGTATAGTGGACGTGTGCTGATACCCCAGGTGAAACCCGACCCCCTAACTGCTACAGTTGACCGCCGAAATCCTCTTTCTGGCCGCAATTTGCGGCCAGATGGGTAGGGTTTTGGGTGTTGTTTGGTCCTGTAGGTGTCTGCTAGTGTGTGGGGTTCTATGGTATATATATATTTGTAAGTTTAGTTCTGTAGAAAAATCTGGGACCAAATACCTATTTTGCCGTTTTTCTAAACCTTCGCGACACGCGTGATACGTGAGTAGGTTTGGGTTTCTGCGTATCGCGGCGCGTCGGGGTAGTTTCAGGCGCGTGATCACACGTTTTAGCGTATCGCGCACTCGCGCGATTGGTTTGCGACACGGGTTTCTAGTTGGACTGTAATGTCGCATTTTTGTGAATTGAGCTTATGTGTGATATGTGTTATGTGATTCTAGGTTCGCAGGCCAGTGAGACGGACGCAGCGAAGAAGGGCAAGCAAGTGGTTGGATACACTTAGCGCGAGACACGGTGAGTAGATTTCACATCTACGGGGATATCGCCCGCATGGCGTTATGCGTCAGGGCTGATAGGACCTTATTGTTATATACTGCATATACCATACCATGGATTGCCATCGCATATTGCATTCCCCGCCATATATACATATTGTTTAGAACTGATAGAACACCGCACTATTACTAACGGTTTATGTTGCACGGGCACTATTTTGCATGCTACACACACACCGTTAGTAATTGCCATGCCACACTCACTGTAGAACTGCCATGATTATACTGTTGTATATTGCCGTAGTTCATCTTACATGTGATTGATTATGATTTCCTAAAAATTGGGAGCCGCATGACATCTTTAAAAACGGAAACTATCTTAAAAAGCGGTTTTCCCCTTATACCCACGTCATGGATTGATTACATTGTACCTCGCATTGGATTTATTTATTAGTGATGGATTTTCATGTGATTTCTGGTTTTGGGGACCGTGGAATTTTTTTAAGGAAAGATGTGCTATTTTGAAAAACCCGGTACCTCGTGATATGATATTTTGGTGCGTCCACCACTCGTTTTCTCGGTGCTGAGACGTGTGCTTGAAACCCGATTCGAGGAGTGATGATCCGTTTGCGGGTTCGTGGTGGGCCCGGTATGGTTCCCCTCGGCGAGATGATCGATGGGTTTTGCCGATTGAGCCTGGAGGCGGGCGAGCACCTACCGGTGACTGGTTGGACCTGGCAGTTGTCCGGAGGATACTGACCAGAGTCGAGAGATGGATGCGGGATGATCCGTACTGCCGGGGCCGAGGGCCGATACCGCAGACGGACCCCGTGGGGCCGATCCGGACTGACGGAGCCCGATATACGAGGATTTGCGTGTCGATGCTGGACACGAGTATTTTATGATATTTTGGGTGCCGATGTTGGGCACTCGTGATTTCTCAGAGATATACAGGATTTGAGGGCCGATGAGTGTGCCGGCACCTGAGTGTATTGGGATTTGGTGCAGCCAGAGGCACCGTCTAGTGTTTTCCATGATGACATATTCCATGTAGATATTATTTATCCCATGCTCAGTATTGATTACTATGTATCTCATCCTGTAGCCTTTACCTGATTGAGCACTTGCATTACTATTGCATCCACTGTTTGGCATGCATTGATATCATCTGCTGGCATTAGTAGAGCCACGCTATAGGTGCATGCTCGCGATCACCCTTATATGTTATCTCTATTCACGAGTTGGCAACTCACCCCCGTTGTGCCACAGTATTTGCAGGTTGCCCTTGGGAGTAGTCGCGGCTGGCTGTTTACCGCATCTTTTGGCACAGATACCCTTTCCGAGGCGAGTTAGCCTTTTTGCTGTTAGGTGGGTTTTGTAAGGTATCTGTTATCTTTCAGTTGTATATTGATGTATCCAGTACTCTCCATCTACCTTTCTGTATTGACTTAGAGACAGTTGTGAGGACGATATGTATGATACTATATTCTGGTGTTGAGCTCGCATGTGAGCCGACTTTATTTTATGCAGTCTTACCTTTTGTGATATTGTCTTTACTTTACTGTGTATTCTTCGCTACGGCGTCGTATATCATATTTGCGATGCTTTATTCATTTCGCTTGTCATTTCTGTTATACCTTGCTTTTACCCGATTTGCGGGGCAAATGTTTAAAAAGGAAATGCTACCAAAATTATAAAAGTTATAACTCTTGAACTTAAAAAGGATTTCTACTAAATTAATAAGATGTTTTTCGGACACGCATGACTGTTTTTACGAAATGTTTTAAATCACTCTATATTTATTGGTTTGATTTCTGGGTTCGGCTTACTTAGCCGCGTTACGCCTGTAGACGTTGCGTGGTTAAGTGCCGGTCACGAGTCGAAACTCTCGGGTCGTGACAGGTTCGCAACACTAAAGTAATCCAACACACCAATATCCATCCTGAGCATCATTATTAATCCTAAATAACATATAATAATTGTTGGTGTGTATACGCATCCGTATACACCACCACGGACTGCGGAGGTGCTATACGCCATCCACCCAACTTCTCCCCGTAGATTTAAATCTACTCACCTGGTCCCCGCTAGCCGGTGCCGACGTCGCCACGCGCTTGCTTGTCGTCTCGAAGTCCACATGGGGTACCTACATATCATAACGCACCATATCGCATTAAAACTAAATTCGAAATCGAAATGGCATACGAAGATCAAATCGGCACGCGTATCACGCATATGTCCAAACCTATCGCCTACGCATGCAAGAATAGTCAAACCAACCCTCGATGTCGATGAACAAACGTCAAACCATCGAGAAAAATCCAATCACACTCATTTGCACATTCACGAACACTAATTTTAATATAAACTAGGTTAAAACTCACAAAAACCCCAATTTCACTTAAAAAGTCATTTTTCCGAAAATCTAGCAAGCACAATTCGCCGTTTTTGTACAAAACATGATGTTTAAATGAATGTAGTGGCCAATATACTTATTAAATAACTTAAATAAGTCATATAAACAATTTCCGGAATTTAATCTCATTAAATTCCAAAAACCCTAATATTCTAGTTTACAAAATACTTAAATTTTAACAATTTCAAAGCAAAAATGCACAAACTACAATCTAGCTTAGATTTGCATGATCCAAAGCATTAAACTACACTTAATAAAGTTAATGAAGCCATGAAAAACCTAATTAGATTTTTAGTCTAACATTTGCAATAATTTCCAAAAACCTAGTTTAGAAAAAAAAGCTTAATTTGGACATTTTACATCTAGCAATCTACCTATCATCAAAAGATTAAGTTTTCACTTCCTTAAGATGATAGCCTATACTTGGCAACCATGATTACATGATAAGAACCCTAAATAGATTCAAACACCATCACACAATTTAAATCTTGAAATTGGAAATCACAAAATTAGCTAATTAAACTAATTTAAAGTAGCTTATCGAAATCTAAACACTTGGGTTGGGATTATACCTCCAAACCATGAGATCAAACTTAAAATCTATCCTTCCAAAATGCTCTCTTTTCACAAGGATCCATGTTTGAAATGCTAAGGAATAATGGGTAAGTGTTGGATTTGGATTTAGAGTTGAATTTGTATGGATTTGAAGTGATTTTTGTGGAATTTTTTTGATGCAAAAATGGAGTGAGAACTTAAGGAGGGGGCTGCTGCTGTAGGGATGAATTTCGGCCAGAATTAGTAGGGGGGTGGGTGAGTGAGGAGAGAGAGTGAGATGGGGAAGTTGCATTAAGTCAAAAAGTCCACTCATTTCTTATCATTTTCTACACTTTTCTTTTCTTTTCTTTCTTTTGCAAACCAAGTGGGGACAAGAGAGGGGGCTGCTGAATTCAGCCAAGAGGAGAAGTGAATGGGGGTGTGTGGGTGTGGGTACGGGTGTGGGGTGATGAAAAATGATAAATACAATACCCCAAACATCCATTTACGCTAAAAAAAAGCCTTTTTTCTTCAATAATTTCTAAACCGTTTTGGCAAATGATTTCGTTCCAAAAACCACATGATAAAATTTTATTTAATGTTTTATGATGCACAAAAATTTTTTCAACTCATTCCAATTTGTAATTTTCCCTAATTAAATGTATTAGTGTCGGCTTAAAATAATAATAAAATAATATTTTTTTTATAGAAAATTTGAAATTTCACCAGCGGCTCAATAAACACCAAATAATAGCAATTACATAGTTAGAATATGTATATTTAATTTTTATAATAAGATATTTGTATTTTGACTTTTTTTACAGAAAACCCCCTTATTTTACCAATTTTTTCGAAATTTCACCGAAACGATTTTCAAAACGTTACAATCTTCCCCCCTTAAAGAAATTCGGTCCCCGAATTTAAATTCAAACTCCCCCAAATACTAAAACATCTAAGAAAAACCATCAAGTCGTCAGGGATCCGAAATTGTAAATACATAAGACAATTCGTAGCGCAGCGCATGCGCTTGAAAAATGAGTATATAACTCAAATCAAAACTCCGTCAAGCATCCCGCAATCATCGGAGTCATGGAGAAGACATCAATGCCAAATCCAAATCAAAACCAATATGATATAACTCGAAACTATACATGTAAATATCGAATCTATATCTGTAAGTATCTGAAGGAAATGTATGCCAAATCTCTTTAAGTCGCTGTGCAACGCGTATAACACTGCACAGTGGCGGACGTCTATCATAAGAAAATAACTATATACATATATACCTTTGTTTGAAATGTACGTTCCGCCGTTTTGGAAACAATTTAGAAGGGTCTCCTTGTCTTAAACATTTCGTGTCATATCAGACACGTAGGTAAATACTGAGGCTATAGCTCGCTTTTTGGAAATCCCTTCAATAACTATCAATGCATGCAAAATATATTCAGGTACTGTCCTCTGACTAGTCCTGCTCAGTACGAAAACACATAGCAATCTCATAAAAAACGTACTGCTCCATAAAAAATCAATCACAAATATATATATGAATACTACGTGCGTCAGGTGCGCACGGAAATCAAAATCTATAAATGTGCCATACATGTGCACAGAAACAACATCTAGGTGCAACGGGTGTGCACACAACATCAGTCATAGGCAACGTGTATGCCTGACAGCAAAATCAGGTGCATCTGACATGCACGAAAAATCCCGATTCAGTGCATCTGGTGTGCACCAAATCGCATCTCATAACAGGCGCCCAACATGCGCTAAAAATCCAAATCTGGTGCATCCATCATGCACAAAATCAACTCAACTGTATGAAACCCATAAAATCATAAACATGAGAAACCAAGGCACGAAAATGATGTCAAGTGCAACAACTGTGCAAAATCGTAAATACTCAGTAGGTGCAACCATGGTCCATGAAAACAAATATCGTGAAACTCAATCATCAAAATCAATCATGCGAATAGATCGCCCAAAATACCCAAAATCAAGTATGGCGGAATAGTCCCGCTCAAGCACATACTCAAGAATCTCTGGCCAACTGTCGTGGTCACTCATAGCATGTCTCATCGACGATCCTGAACTCTGGCCTGCCGGTGTGCATAACATGACCACTACTGGGTCCAAGTCTTCTCGTAATTTATTGCAGAAAGGTCCTATCGAGATCTCTCCCAAATCTCGTCTCTGCCGAACTGTCCGGAAGTCATCGTCCCTTACTAGATCTATTCTCGTTCCTGAACGGTTACATACTCATCACGACTCCTTCTGGAAGGTATATCCAAGTACAATGCCTCGGCATGCGTACCGCATCTCTGATGTCGGCTGAGTGGAACGTCGTCTCATCAAGATCTCGTACGAACCTCTTACTCCACTTTTCTCTAATGTCGACTGCTCCGGACTCGTCTCGTCGTGGCTGCATGGACTGAGCTCCAACGGCTATCCTCGTATCTGGAGTCTCCCAAGAAATGCATCTCACCACCTAGCATCCGAATTAAGTCGAGCCATCCGATCAAGTCGTCAAACCTCATAATCCCCCAAGAGCTCAACCTCTTGGGCATGGTTTAATAGTATCGAGTACATACCACAGCATCGGTGGTCCAGCCGTAGAAGGGCAAACCCAAGCCTCACTAATGGCGCCGTAGAACTGCCGCAAACCCGAAGGTTCAAAGGCTTTCACACGGTCATTAAGTCGAGTTAGGGTTTCATTCTTCTAGAGGGATCATAGAATTGCCTGCATGTCTTTCCGACTACTTTAAACTTGGAATAATAGGTTTCTGACATTCGATCGTCTCTGTCGACTCCCAACGTCTCCACGTGAAGTCGTCTCTAGCTGGAATCAATCTATCTGATGACCTCGCATCGGGTTAGGCGAACGATCCACATGTCTTAGTCATTCATCCACGATGACTAGCGACCTTCTATCATCTCTTAGTACAACTCGTTCTGCACTAACTCCAGCATCTGGGGCAATACCTCGTCGTTCGCAGCAATAACTGGCTCGCTCGTCTGCACGCTGAACAGTGCCTCGATCATCATGAATAAGCAACACACCAACGGTCATCAAGATCTGGCTGGCCTCTATCATTGGCTCAATCCTCTAGTGTCGATCAGCACATCCGAGTAACCTCATAAAGGCGATCCGCCAAACGCTCGTGGCGTGGAAACACAGTCAAAAGACACCTCTCTACAATCGGGTGTCGCCGGAATCATGCCCTGGTCAGTCCTCGTTCGTGACGAGCTCGTGCTGACCGCAACTCTAGCCGTAGCTCTCCCTGCCTGTAATCGTGGCAGCAAAACCAAACCGGTACCGATGAGGCTAAATCAGGAAGGAATATAATACTGAACAAGGAAATGTACATCCTAAGGCTTCTTAAGTAGAGTGGCGTGTCGTAAATATGCCGCGGAACATACCAACGGTACATCACTCTACTTTAGTCACCTATTCCATCAACCAAGGGTCATCCTACGCTCCGAAGGTAAAACCTAACGCTCTGATACCAACTTTGTCATGACCCGAAAGTACGGAACATGACCGGCACTTAAACTACGAACGTCTCGAGGCGTACGTAATCTAAGTAAACCGAAAACCCAGAAATCCAAACCAAGAAAAGTAGTAGAGTGCAGGAAAAACCAACTTAAAGCAAGTAGTTTCAATAGCATAAGCCGAATTATGCGGTTTTTAAAAACATCAAAAATTTACTGAAAATTTCGGCAGAGTCTCCTTTGTAAATACTGGCCCCCAAATGGGATACAACATGAATAGTATACGAAATCAAGAAAAAGGCATCCCCAAGCGGGAGCTAGCTCTTCGTCAATCGACGGTCACAACCATACAAGAAATATAATATACAACGCCAACGGCGAGGATCAAAACTCAAAAGGAAACTCAAAACCACCAGAAATATAACGAGCGACTCTAGGGTCGAAAGAATAAACACCACTGGTCTCTATCTCAAAAAATACATGTTTGGTTGATGGAATTTACTAGATACAACGGAATAATATTATACAAGGTAATATGATAGGTACGATACAAGAAAAACCCACCTACTAGCAAGTCACCCGAATGAAACTGAGCCCATCAAGCCGTAATTAAACCTATACGGCAAAACCTGCAAGAAACTGGGGCACAACGGGGGTGAGTTGCCAACTCGTGAATAGAAAAACATCTACGCACAGAAATCGCATAAATAACGCAATCCTAGGTCAATGATCATAATATATCCTCAAAAATGTATATAACATGCAGCCTATAACAATGGCTAGGATAAATATCTAACCCGAGTGTAAACTCATGTGCCCGTGTCAGTGCCTCAGGTAGCAATATATCATATGAATGAAGTATGAATGCATGAAAACAGAATACATGTAAATGAAGAAACTGTTTTCATAAATTAGTGAGATTTCCTTCTTATTTTTAAACTGAGGTATCATAAATGAAATCAGTATCAACAGTGTCTAGCATCGACACAAAACATAAATCTCAATGTCTCGAAATATCAATGTCTCAATCTCAATATCTAGGACGCCGTCAGTCCAGACTGGCCCCTACCATCCATCTCAAGACCACGACGGTATCCTCCGGATATCCGACGCGTCGGGTAATATCACCGGTAGGTAGTGCTCCCCATCCAGGCTCAACGTCAACACCACATTCCTCTTGCCCCGGGGTACCATACCGGGCCCACCATGTACCCGAAACGGTTCCTCCACTCCTCGAATCGGGTCTCGAAATCCATCAGCAAACTCATGGTGGACGACTCATACATCATGGGAAAACCGCACTTTTTATTTTAAAAGGGAGAACAGGTTTATTCATGTTTTTGCGGTTTTCCTCCAAATCCAAGAAATCTCATGAAATCTGAATCCAAGTCATCAATAGCATGTAAACAGTGAATATAGGCATGAGAATCCATGAATGCGACACAACAGTGAATAATAACATGCATGAAGTAGTAGGCAATAACTACAATGTCTAACTAGCATATAAGGCAAGTACACTAATATCATGTCTAAACTATTAGCTAACCTATGTCAAATGAAATAGTATTTTCTAAAGTGTTCGTGACATGTCAATTACCAATGAAGATGTGTGTGAGCCGGCAAATAAGTGTACGTGGTAATACGCGTCATCGGTAATGGTGCTGGTGTCCTAACAGCATGATATTAATAATGCAATAAGAAATTATAATATAAGTATGCGATGCGGAGCGAACAGTAAAAATGAGCGGGAGCTGAATACTAGACGCAACTATAACTAATCTGCACTAATCTAATATAAGTCCTACAAATGGTGCCTTTTGAAATAACACGAATCATGGGGTTTTGAAAATAGGGGCTACGGTGTTTTTAAGAAAAGATACGTTTTTGAAATATCCGTAGAATCCCTTGACCTATCTTTTAAAATACGCATGATTCGTAAGCTTTGAAATAGGTAAGAATCGAATCTAATCTAACAACTAAACTAAACTAAAGGGCTAAGCTAACAAGCTGGACTACAGGTAAGGAAACCGTCTAACGTCTGAGTCGATACATATACATACCTGTATATATATTAGTCGGTGATCCCGCCTCAATAATATCATATCCGATACCATATCTATAATCAGACATCCCAAGTCAAGAGTGCGGATCAATCATCAAGATATAGCTCGTACGTAAATCCATCGTACGACATCCCCCAATTCTGGGTACGGGTCAAAATCACATTCATCATACTATTCACCTGGTATCCTCTTTATCAATATCATGATCTGGTACTGATCTACGTCTAGTACAATACTGATATCGCCTATGTATGCATGCACGTGTGTAAAAACTACGTCAAGGACCCGCTACAGCGTCATGTCGTATCTAAGATACGAACCCTGCTATATCACCGATCTCACGGCCTCAAATCAAATCTCATCGACTCAGCTCAATCCCAAGTATCATCCTCAAATCCGTATGTGAACACATAGTCCCATACCCATGTGAACCCATAACTATAAAGAATCCCATGAGCACATATCAATAGGAATGTATGCAAGTATGTATGTGTGTATGTGTAGTGCAACACTACCCTAGGGTTCGCAGCACTAAAGTAATCCAACACACCAATATCCATCCTAAGCATCGTTATTAATCCCAAATAACATATAATAATTGTTGGTGTGTATACGCATCCGTATACACCACCACGGACTGCGGGGGTGCTATACGCCATCCACCCGACTTCTCCCCGTAGATATAAATCTACTCACCTGGTCCCCGCTAGCCGGTGCCAACGTCGCCACGCGCTTGCTTGTCGTCTCGAAGTCCACATGGGGTACCTACATATCATAACGCACCATATCGCATTAAAATTAAATTCGAAATCGAAACGGCATACGAAGATCAAATCGGCACGCGTATCACGCATAGGTCCAAACCTATCGCCTACGCATGCAAGAATAGTCAAACCAACCCTCGATGTCGATGAACAAACGTCAAACCATCGAGAAAAATCCAATCACACTCATTTGCACATTCACGAACACTAATTTTAATATAAACTAGGTTAAAACTCACAAAAACCCCAATTTCACTTAAAAAGTCATTTTTCCGAAAATCTAGCAAGCACAATTCGCCGTTTTTGTACAAAACATGATGTTTAAATGAATGTAGCGGCCAATATACTTATTAAATAACTTAAATAAGTCATATAAACAATTTCCGGAATTTAATCTCATTAAATTCCAAAAACCCTAATATTCTAGTTTACAAAATACTTAAATTTTAACAATTTCAAAGCAAAAATGCACAAACTACAATCTAGCTTAGATTTGCATGATCCAAAGCATTAAACTACACTTAATAAAGTTAATGAAGCCATGAAAAACCTAATTAGATTTTTAGTCTAACATTTGCAATAATTTCCAAAAACCTAGTTTAGAAAAAAAAGCTTAATTTGGACATTTTACATCTAGCAATCTACATATCATCAAAAGATTAAGTTTTCACTTTCTTAAGATGATAGCCTATACTTGGCAACCATGATTACATGATAAGAACCCTAAATAGATTCAAACACCATCACACAATTTAAATCTTGAAATTGGAAATCACAAAATTAGCTAATTAAACTAATTTAAAGTAGCTTATCGAAATCTAAACACTTGGGTTGGGATTATACCTCCAAACCATGAGATCAAACTTAAAATCTAGCCTCCCAAAATGCTCTCTTTTCACAAGGATCCATGCTTGAAATGCTAAGGAATAATGGGTAAGTGTTGGATTTGGATTTAGAGTTGAATTTGTATGGATTTGAAGTGATTTTTGTGGAATTTTTTTGATACAAAAATGGAGTGAGAACTTAGGGAGGGGGCTGCTGCTGTAGGGATGAATTTCGGCCAGAATTAGTGGGGGGGGTGGGTGAGTGAGGAGAGAGAGTGAGGTGGGGAAGTTGCATTAAGTCAAAGTCCACTCATTTCTTATCATTTTCTACACTTTTCTTTTCTTTTCTTTCTTTTGCAAACCAAGTGGGGACAAGAGAGGGGGCTGCTGAATTCAGCCAAAGGGAGAAGTGAATGGGGGTGTGTGGGTATGGGTACGGGTGTGGGGTGATGAAAAATGATAAATACAATACCCCAAACATCCATTTACGCTAAAAAAAAGCCTTTTTTCTTCAATAATTTCTAAACCGTTTTGGCAAATGATTTCGTTCCAAAAACCACATGATAAAATTTTATTTAATGTTTTATGATGCACAAAATTTTTTTCAACTCATTCCAATTTGTAATTTTCCCTAATTAAATGTATTAGTGTCGGCTTAAAATAATAATAAAATAATATTATTTTTTTCAGAAAATTTGAAATTTCACCAGCGGCTCAATAAACACCAAATAATAGCAATTACATAGCTAGAATATGTATATTTAATTTTTATAATAAGATATTTGTATTTTGACTTTTTTTACAGAAAACCCCCTTATTTTACCGATTTTTTCGAAATTTCACCGAAACGATTTTCAAAACGTTACAGTAGTGCCAAGTGCTCGTGCCAGTGCCTCAGGTAATAGCATATCATAAATGTGAGGTATGATCAATGAAATCAATCTGCATGTATGTGGATCCCGTCCACTCGTCACCCAACGACAATAACCATCATGCATGTAAATATCATCAGCATATGCATGGAAATATGAGGATATAAACCACCTATGTCTCTCGCGACACGCCAAAATCATGGAACCGGAGTGCCCAGCATCGACACTCGAAAACATCATGAAAACTGTGCCCAGCATCGGCACGTAAATCCTCATATATAGGGCTCCACCTGCGGAATCGGCTCTCGGCCCCAGCAGTACGCCCATATCCATCTATCGACTCTGGTCGGTATCCTCCGGATACCCGCCAGGTCCAACCAATCAACGGTAGGTACTCACCCACCTCCAGGCTCAATCGACATAGTCCTTCGATCATCTTGCCGAGGGAAACCATACCGGGTCCACCATGTACCCGCAATCGGCTCGTCCACTCCTCGAATCGGGTTTCACATATCGCTCTCAGCACCGAGAAAACATATGGTAGACGCACTAAAATATCATATCAAGGGTAACCGAGTTTTTTAAGCAATTACATATTCTCTTTTGAAATACCCACAGTTCCCAAAATCCAAAAATATCATGGAAACAACAACTCTCAATGCGTACAATCAGAAAGCATGATGTATGTGACATGTAAAAGAAATGTAAGCATATCAGTCTGTCATGCAAGAATCATATCCTGAATGCAAGAGTACTACAGTGTAGTGACATGGCAATTATCGATGATGAAGTGTGTGAGCCGGCAAACAAGTGTACGTGGAACATACGCATCATTGATAATGGTGCTGGTGTCCTAGCAGTATGACTGTAATATATCAATAAACACAAGCAATGCAATGCAAATAGCATGAGTATGCGGAATCGAATAATCAACGCAACAATAAAGAATCTATCTCAGTAAATATATCATGCGGCCTTGCCTTTTGAAATAAGACGAATCAGGGTTTTTGGTAAAATAAGGGCTACTGTGTTTTAAGAAAAGACGTGTCGTTTGAAAATATCCGTAGAATCCCTTTTTTCCTATCTTTAAAATATCCCCGATTCGTTAGTTTGAAAAAGGTATGACTTGGGTCTAGTCTAACGCCTACTATGCGAACTACGGACCCAACAATCAAGTCAATCGGGAGGGGTATGAAAACCACCTAAATCTGAGTCAATATCACATTATCTCATCACATCACAGATATCACTACCATCATATCACATCTCAAATACGAACTCTATCATATCGCCGAATCTCACGGCCTCAATCAAACCTCATCGACTCATCTCAATCCCATGTATCATCCTCAATCCCGTATATGAACACATAGTCCCATACCCATGTGTAGATATACACACCTCCATATGCGCACAGATAAATGAAAGAATGTATGCAAGTATATGTGTACGTGTATGTGTGAGTGCAACCACTACTCCAGGGTTTCGCACTATACTAAACCAATACATCCTTATCATCAATAATTCCATTATCACCATCAATAATCCTAACAACACATAATAAATATATGTATGTATACGTATTCGTATACATCACCACGGACTGCGGGGGTGCTATACGCCATCCACCCGACTTCTCCCCGTAGATATAAATCTACTCACCTTGCTTCTCGTGTGCCGATGCCGATGTCGCCATCTTCATCTTCTTTGCCTCAACATCACGTCGGGTACCTACACGTATATCACAAACGCTAAAGCACATGAAAATCACATCGGAAAACCAAAACAGCACACGCTACTCGCATAGGTAAAAACCTATCGTCTCGCATGTAAACACGATCAATATCCACTTGTCGTTGACGTCCAAACGCCACCCGACAGGAACGAATCACCAAATACCAAAATCCATGCTAAAACAAGTCGTAAACCATGTGCCAACATAGGAAAATCAACCCAGATTTTACCCTGATTGGAACCAGACAAATTTGCACATGCCATGGGTCAAGACTACTGGAAATAGGGCCATGCACCAAAAACGTACCAAATCCCTCTTGCACTGGCCGCAAATTGTGGCCAGAAGGAATTAATTGGCGGCCTGGAGTTGGAGTTGGGGGCTAGGGTTTGGTGTGGTGGTTCCATGGTGCCTGCATATTTCACTGTTAACTCAGTTTTATTTTAGGGGTCTCGGGGTGATAGCAGATTCCTAAATACGATCACAGGTTCACAGTTTTTCCCCGACATCGTCTCATAAATCCATATTCTGTGTTTTAGCTTTAGGTTTAGTCCAAAATAACATCACACCAGGGGTTCTAGGGTCACCACAAGCCTTAATTTCATCCTTAATTTCAGATCTCACCTAAATCCTAACTTGAAGTTTCACAAATCCACCAAACGACACCATAACGACATGAAACTAGAATTGATGCACAAGAAATGAAATACTACACTAATAGGTCCAGAATTTACCTCCTTTGGCAACTCAAGAAAATTCTTGAGTTGCTCAAAGTTCTCCGAATCCATTCTTGCTAGGTTCAATGTGTAGCTAGTGAGCTTGGGAGCAAGTTTCGTGAAGTGGGAATGGGGTTTTGGTGAGGGAAATGAGAGGGATCTATGGAGTGAAGGGGAGGAAGATGAGGGAGGAGCAGGAGCAGCAGCAGCTCAAGGAGAGGGGAGAGAGAAATGGGTGTGAGGAAATGATGGGAGTATGGTTCAAAAAGTGGGGGTTGACCTAGTCTCTCTCTCTCATCATGAAACCTTTTCTTTTCTTTTTCTTTTCCTTTTTCACTCCATTGCAAACCCTAAGCAACCATACCCCAAAACATGTAACAAGTGTGGAAAATGATATGTACACATTTTTGCACAAAAATACTAAAAACCCGATTAGCGATTTTTAATCGCGATTAGCACTAAATTAGCATATAACTAATCATAAAAACTTTAAAATGGAATAATTCCATAAAATACCCTATTTTAGAATTTTCCATAATTTTTCCCCATTTATTTGTATTTAATTATACCGGAATATTAAAATATTCATTAAATTATAAAAATTCCCAAAAATAATATTTTATTATTTTGAAACGTTACAGTTGCGGGAGGATATGAGGAAGGAGAGAGAGAGAGAACGAGAGTGAGGGGGAAGAGGGTTAGAGGAAGGAGGAGAGGTTTGAAAGGCACGCGCGAAGTCGTGGTCGACGAGCGAGGACGTGGGGCGACGAGGCGGGGACGTTGGCGTCGACGTGGGCACGTAAGGGAAAGAGCGGGAAAAAGAAAATGAAGTGGGGAAGAGGGGATGGAGGCGGGTCGGGTCGGGTTTGGTCACGGGGTCGGGTCGGGCATGAGGGGATTGGGTTGGGTTTGGTGTGGGCCGAGAAATGTGTTAGGGATTTATTCATTTTATTTAGTTTTTGTGTAAAGGTAAAGGATATGGAAGTAGGCTGGGCTTGTGAATTGGGTTTATATATATATTTCGTTTTTATTTTGGTTGGGCTTATGAATTGGATTTATTTATAATTAGAATTTTGTCTTGGGCTGGGGTTTATTTGTTTAGGAAATTTAACTATTAAAAATCTAAGCAACCAATTTCATACGAAAATATGAGGAAAAATAAGAAAACATTCGGGGGACTAGGAAAAATATAGAAAGATTTTATTGATGGAAACAGGAATTTACACGTAGTCCATGTGTTCGATTCCCATAAGACACATTATCTTTTTCTGAATTTTTTTAACTTTTTAGAAGCCCAAACGATTGCACGTACAATACACGGGGAAATGAAAAGTTCAGAAAAATCAAACATATGAAAAATGGTTTAAACAGAGAATTTATCAAGTGGCACGAATTTTGAGGCAATTGCCTCGAGATCGAGTGGCCAAAAGGGCATTATAGCCGGCGCCGACGGTCAAGATGGGGCCAAATTGCCCCGGGCTCTGCACACTTGTCTCTTCGCCTACCCTTAACTCTTCTGCACTGTTTGATTTCCCTGCAATTAAACAGAGACCCTTAAATTCACAATTTATCATAATTTTAATGCTTTTAATCCACATTTTTAATTCTCAAAGCCTAATTCTCCACTATAAATACCACCCCCTACCTTGGCTCAGTATCATTCTGAAAATTCTAGCCAAAACTCTCTAAAAAGTTCCTAGTGGAAGTGTAGTAAAGAGAAGTTAGCAAGCAAGTTGGTTCCGACGAAGACCGAAGCCTATTCTGAAGCTCCAGTGACACCACGAAGCTCATCCCTTCTTCTTCAACCTCTCTTTGAATTTCCTAAACCGTAAGTCCCTCTCAATCTCTCTTCCTCTTTATTGAAATTCCATTTTAAAACTTATATCGGTAAGTGGAGTTAATACCGATATCTTTTTTCTAAACCCTAGAAACACCTTCTCCTTTATTATTTGATCAACCATGTTTTTACACAATACTTATAACCTTAAACTCTAATCTTTAGAATCAAATTTCATCAAAATTCTTATGTGAAACAACAATAGTAAAACTTTTTCATTAAAATACCATAAACTTTATAAACACCTTTTTTAGTAATTGCTTAACAATACCATAGGAAAACTTCACGGGGTAACGACCTATCCCACACGCATACTTGGTTTCATAGCATGATACTCATTGTATGTATTTTTGTTACGAAGAAAAATTTACAATAAAACACCACATAACTTTAAAAACCGGATTTCTTTTAAAGCGGTATTTCATATCCTTTACAATTATGCATCTGCAACCCTTTTTAGAGGACCCGCTAATGAATGGTGTGGATTATCACACATTCTTGAATTAGTAGAACGAGATGCAGACCTCCTCATGGAGCATTCGATCTCGAAAGGATTTAAATACGTTTTTTAAGAAATACGAATTTTCTAAATAAAATAAAATTATTTTTAAAATTAAAATTATATAAAATTATAAATCCATATTTTCAAAATATAATATACCTATGTTTTTAAAAAAT